>CP025644.1:24558882-24707564 GCA_003576665.1 Ipomoea trifida
GAAAGATTATTTCTTAATAATTTTTAAGAAAAAATCTATCATGTGAATCATAACAATGTCAGATGCTATTTAACAAAATTGAAGGAATGGGTTCAATTTTGTCAAATTATATAATATACCGCATCTCTTATAATTTTTAGTATTTGACATTGTTACGTTGACCATGAAAGTGTCTTCTTAGTATTTAATATTAATAACAAAAAAAAAAGTTACCTTAAATGATGATTGGCCCTTTGCATTACCATGAAATTCATGACAAATGTATGATTTTGATATAATGGAGCTTGCCACAATATATCAAATTCACAATTCAATGCACATAAAATTACAATTTATCAAATTTACAAAAGCAGAGCTTTCTCTCTTTCTATTTACTATAATGCAGCTTCAACAATGAATAATCAATTATTATGGGTTTGAGTTGCATGAAATAAATCATGGAGAAAAACAATGAATAATCAACTACCATGTATTGAAGTGTATATATATAATGAAGACAATAAAATGCACAGAACCTACTTGTAGAATAAGAGCCTTTTGTTCATCAAATTGTAGCAGCGCATGGAGATTTATTGAGGTCCCTGGAGAAAGATAATCAGTTATACGTTATTTATATTAGATGACTTAAATAACCAGAGATACATATTTTCCAATGAACTCAAACAGTTACTTTAATGCCTCATACAATTCAAATATCTCTTTCCTAACTTGCATGAGTTTGCACCAAGTAAATGAAATTTCTATAAATAAGAAAAGCAAAAAAAAAAAAATAATAAAAATGAAAATGATTATTACCATGTACTGAAAACCCAAAAATTGAATCCACAATTACATCAAAGTCATCAGATAGGTCAGCAGGTAGATCTTCCAAATGCAGGAATGGAATTGGTAGTGATTCAAGCTATATGTTAAAAACAAAAGCTTGTAAATAAGTAATCCCAAGAAATCATGGGCCCTGAATTTTCTTGAAATTAGAGCATCTAACTAATACCAGAGTTACCAGACCAGTATAAGAGTGCTTAGGAGTATATGTAACGTGATTGTAAGTTGTAACATTATAAAAAAGTTAAAGAGGAGGAGTAAGATAAGTTTGACTTATATAAAATTTATGAATATGAATTCACTTATTCATTCCTGTGCTGTGATTCTATTGTACAAAATGCTCCAAGGTTGGCAATGGGTCGGGTGTGGGTCGGGGAGGGCTACATCCATCACCCGACCCACCTTTTATTTTCTCCACCCACCCCCACCCCCAACCCGCATTGGGTGGACTTTTTTAGAATCCATCCCCACCCCCACCGGGTGCGGGTGCCCACTACGGGTACCCACCACTTATCAATTTATTACGGAGTATCAAAATTACTTAAGACATAATTAAACAATAAAATTCATTAGTAATACTAAAACATAAAATAATAGAAATATTATAATATAATAACTAAATTGTTAATTTAAAAAAATAAATTTAGTAGTTTAGATATAAAAAATACTAAAAAGTTACCCAAAATTATTGAAACTTTTATAATTAACTACATACTAGTACTACTTATTTTACTATTATATATATGTATACACACATGGTGGGTCGGGTGAGGTGCTAGGCGGGTTTTGTACATAAAACCCGAATCCAACCCGACCCACCGCGGGTTTACATTTTTAAGATCCACCCCCGACCCACCACCCACTATCACCCAAAAAAACCCGATCCATGCGGGATGGATTCGGGTGATTATCCGCGGGGCGGATTGAAATTGCCATCCCTAGGATAGGATAGATCATTGAGTTTCCAATTATGAACGAAAAAGGAAGAATGGTTTTTTGTATTTGGATTACTGCTTTGACAAACAAAAGTAGAAACTCTTACCGTGGAAGTAAGTTTTGAGACACAGCTAAAATTGTCCTTTGAAACTCCCATCAGCATAGTGCAAAGTCTCTGCAACTCCTAGTAGAGCATCCCAGATAACTAACTGCACAGGGAGCTTTAAGCATTCAGAGGTGAGCTAAAACAGTTACTTAAAGAAACATTGTTACGATGGGAGAATTTCAAATGCTAAAGTTACTGGGTGTAAACATGGGAGCAAGGAACTGACCTTCACATCTGCAGTTCAGCATATAAGCTTCAAGTTTGCCAAGTTCAGTAAATGGAACAGAGCCAGTTTGAACTAATCTTGATTTCACTTGAATCTTTTTCACAGATTCAAGTTGGCCATTTGCCTCTACAACATTCACCTCCGAAATCTGTGAAGCACAAAGCAGCCAACAACGATCATACTAGAGCAATACCAGAAGCATCTGAACTTACATAGGAACTTCTTATAATAAATGACTCAATCCAATAATCCATAGACACCATAGTAGGACAAAAGCTCAAAGTTTCAGCAAGACATCAAGTTTTCAACGATGTAGAGAAAACACAAAAGCTCAAAATTTCAGCAAGACATCTTACACAATTCTTAAAGATAAGATCAAGTTTTCAACGATGTAGAGAAAAGAACTTAACACATAGTAGGACAAAAGCTCAAAAATTAAGCAAGACATCTTACACAATTCTTAAAAATAAGATCAAGTTTTCAACAATGTAGAGAAAAAAACTTTAACACATGTAGTGAAGACGTGAAGTGCTCAAATCAATTTCCCCCCTCCCTCCCTAATAAATAGACCCATAGGGACAAAAAGGAAGACAGTAAAATATTAACATGTAAAATATTACCTGTCTGAAATACAAAACAAGGATTTCGATCACAAAACTATAATCAATGGAAGAGATTTTGGCTGGGGCAGGGGTGAGCATGTAACAACAGTACAACACATTCAACTCAGATTGTCAGATACCAAACTTAAAGAATTGTTATGATAGTGTTCTTACAGTAATGCAGGGTGCATAACATAATGTTCCATCTAAACATGCAAAAGACATTCTCATGAATAACAATGCTTAAAATAAATGACAAATCTCACAAGAACCATACCCCAGGATGTTTCAGATGACTTAGCCACAAAGAGAGCTTCAAAACTGTGCTGTCCTCAGAAAAAATGTGTGAGCAATTTCTATCAAACACTGCAAAATTTGCGGACAGAATGTTATTTGGTGTTCTGGAAAAACCAAACTGAATGCACCATAGCCATCAAGAAGCGGAACAACCTTCAAAATTTCCTTAGCAGCATTAGAAGTTTTATCCAGCACAGCAGAATGCACCTTGGTATCAAGTAACATGATGTGAGCCCTTATCCATCTTTGCATAAATGGTTTCCATGATTGTAATGCCAGTAGTGCAATCAAAATATTCCTTGAGAGCTGAAGAGAGTCAGCAATCTCAACCACAGCATTCTTGTATTTATCTAGTACACCTTGCAATGCCTTCCACCAGAAAAGAGGTTAGAATTCTTGGAAAACCTGAATAAATAAATTTGGTTGAATTGTCTGGTGCAAGGCATCTTACTTCTCATGCTCCTGGCATATTCAAGCCGTTAAGAGTGAAGGAAAGGCAAAAGAGAGCTGCACCGGGTAATTCTCTAGCTCTTCTGCCATTTCCTGCAAGTTGAATGCACAGATAATAATATTGTGGATTTTGTGCAGCAATCCTACCAGATCTGCACATTTCAGTTGACATAAAACATGGAAGTATAGAATTCCTACCTGAAGCAAACATGAACTAGGGGAAAACATCTAGCAACTTTTCAATCTTGCTTTTTGGCAGTCTTTTCTGCTTAACCACTCTTCTACGTGTACTGGGAAAAGTAAACTTAAAGTCAGCTCCTTCAGGAAATTTAGTAAAACTAAGAGGCAGAAGTAAATGGTAAGGAAGAGCCTCACATGTGCTCATGATTTATGATTTTGACTTCAAATGCTTCTAAGGCTCTCAACACCTCCAGATCAGTCTCAGATGTAAGAAACTCTAAATTCATTTCATTAAAATCTGGAAGGCTTCCCTGACACTGACCTTCCTAAGAAAATTTGGATCATAATCCAAGTGTTAAAAGAAATTACATAATAGATATAAAATATACAGAGTAGTCAAAAGAGACCAAGTACTAATCATCTCAAACAATGTTAATGGGGAAAGATGAATAAATCCAATGTATTTGAACATACAAAGATACAAATACATAAAAGAAATGGCAATTAGCCTGCCATTAAAACAATAGATAATCTCAAGTTTGCTTTATCCCCCAGCAACGACTCCCTCAACTGCAAATCTGCAATCCATTTACATTAGGCAAGAAAACACCCACAAATTAAGGGGTCGTTTACTTCATTTCTCTGTTTTTCCATTTCTCCATTTCTCCATTCCTCCAGTTTTCCATTTCTCCAATTTTCTAATTTTCATTCCCTATTCATCCAGTTTTTCATTTTTTTAATTTTTTTTCATCCTATATGGCATTTGTACATTTCTACAACAAAGTTAATAATAACAACACCAACAACAATAATAGTAGTAGTAGTAGTGGTGGTGGTAGTAGTAATAATAATAATAATATTAATAATAATAATAATAATATTATTAATAATAATAATAAAAAGGAAAAAGGGAAAAAGAAACAATAATAATAATAATAATAATAAAAGATAATAATAATAATAATAATAATAGTAATAATAATAAAGATAATATTAATAAAGATAATAATAATAATAAAAATAATAAGAACGAAAGAAAAGGAGAAGCACAATCAAAGAAAAGGAAAAGAATAATAATAATAATAATAATAATAATAATAATAATAAACAAGTAAAGAAAAGGAACAAAAAATAATAATAATAATAATAATAATAATAATAATAATAAAGGAAAAAGAAAAAAGAAAAAGAAATAAGAGAATAATAATAATAAAGGTAATAAAGATAATAATAATAATAATAATAAAGGTAATAATAAAGGTAATAAAGATAATAATAATAATAATAATAGTAATAATAATAAAGATAATAATAATAATAACGGAGGCAAAGGCAAAGAATAATAGACCAATGCGCACAACAAGATTTTTACCCAGACCGCTCCATACTATGTCATTGTTCACCCAATCACCCGTGTTTTCTCCCACTCCTCCATTTGGAGAAGTCCAGTAAAGTTGGAGAATGGAGAGGAGTTAGGCAATTAGAGAAATGATTTTAGTAAAAAAGTTTTCCATTTTCCATTCTTCCACCCCTCTAATTCTCTGTTTTTTCTAGAAATCCCCCATTTCTCAATTTTGGTAAACGACCCCTAATATTTTTGATCTACAAAGACGGTTGCCACAATATATCAAATTCACACTTCAATGCATATAAAAATAAAAAATTATCAAATTTACAAAAGCGGAGCTTTCTCTTTCTAAACAACGTAACCCTAGAACAAAGCATGTTAGCAATTAAAAGGATGGGTCATTATTAAAAAGGATATATGAAAATTTTAAAAATCATTTTATAAGCTAAAGAGGATACTTGAAAATTTTGAAAATCATTGATAGTTGAATATTTTAAAAATTATTTTATAAGCTAAAGAGGATACTTGAAAATTTTGAAAATCATTTTATGAACTAAAGAGGATACTTGAAAATTTTGAAAATAATTTATAAACTAAAGAGAATACTTGAGAATTTTGAAAATCCATTTATAAACTAAAGAGAGTACTTGAGAATTTTGAAAATCCATTTATAAACTAAAGAGAGTACCTCAAAATTTTTATAAACTAATGAGTATACTTGAAAATTTTGAAAATCATTTTATAAGCTAAATAAGATTCTTGAAAATTGTTACAATCATTTTATAAAGTTAAGTTATTTACTATAATGCAGCTTCAACAATGAATAATCAACTTATTATGGGCATTGCATTAAATAAATCATGGAGAAAAACTGGTTTGGAGAGAATGCTAATCATACCACACTTTACCTCCCTTCCTTGTCATTTGTTTCCTTTGTTCTCCTAAGCATTAATTGCCTTAGAATTGCCTTGATCAGTTTCAATGCTCTCTGATCACCATTCTCATAAGGTCTCTGTATTAACTCATTCCACCTAAAAAATAGCAAACATTTAAGTAATCTAGTTCAGTTAAACTTATTAGCCTGTATATATACACTTAGTAATATATAAGACATACCATGCCCAATTGCACCATGGCTCAACATGCAAGAAACACAGAAGGCTGTAAAGATCTTGCACATTATTCTGCAGCAATTAGTGAGGACATCATTAACATAAACCGGATTGCTAGAACAATCTAGAAAGTATTATGTTTCTCACATGAGACGATCTTACACAATACTTATTTTTTTAGGAAACATGATAAATGAAGCACTCAATACCTGAAGTGGAGTACCAGTGAGAGACCACCTGCAATGTACAGACAATGTGAGTGCAGCCCTAGCACTCATAGTTCTCCAAGACTTTATGGTGTGTGCTTCATCCAGTACAATTCGATGCCAATCAACTTTATGGAATATGCTACTCCCCCCATCCTAAATCGAAGTTAAAAACTGGTTAATCAAGGTAGTCCATAACAAGTAGCATTGGGCATAGAACCAAATGAACAGAATAAATACACTTTCAAGCTCATGGGAAAACATTAATACTGCTCTGGAAAAGGCTGGATCACTTACAGCCTTATATGCAGCAGTTAGAAGGCCATAGGTTGTAAAGACAACATCTGGTTCTGCTATCACTCTAGGGTCATTACTTATGTCCCCACCATAATGAACACAAACTGAAATGCTATCTGGCTTTGAAAGGGCTTCAAGTTCATCCTGTTATAAGAATTATAGTCAATATCAGTCACATTTTCATGTAGAAATTAAGCAGAAAAAGGGCTACAGACTAGCAAACACACCTTCCATTGACCAAGTAATGCCATAGGACAAACAATGAGAAGAGGGCAACCTTTAATCCTTCTGTTCCTAGAATGCTGAGTAATAGCCATATCCTCAGCAAGTTCTTGATTATCAGGGATACCCTTGCCCAGCCTGTAAAGTATTAGAGCAATTGACGTTACAGTTTTCCCCAGGCCCATAGCATCTGCTAAAATCTGCAGAAACCATATTTTGCAGAGAAATTAATATATGCAACAACAATAAAATTTAATTTTTTTTTAAAAAATAAAAAAAATATAAATAAATAAAAAAAAAAAAAAAAAGCCCAGGAGACCCCTAGTGGAGGCTGCTAAAGGAGGAAAAAAAAAATCGCCACTCCCCCATTTTTTTCATAACTTAGCTCACCCTGAAATAAAAATAAGCTTGACAATAAGTTTACAAGCATCATTGCACCTAAAATAAGATAAAAACATGGAACTCAAATCATTTTAACCTTCATATTGCAGGATAAACATATTTTCAACTACCAAATCCGATGGAGGCTGAAAGCCAAGCAAACGATGCAATTTTTAATAGTCTTGTAAACTAAAGAGAATACTAACAGACTCCCCTAAAGAGTATTTACATTGATCTAGCGCTATACAGTAAACACAGCCTTATACAATAATTTCAAAAACAGCCAATGGTAATTAATACAGTAAAACACAGCCAATGGTGATTTACCTCAGCTTCCTTTTAGAACTTGTAAATGTCTTCTGCATACTCCACAACTGCCAACTCATTGTACACATCTCCAGCATCAATATCTGCGAACTTCTCCTTTGGTAATTTAATGTTCAGTCCACAAGCAGCCTATGCAAAAACAATAAAAGACCAGAGAGAACTCCAATTATTCAATAAACAGAAACAAAAGACTTTCATTCATTCAAAGAGATGAGATCAACGGAGAATCCACCTTGCTTCGAGCAGTGAGAGTTGCAGTATAAGTCTTTCTAGATGAATCATCAGCTGCTGCCTTTCTGCGGAGGCTGTTCTTTTCCTTCACCTCTTCTTCAGTGTCATGGCTGATTGCAATCACAGCTTCAGGCTTGATTGGCTTCATAGTAGCTTTGTTCTGAGAAGGAGGCTTTCTAGGCACCTCCATTTGCAGCAGCAACTCCATCCACATTCTCAGCACCAATACATTTCTGCAGCAAATCAAGAGATTAAGGCAGAGGAGAAGTTGTTTAGAACTTCAGATTTACAGCAACAAAGCATGATGATGGGGTGGGGGGCATGACATACAATAATTAATAATGGGTCCTAAGCATCATTTAACACTATTGAATAGGGAAATTATAACCGCCGACCTTGTTCTTGTCAGCTGCTGCAGCTTGTGCATTAGCCAGTAGTTGTGCACAAAAACCCCTTGTGAGAGGGGGGGGTCACCTGAGGAAGCCGCTTGCCTTCAGCTCGAACGGTACCCGGAGGTTCCTTCAATCTACCGCCATGTTCTTTTGCTTTATTCCCCCAGCAAAGACTCCCTCAACTGCAAATCTGCAATTCATTTATGTTTGGCAAGAAAACACCCAAAAATTAATATTTCTGCTCTACAGAGACAAATGACTCTTATAAAATTTCATCTTAATTACTCCATCAAATAAATTGAAAGACTCTTTTTCATACATCAAATCAGAAACACTTAATATGATCAGGAAGCCATTAATATGTACCTGCCAAAAAAAGCTTTACTTTTCCTCTATGCTAAGCTTTTCCATCCATGGCACAAAAGTCCAAGGTTGACTTAAAACAACGTAATCCTGATCTGAAAATAGAAAGTTGCGGATATTGGAATGAGTCATGTTCACTTGAGGGAGAAGAACTTGTACTTGCTAGCTTATGTCTTTGACACTACACAGTTAGTTGCAAAGAAGAAAAGAGAAAAGAGTTTCGACTTTCGATAGACTGAAGAACTAAAATCCATTTAGTCACCTCTGGGTTCTGGCCAAAACAACGGAGGAGAGCCTGGAACTCTGTGAGATCGCCCGCCTGAGTGGATGTGGCATGTGCGTTTATATAGTTAATATCATCCCTGCATACCCCAGAATTAGCTATTGCCCTCTCTATGCATAGGACAACACCAGTAACTGCACTTTTTTATAAAGGTGTGTTCAACTACAAACAATAAACAAAAGAAAACTGATTTTTCTGATTGAGTGACCTAAGTTCCAGCAAAGATACAGAGAGTAGTAAAACAGCTTAACTACTAGGACAATGACAGTCATGAGGAGATTAAGAAAATCAGCGGGTTTAAAATCATTTTCAATAGCTGAAAGAATAACCTTCAGGGTGAGGTTCTTCCACCGAGAAATTCAGCATAGATTGTTGCGTCTCTTTTCTGCTCACTCAAACAAGGAAAATTCGGGTTGCATGGGATGATAAGGAATTGAATGAAACAACTAGACTTGGAAAGTACATGTGAGAGTTACCTTCGCATGCTCAAGTTCTTCCAGAAGCAGAACTCCAGCTCCTTCACCCATGACAAACCCATCGCGGTCCTGTAAATAGCAATATCAGCAGATGCAAGCAACTCTAATCAAACTGTGAAGATACGAATGAAAGAAATGACATTACACTATCTCATGGTAGAGAAGCTCTAGTAGGATCATTGTTTCTCTGAGAAAGTGCCCTGCAAGCAATAAATCCACCCACTCCTGCAACAGACATTCAATATGTGACAACCACAAATAGCTAGCTAAATCAATGTATATAATTATAAAAGTTATAATATCAGTGGGTATAATTACTGAATCAGATCCACCACACAGCATAATATCCTGAAATTCTTAAAGCATTAAACATATAAAGTTCAATTCTTCAAGATATATTCATCATTTTAACCACATTAAAATTATTAGTAAAGTTCATGTAGTAGGAAGTAGAAGATGGAAGGGAAAGAGTAATAAAAAGACTAAGAAAATTTGGAGAATGGAAGGAAAGGAAAGGATATATATATATATATATATATATAAGGGTGAAGAGAATAATGTGGAAAAAAAAAACACTTGAAAAAAGTAACTCAAAAAAGAAAACAAAAAGAAAACTGAAAATTAGTAATTAGTAATAATAATAATAATAAAGAATAATGATAATAATAATAATAATAATAATAATAATAATAATAATAATAATAATAATAATAATAATAGAAATAATAATAAAGATAATAATGATAATAATAATAATAAAAATAATAATGATAATAATAATAATAAAGATAATATAACAATAATAAAGATAATAATGATAATAATAATTAATAAAGATAATAACAATAATAAAGATAAAAATAATAATAATAAAAATAATAATAATAATAATAATAATAATAATAATAATAATAATAATAATAATAAAAAAAGGCAAATAGGCAATAAAAATTAAAATAATAAACAGAAGAGGAGCCGAATAGACAATAAATATTAGAATAATAATCAGAAGAATAGGCAATAAAAAGCGGGGAAGAAGTGAGTCACCAAGCAGCCTTGTAGACCTCTAAATCCTCAATTTTTCCATTTTAGTTGAACTTGTAAATGTCTTCTCATAGGTGATTTGCCTCAGCTTACTTGTAGAACTTGTAAATGTCTTCTGCATACTCCACAACTGCCAACTCATTGTACACATCTTCCTGTTTTTAAGTCTGTGTTTTCTCTGAATCTCTTTGAATATGTGTTATTCTCCTAATCTCCCGTTTTATAAGCCATAAGTTAGTCCTTTAATAAAGACCTTCAAGCCCAAGCAAGTACCAAATTAATCAAAACCTTTTTCAGTCTGGAGTGCAATCCAACATGAGGAATCAGAAGCCAAGGATTCATTACATTTACATGCACAAGTAGTTTTTAGAGAAAACCATTACAGCATCAACAACAAGAAAGCATACAATTGTCTGAATGACATACACACATCTAAACCAGATCCTCCTTTGACTGGTTCTGGCCCATTCTTATGCCTAATTGTATGTCTTCTCCACTGGGCTTGCCATCAACTCCGACCATCTTCCCGGAGCCATCAGGGAAGGATTTCTTGTCACAGTAAATGGCATAAAATATCAACTGCACTGCTCCTAAGCCACACCTAAAACCATTTGGTATCTGCAGTTCAAATTCCATCACAGTAAGAGCTGTTTCGTTTCTGATGTCTTCTTCATTATAAATATATTTTCAATGGAAGTACTTACAGCAACAAAGGGGACCTTTCCCAGCAATCCAAAGATGAACCATGAGGTGCCACACAAGAACACAAACAGAGACAGCATGAACTCCACACTCTTTGTTTTAATCACTAGCCTCTACACATAACAGAAGATACAGTGAATTTATGAGGTGTGCAAAATAAAGTAAACAGGGAACAAGTGACAAGAGCTTACTATGATTGACAGAGGCGAGCCATACATAATAATGGAGAGGATTGTTGCCGCAATGCCACAAGCAGCCTATGCAAAAACAATAAAAGTCCAAAGAAAACTCCAATTATTCAATCAACAGAAACAAAAGACTTTGAAAACTCCAATTATTCAATCAACAGAAACAAAAGACTTCCATTCATTCAGAGAGATGAGATCAACAGAGAATGAGTCTCAATCAACCTTGCTTCGAGCAGTGAGAGTTGCAGTATAAGTCTTTCTAGATGAATCTTCAGCTGCTGCCTTTCTGCGGAGGCTGTTCTTTTCCTTCACCTTAGCATTCTTCTGAGGAGGAGGCTTTCTAGGCACCTCCATTTGCAGCAGCAACTCCATCCACATTCACAGACCAATACGTTTCTGCAGCAAATCAAGAGATTAAGGCAAGGGACAAGTTGTTTAGAACTTCAGATTTACAGCAACAAAGCATGATGATGGGATGGGGTGTGGGGGCATGGCATAAATAATTAATAATGGGTCCTAAGCATCATTTAGCACTATTGAATAGGGAAATTATAGCCGCCAACCCAGTTCTTGTCAGCTGCTGCAGCTTGTGCATTAGCCAGTAGTTGTGCACAAAAACCCCTTGTGACTTGTGAGGGGGCTAGACCCCTGAGGAAGCTGCTGCTTGCCTTCGGCCCCTTGAAGGGTGACCATATTGCCAATATCCCCAAGTACCCGGCGGCTCCTTCCCTCTGCCGCCATGTTCTTTTACTTTATTCCCCAGCAACGACTCCCTCAACTGCAAATCTGCAATTCATTTACGTTAGGCAAGAAAACACCCAAAAATTAATATTTCTGATCTACAAAGACAAATGTCTCTTATCAAATTTCATCTTAATTACTCCATCAAATAAATTGAAAGACCCTTTTTCAAACATCAAATCAGAAAAACTTGCAAAAATCAAAAGAAATTACATTCCATTAGAAAACACCCAAAAAATCTGACTAAAAAAAAATAACAAAATGAATAAACTTCATATAAATAAATCTTGAAATTAATCAAAAATGCATCGATCCCAAAATTAAATTGATCTTATCTCAGTAATCTGTTTCCTCTTCTAATGTTGTCTTGAACATTCTTTCTATATCGAAAAATGCTGGGTATTTGCTGGCATATTGTGAGATGATTAAAACTGTGGAATTGAAGATAATAAGTGAGGGAGGTTTGGGGGGGGAGAGAGAGGCAGTGATATAATATGAGGGTTTTGGAGAGACAGCGGACTCGCGGGAGATATATATCGGCGGGGAGATACAAGCGCCGACTCTCAACGGATAAATTAATTTTAAAATTCTTCCTAAAGAGTTCGAACGAGAAAGAGTTCAAAAATTTGAACTCGTGACTATTTTTATTATTATGGATTAATTAATCCATATTAATTTTTATTAAAAGATCTTTCTACGATAATGATAAAAGAAATTATAATTATATTGTTTAAATAAAAACAAAATAGTATTTTAAATCCCTCTCTTTTTTCACCACTTTGAGTTATAGTTGTTAAGTCGGGATCACGATACCCGTGAAATAAAATAAATTAAAATGATTTGATATTTATTTATGTGCATAATTATACATGAGATCTATTGTCGATTCAAAGTGTCTCTCTCTTCAAACAGCTACTACTACCATACGCGTTCAATTTCATAGGTTCGCAGTGATGTACTTAATCTCACTGACGGTACGAATGTTACCGGAGTAATATTAAGAAAGTAAAGTACAAGTGTACAATATTGTCTCAGTACAAGAGTGTGTGTAAGAAAATCAGAGACCCCCACTCTCCATTACAAGGTTCGCTCTTTATGCTGAAGGTGCAACGACTCTTCTTATGATGAGTGTAACGCACTCGGGTAATAATGGTTGGAGTAATGATGGAGAGCCGCTGAGTAATTCTCCTCTTCAATGTGTCGGAGTAATGCACTGTTATGTGGTTGTTTGACTTTCTTGTGACAACTTACTTTCGAATCGGGTGCTTGCCTAATTATCCTGTTACTCACTACAAAATATTCTCTATTTTGATTTCTCACTAATCAATTTCAGTCTCTCCATTTGTAACTCTCTCTTTCCCTCTCTACATTTGATGACAAGCTATGCATCTAGAAATGCATAATTGCATATTTACTCCATCAACTTTCAATTGAATGTAATATTAGTCTTTAATGTTTTTCAAGTGTTCTTTTATGTTTTTAAACGATTTTTAACACTCTTTTATATATATATATATATATATATATATATATATATATATATATATATATATTCAATTTTTACTTCATTTCTTGGTTCTTTTCGCCTCCTATTTTGTTGTTGTTGTTTTTTTGTTTTTCCTTTTCTTTTTCAAATGCCTTAATTTCCCTTCTTTACCATTAGTTTACTTTATGATTTAATAGTTTTTTATATGTAATTTTAGTTTTCATAGAGGTATTTTTTTAAATATCTAATTCTTTTACAGTTTACATAGGTGTATTTTTTTAGTTTTTAGTCTATTTTTCCTCATTTATCATTTTATATAAGTGTATTCTTTAACTATAATTTACATAGATATGGACCATAAATAAAAAATACATTTTAAATATATTAAAAGTACATTCTAAAGTATATTATTTAAAAGTGCATTACACAAATAATGTAATTTTAGTATATTAAAAATGTATATTGTATCCATAGTCCACACAAAAATTTGCATCCATTTATGGTGTATGGTTGTAGGTTTTAAAAATGTATTGAATACATTTGAGTGTTTTATCATTTTTTTTCCGCTCTGTTTGGTAGAGTTTATAGCTTATTTTAATGTACAAATAAGCTATAAAAAAAAAAGAAAAAAAAAAAAAAAAAAAAAAAAAGAAGCTATAGCTCTTTTTGGTAAAACTTAAAGAGATTAAAATAATAACTTATTTTGAAGCATTCCTCCAAGTAGCATTTCAAAATAAGCTACAGATTTTTAACAATTTTTTAAATTTTTTTTTTTTATCTTTATTAGTTCACAAAAACGACACCATTTTTCTTTCTTTAATCAAAACTTTAATATCTAAAATTTTTTTAACCACTCTTATCCTCCCAGGCCAATTCTTTATCATAAATGTAAATTTTAAACATTCTTCTCCTCCCAATTCTTTACAACACATGTCTGTTTAAAACATTCTTCACTTTCTAGTTCTTTACTGTAAGTGTTTATCAAGGTGGGAGACAAGCAACACTCATCACCCTTGCGCTGTAAGTTTGTAACCATCCAAGGTAATCAAGATCCGTTTTTTGTTGTTTAAATATATAAATTTATAAAAATTTCCTTTTATGTATTTTTACACTTATCATCTTATTATTCAACATCTAATTTTACCAAACACCTTGGCCCTGTTTGGTAAATAATCAGTCTATCAGCCAATTTTGACTTATTTCACCACTATTAGTTGTTTGATTAATAATCTTTTTGTAACTCCAAAATACTAAAATTAAAAATGCTACTCAAAGCAACCTTTTCAATGAGCTTTTTGAGAAAAATAAATTATACCAGACAGCTATCAGCTAACAGCTAATTTTACCAAACAACTTTCTACAATCAACTAATGTTATCAACTAGTCATACCTTCTAACCCAATCAGCTAATAACCATTTACCAAACAGGGCCCTTAATTTCAATTAATTAGCTTATTAGCGACTAGCTTTTCAACTTTCAACTAGACATGCCAAACTGAACCGAAGTGTTATTTTTACATTGTAAAATGATTTTCTGCATTGCATTTCATGATTTGACTTGAGTTACAGGTTATTGACCGCATCTTTTGGCATAACTAGTTATTCCTTATCTTAGAACCAAATTGGTTATCGGGCAATGAAAATTGTAACATTATTCCCGAAACAATTATATTCATGTGATAGAATTCTCTTTGATTGAATTATTGTGCAGGAGCGCTAGTGTAGTGGGACAATCTACATTGACTCGTTTTAATAGTTTACGCATTTTTGTATTGTCACTTCTTACAACCATATTTATGTTAATGCAGTTTCTAATGATATGTAAACAAGACATTTTTGGGTAACTATTCATTCATGTCAAATAAATAATTAAATAATAATATTTCAAATAAATATGGCGAGTTGAAGCGAATTCTTTGACGAAAAAATGGATTATGACTGCCTACTAGCCTAATACCAAAACACCGTTAGTTTCAAATTTTAGCTAATCAGATCTTTGATTAATGGGTCAGATCTTTGACCTCATTAATCAAATATCCGATCCTTCTTACGGACTGAGACTAGTGAGATAGTCTCCCACAAGTTTTTGCTATATAATTTTCATCCTACTACATATTTACTTGAATACAAAATCACTACTATACAATATACATATACAAAGGTTATACTCATCATTAGGGGTGAGCATAAACCGACCAACCCGTTCAAAACCGCCCGAACCATACCCGTTTTATGCCAACCCAACCCGCCCGTAATCCGAAAACAAAAAACCGACCCAAACCATATCTAATTCGGAGAATAATTGAACGGTTTGGGTTATGGATTTTCAAACCCGAACCGCCCGAAAAACCGATATATATATATATATATATATATATATATATATATATATATATATATATATATATATATATATATGTATATATATAAAATTAGCACGCTACACCTTGGTGGTTGTGTTCATTGGTTCCTTTCCTGGTTTATGAAACAGACCCCATTGAGCCTTGTGCATATACATATATATATTATACATATACAAAGAATATAGGTTGGCACAATTGTCACTTGTCAGCATGTTTTCTTGGACAATTAAAAAGGATGAGTGGATGGTACCTTTTTCTTCCCAAAGTGCAGGCAACTAGGCATGCTTTTCTTGTTTTTGAGAAAAAGTGTAAGCATGCTTAAAAATAAAAAAAAAAAAAAAAAAAGGTGTACCCATGCTGATATGTGATATCTTTCTTCTCAAAGTGGCCTCTGAGTCCTGTGCAAGACATATCAAATATATACATGACTTCTCTCACCTTCAATTCTTCGGAATTAGAGTTCAGACTTCATATAATCACATGTACCTTATCCTTCTCTCTCTCATGGAGTCGCGGCCTGGCCTGAGTCGCCTCTCGCCCCTCTCGGCTTCTCCTCTCAGCTCAGGCCTCAGGGTCTTGTTCCTCAGTTCTCTCTCTCGGCTTCGATTTCTTGTCTTCTTCTTCTCTCTTATCGCCGGACTCCGGTCTTTTTCTTCCCTCTGGAGACCGAACTATGGCGACGATGTGAAGCCGGTGAAGCCGTGAACCTTACGTCGTATGCCGGTGACGCCTTGAACAGAGTGGTGCTGTGCGGTGACCCCGTGACGCGGTGGAAGCTCTAGCTAGCATACTACGTAGAAGACCCGAAATTCAACCCGAAACCGAACCGAACCCGACCGAACCGAAATACTAAAAACCGATTGGGTTAATTAGATTTAATAATGAAATTGGGTTTGGAAATTCCAAACCGAAAACCGAGCGGTTTCATGATTTGCACACCCGAACCGAACCGAACCGCCCGATGCACACCCCTACTCATCATTCTTAGATTTCAACAAGATCATTGTTGACCATGCTTGAGTGTCCCTATAATCCATNTGATGGGATGGGGTGTGGGGGCATGGCATAAATAATTAATAATGGGTCCTAAGCATCATTTAACAAATAGGGAAATTATAGCCGCCAACCCAGTTCTTGTCAGCTGCTGCAGCTTGTGCATTAGCCAGTAGTTGTGCACAAAAACCCCTTGTGACTTGTGAGGGGGCTAGACCCCTGGGCTGCTTGCCTTCGGCCCCTTGAAGGGTGACCATATTGCCAATATCCCCAAGTACCCGGCGGCTCCTTCCCTCTGCCGCCATGTTCTTTTACTTTATTCCCCCAGCAACGACTCCCTCAACTGCAAATCTGCAATTCATTTACGTTAGGCAAGAAAACACCCAAAAATTAATATTTCTGATCTACAAAGAAAAATGTCTCTTATCAAATTTCTTCTTAATTACTCCATCAAATAAATTGAAAGACCCTTTTTCAAACATCAAATCAGAAAAACTTGCAAAAATCAAAAGAAATACATTCCATTACTGAAAACACCCAAAAAATCTGACCTTTTAACAAAAGAATATTTACACTTCTGATCTATAAATTACAGCCCTGGATTAGATGAAACGGGTCCAAAAATCGGAAAAGCAAGAAAATCAAGAAAATCAAGACGCCATTTGATCGAGCGAGATTAAATAATCATATTAGTAATAAAATCTTCGAAATCATATATATGATTACCTCCTCTATTTTGATGTTGAACAACAGGTCTTGAAGCCATTCTTTCAAATATGCATCGAAAATTGAAATCTTCTTCTTTCTGGGTATCTCACAGTCTTTCCTCTTCCAACTCTCTCTGAGATCTTTCTCTATATCTAGAAACAAAGAAACAAGCCCGATTAGAAGAGGGAGTTTTGGGGGGAGAGAGAGGCGGTGATATAATATGAGGGTTTTGGAGAGACAGCGGACTGGCGGGGAGATATATATAAAGAGAGATGGGCTGCGAGTGGCGGACTGGCGGGGAGATACATGCGCCGACTCTCAACGGATGCCAATCAACTTTATGGAATATATGCTATTCCCCCCCATCCTAAATCGAAGTTAAAAACTGGTTAATCAAGGTAGTCCATGACAAGTAGCATTGGGCATAGAACCAAATGAACAGAATAAATACACTTTCAAGCTCATGGGAAAACATTGATACTGATCTGGAAAAGGCTGGATCACTTACAGCCTTATATGCAGCAGTTAGAAGGCCATAGGTTGTCAAGACAACATCTGGTTCTGCTATCGCTCTAGGGTCGTTACTTATGTCCCCACCATAATGAACACAAACTGAAATGCTATCTGGCTTTGAATGGGCTTCAAGTTCATCCTGTTATAAGAATTATAGTCAATATCAACCATATTTTCATGTAGAAATTAAGCAGAAAAAGGGCTACAGACTAGCAAACACACCTTCCATTGACCAAGTAATGCCATAGGACAAACAATGAGAAGAGTGCCACCTTTAATCCTTCTGTTCCTAGAATGCTGAGTAATAGCCATATCCTCAGCAAGTTCTTGATTATCAGGGATACCCTTGCCCAGCCTGGCAAGTATTAGAGCAATTGACATTACAGTTTTCCCCAGGCCCATAGCATCTGCTAAAATCTGCAGAAACCATATTTTGCAGAGAAATTAATATATGCAACAACAATAAAATTAAAAAAGAAAAATAAAAAGAAAAAGGAAAAAAAAAAAAAAAAAAAAAAAAAAAAAAAAAAAAAAAAAAAAAAGAAGCCCAGGAGACCCCTAGTGGAGGCCACTAAAGGAGAAAAAAAATCGCCACTCCGCCATTTTTTCATAACTTAGCTCACCCTGAAATAAAAATAAGCTTGACAATAAGTTTACAAGCATCATTGCACATAAAATAAGATAAAAACATGGAACTCAAATCATTTTAACCTTCATATTGAAGTCACGCCCATATATAAAATGCAGGATAAACATATTTTCAACTTCCAAATCCGATGGAGGCTGAAAGCCAAGCAAACGATGCAAGTTTTAATAGTCTTGTAAACTAAAGAGAATACTAACAGACTCCCCTAAAGAATATTTACATTGATCTAGCGCTATACAGTAAACACAGCCTTGTACAATAATTTCAAAAACAGCCAATGGTAATTAATACAGTAAAACACAGCCAATGGTGTTTTACCTCAGCTTCCTTTTAAAACTTGTAAATGTCTTCTGCATACTACACAACTGCCAACTCATTGTACACATCTCCAGCATCAATATCTTCAATCTTCTCCTTTGGTAATTTAATGTTCAGTCCACAAGCAGCCTATGCAAAAACAATAAAAGACCAAAGAGAACTCCAATTATTCAATCAACAGAAACAACAGACTTTCATTCATTCAAAGAGATGAGATCAACGGAGAATCCACCTTGCTTCGAGCAGTGAGAGTTGCAGTATAAGTCTTTCTAGATGAATCATCAGCTGCTGCCTTTGCCTTTCTGCGGAGGCTGTTCTTTTCCTTCACCTCTTCTTCAGTGTCATGGCTGATTACAATCACAGCTTCAGGCTTGATTGGCTTCATAGTAGCTTTGTTCTGAGAAGGAGGCTTTCTAGGCACCTCCATTTGCAGCAGCAACTCCATCCACATTCTCAGCACCAATACATTTCTGCAGCAAATCAAGAGATTAAGGCAGAGGAGAAGTTGTTTAGAACTTCAGATTTACAGCAACAAAGCATGATGATGGGGTGGGAGGCATGACATACAATAATTAATAATGGGTCCTAAGCATCATTTAACACTATTGAATAGGGAAATTATAACCGCCGACCTTGTTCTTGTCAGCTGCTGCAGCTTGTGCATTAGCCAGTAGTTGTGCACAAAAACCCCTTGTGACTTGTGAGCGGGCTAGACCCCTGAGGAAGCTGCTGCTTGCCTTCGGCCCCTTGAAGGGTGACCATATTGCCAATATCCCCAAGTACCCGGCGGCTCCTTCCCTCTGCCGCCATGTTCTTTTACTTATTCCCCCAGCAACAACTCCCTCAACTGCAAATCTGCAATTCATTTACATTAGGCAAGAAAACACCCAAAAATTAATATTTCTGATCTACAAAGAAAAATGTCTCTTATAAAATTTCTTCTTAATTACTCCATCAAATAAATTGAAAGACCCTTTTTCAAACATCAAATCAGAAAAACTTGCAAAAATCAAAAGAAATACATTCCATTACTGAAAACACCCAAAAAATCTGACTTTTTAACAAAAGAATATTTACACTTCTGATCTATAAATTACAGCCCTGGATTAGATGAAACGAGTCCAAAAATCGGAAAAGCAAGAAAATCAAGAAGCCATTTGATTGAGCGAGATTAAAGAATCATATCAGTAATAAAATCTTGGAAATCATATATATGATTACCTCCTCTATTTTGATGTTGAACCACGGGTCTTGAAGCCATTCTTTCAAATATGCATCGAAAAATGAAATCTTCTTCTTTCTTTCTGGGTATCTCGCAGTCTTTCCTCTTCTAACTCTCTCTGAGATCTTTCTCTATATCTAGAAACAAATTGAGATGGAGCCCTATTTAAAACTGTGGAATTGAAGATAATAATTGAGGGAGGTTTGGGGGGGGGAGAGAGAGGCAGTGATATAATATGAGGGTTTTGGAGAGACAGCGGACTGGCGGGGAGATATATATCGGCGGGGAGATACAAGCGCCGACTCTCAACGGATAAATTAAATTTAAGTACAATTAAAGGTCATATAACCGTTTTCAAAAAAAAAAAAAAAAAAAAAAGTCATATAACCAATTTAAAAAAAGTCGGATGACCATTTTGAAAAAAGATCATAGTGGGATGACTATTTTGAAAATTAAGCCTTATATTAAATTTAATTTAATAATAGATATACGGAGTATTTAATTGAAGATTAATGACGTGTCACCACAGTGCTAGGTACTCCGTATTTGGAATTTTGGATTGCATCAAATATTAATACTATCCCTAGAGTCATTCTGCGGTCTCACTCCAAACCTTTCAGTCTGTAGTGTGAAGTGTGTCGGCGATACGGTGGAGATGGAGACGAAGCCATCAGAAATCAGCAGCTCGAAGATGTTTGGAGGGTTCAACAAGAGATACAAACACTACAGCCCAACTCTTGGCTGCTCAATGACATTCCACATCTATTTCCCCCCTTCTCCTTCACCTTCCCACAAATTCCCTGTAAGTCGTCTTCCGTTTTCTTTTATTTCAATTCCTCACTAATTCACGGGATTCATCAAGTTTCAGTTTTTATTTCATTTTCAACATCTTTTTTTCTGTGAGTGCCGTGATGAAAGAATTGAATTTTACTTTATTCGGTTAAGCCATTCTACTTGCACTGGATTGTGTATTATACTGTTATTGCTTGGTTTATTGAATTCAGATATAATTTAGCATTTAAAAGATTCCGATTGGTCCATGAAATAGGTCTGCGATGATGTACTCAGTAAATTTTCTTAATTTTTCATCAGTTATCACGTGTCAGTGATCTGTCTGTAAAGCTCTGCTGGAAGCTTATGCTTAATTTGCTTGTTGAGTTATTGTCCATAATGAACCAACAATTCAATCTGAATTTTGGATTGGGGGAAAGCGATTTTGTTTCTTGAGTTACCCAATACTTAACTGTACCTTGAACAATGCTTTTAGGTACTCTACTGGCTCTCCGGCCTAACATGCACAGATGAGAACTTCATCGCTAAATCTGGTGCCCAACGTGTTGCTTCAAGTGAGGGTGTTGTACTGATTGCACCAGATACATCTCCAAGTGAGTCATTTTCTGAATGTGGCATTGTTTAATTTCTGTTTTCTGACTCATTAAAGAAAATTTTTCATACTTAATTAACTGGTTTACTTTAACCATTCATATTTTAAAATGCTTCTCAATAAATTGGATATTTGAACTGCAACTTGTGTTTTGGTAACCCTAGAGAGGAGGTGATGTCATTTCAGAATCCATTATTATTATTATGCTTTACAAATTACAACAGAGATATATGATTCATGTATAGCAGTATAGGCATATTCAATTTCATTATGATCAACTAGAAGGGATTTTCTTGAGCTCTTTTTGGATCTAAAAGATGTAGTCCTTACTACTTATTTCCTGGTTTTGCTACAGGAGGGCTGAATGTTGAAGGAGAGTCTGATAGCTGGGATTTTGGTGTTGGTAAGCAAAAGTTGTGTTCTTCAAAGTCCATTAAGTAGTGCGCTTTGTGTTTGACCTATTAGGTCTTGCCAAAAAGTAAATAAATTGAAGTAGGCACTACACTCCCTCACTGTTTGCGATCTACACTAATAGTATCAACGTGTGTTTAAACATGTCATCTCAAGATCGTACATTCAAATGTGAATTTGAATGCAAGCTTCATTGACCCCTGTGATCAAGTATTTTTTATTAATGAATTTAATGGAGTAGGTGCTGGATTTTATCTGAATGCAACCCAAGAGAAGTGGAAGAACTGGCGTATGTATGACTATGTTGTTAAGGAGTTGCCAGGACTTCTTTCTGAACACTTTCCACAGCTTGATACATCAAGGGCATCCATCTTTGGTCACTCAATGGGTGGGCATGGAGCACTAACAATCTACCTCAAAAACTTGGACAAGTACAAGGTAAGTTAATTTCATATTCTTGAACAAAAGATATGGTTACTCATTGGCTTTCCAACAAAACCTGTTATAGCTACGTGTTAATCACAGTTTTGAAACATCTTCACTTCATTTACATGGTGTGTGTGATCAGAATTACACGAGGAAGGGAATGACTCAAGTGCCCGTGAAAATTGTGTATAGTTTTTCATGGTTAAGATGCCCCAAATGGTTAACCAACATTATCTGTTCTAAGAAAGAGATTTAGACACTTTTGGATTCCTTTTATTGATACATTACTGTTGTTTATTTCCAGTCAGTGTCAGCATTTTCTCCAATTGTGAATCCTGTGAACTGTCCTTGGGGCCAGAAGGCTTTTACAAACTACTTGGGTGAAAATAAAGCTGATTGGGAGGTATGATCTTGCAGAGACGACATTAACTAGTTATCTTTAACACACTTGTAGGAGTATTGAACTGATATGTGAGATGATATTAATATTTTACATGTGCAGCAATATGATGCTACCTGCCTTATATCAAGTGGTGCCAATCTCTCTGCCACCATTTTAATTGATCAGGTAAAATGCTCAATATGTAGTTCATGATTGCTATTATGGCTAATCCTTACTTTGAGGTGAAACTAGAATTGGTACCTCTTCACGTATATACTGTTTTCGAGGTGTAGCTCTTGTTCTGTCTAGATGCACATGCTTGTAATTGAGGTTTCATATCATTGCATATACAAACACATGTTCTTTCTGCTGGCTTCTTATAATCTACTTAAATGTTGTAGGGAGAAGATGACAAATTCTTGAAGGATCAACTTTTGCCACATAAATTCGAAGAGGCATGTAGCAAATCCAGCGTTCCTCTCCTCCTGCGATTGCAGCCTGGATATGATCACTCCTACTTTTTCATTTCCACCTTCATCGATGATCACATCCGCCATCACTCTCAAGCCCTTAAGCTGTAACTGGGAAAAGCGTTTACTTAATCTCAGAGATGCTTCAGGAGCGATGTCTGAACATTGCGGTGTTCATATAGAATCTGTATTGTGTTCTACTGGGAGAAAGTAAGACAGAAATGTCGCGAGAGTAGCTCTAGTAATAAAGCCATTTGTGGTTGTGTGAATTGTAAGTTATGAAGGTTGAGTTTTTACAAGGTTTAATGGTTTCTGGGAACTGTGTGGATTGTTGAAGTATTTGACAATGTGCTTCGGCTGGGCATCTTGTTAATCATACCGGAGTAGGGCAACTCCAAAATAAGAAGTGCTGATGTCCAAATATATGCATGCAGGCACTTAAACAGACTAATTTTGGGATGCAATCCATTCAAAAGTTCAAAGACTTTGCAATGCATGTGATTACAAATTTTTTTTAAAGAAAATGCCATGTACATATACATCATTCCCTCAATAATTCCTGGATACAGCAAATGTGTTACGTACTGAAATTTAGTACGCAACAGAATAAACCTTTCGAGCACGCTTCTAGCTCCCAACCGTATTTGAGTCCAAGAATAAGAATAGTTAAAATAATAGAATAACAATATATTAGTACGCAACAGAATAAACCTTTCGAGCAGGCTTCTAGCTCCCAACCGTATTTGAGTCCAAGAATAAGAATAGTTAAAATGATAGAATAACAATATATTTCTCAGATTCCTGGTATTCATATACAATGGACCTATTTATACTAATTTACTAATATCTATAATAATTAACCTACCAAAAGTATACTAACTATACAAGGTAATGATATATTATGATATACATAATTTGTTTATGCTAATTTAGGCACAATATTAACTCTCTCCACTAATTAAGTTGCATTGTGCCATCCTAATTATCCTACTAATTCTACAAATATAATTAATTCTTCCTAATTAAGCTATATAATTACATTTAAGGGTGTATCAAAATGTTATAATAGTTTGTATACATACATATATAGATACTAGTTTTTTCACGCGCGTTGCTCGAATAGGATAATGCCCAATATTTATTTTTAAATAAGTACTTCAAGGTATATCAATACAAGATTATATAGGAGATGTTCATGCATATGTAATTGAATGTTAAACTTCAAAGTATATAAATGCAAGATAATATATGAGAGATTGATTATAATTGTCACTAAGATAAATGTTTGTAATTTTGTAAAAATGATAGTCAAAATACTTGGTCTATAGTATAAATAATTATATATATATATCTAAAAGAGGATATATATATATATACTTATAATTGATTCACATTACCATAAATCTTAAATCTTAAATACTTATAATTTTACTGTGAAAAGGGGGAGAGAGCAATTAAAATTTTCAAAAACTGCCCCCATGCAGGATCGAACTACAGACCTTCAGTTTACAAGACTGACGCTCTACCACTGAGCTATAGGGGCACGGGCGAAAGGGTTTCCAAATATTTAGAATTTAATTGGGCGGTCATATGAATATATGATTACACCGCCTATTTCTGATATAAAAAGAAACCCTACTAGTCGCATCCTTTTTATCTTCCTTATCTTTGGAACGCTAAGTTGAACTGCCAAAATCTCCAGAGGCCAAGAATGGCGGCGAAGTACGATCTGACGCCGCGCATAGCACCGCAACTCGATCGGCACCTGGTATTCCCCTTGCTTGAGTTTCTGCAGGAGCGCCAACTCTACGCCGATGAGGATATTCTCAAGGCCAAGATTGAGCTTCTCAACGATACCAACATGGTTGATTATGCTATGGACATACACAAGTCCCTCTATCACACTGAAGATGTCCCACAAGGTATTCCACAACTCTAATTTTTGCTTAAAAGTTCTGGTCTTTTTTATATGTCGCTATTTTTTCCCTGCTTTACTTGCAACGTGCTACGTAGTAGCACATTAGGTTTCTGATGTTCTTTTTTCGGTTTCAATAAATTGTTACTCCGTGTTTTAGATTCATTGATAATGAGCAATCTGATGTGTTTCTTGGTCCCAATATTATACATCTGATTTATTATTTTGCTTAAAGAGTGTTTTGATGAATAAATCCGAAATCAATATAATGAATTATGGCAGATTAGCCCTTCTCATATGTTTATTATATTTGGCAGTTGGCAAAAATGCTTCAAGCTTCTAATAATTACATATGTTTTTTATTTAGGACTGTATTGTTTTGATTTTTAGGGATTCTTTATACAAAGCTTATGTTGCTGACATCTGTCTGTACTTCTCCCGAGAATAATATTACGCATGTTAGTTAGCAAACATAGCTTTATATTCTATTATGATAGATGGGTGTTTCTATACAGAAATGGTGGATCGAAGAGTTGAAGTTGTTGCAAGGTTGAAGGCACTAGAGGAGGGTGCTGCCCCGTTGGTTCAATTTTTGCAAAATGCAAATGCTGTTCAAGAGTTAAGAGCTGACAAACAGCACAATCTTCAATTACTCAATGATCGATATCAGGTAAATAGGATTGAATATTGAAAATTTGATTTGATGTACCAGCACTTAATTTATAGATTAGGTTTTTTTGAGGTTTGAGACTATCAGTCTATGATATCAAGTTATCAATGATTGAATCCCTGCAAGGGAGTATGTAACTTGTTAGAAGAATTTTTTTTTTTTAATTTTTTTTTTTCTGATTTAAAAAAAGGTTGAGGCATAGAATTTAGATGCCCACATTCGAACCAGTTAAACAGTGAATATAAATTTTCAGTTCTCATGATCATTGTCATATGTGAAAGCATTAAATTGTCATCTGTCTCATGATACATTTATAAACCAATTATTCATTAGCTCTTATATTTCCTGCCACCATTAATGTTTACAATTGTTTCTGTCAGATTGGTCCAGAGCAGATAGAGGCACTGTATCAGTATGCCAAATTTCAGTTTGAATGTGGTAATTATTCTGGTGCTGCTGATTATCTGTATCAGTACCGGGCTCTTTGCACAAACAGTGACAGAAGCCTTAGTGCATTGTGGGGAAAGCTAGCTGCTGAGATATTAATGCAGAATTGGGATATTGCCCTTGAGGAACTAAATCGCTTGAAGGAAATTATTGACTCAAAGGTAATATCTTATCTTGATTTTATTTTCTATAAAAGTCTCATAGATGTTTTCTTTATCACTTGGTTAGTCTTCTGGTGAGAGGGTGAATTTACAAATTGTGGTCTTGCAGAGTTTTTCAACACCGTTACATCAAGTTCATAGCAGAATTTGGTTAATGCATTGGAGTTTGTTTATCTTCTTCAACCATGACAATGGAAGGACCCAAATCATTGACTTGTTTAACCAGGACAAGTATGCTCACTTGGTTTATCTGTTCCCTTTTTTCATGTCACTGTACTTATTTATCCTTGCCTCTTATCTGCTTTACACACACACATCTTTTGCTTTCTGACCCTGTTAGATACTTAGATTTGTCTTATACTGAATCAGCATGCCTTTAGGAATTTGGTATATATTGCTAAATGTGCTGCTTAGTTTTACCCAAAGTCAAAATTCTTTTAGACTAATCGAATCCAGACCTAAAATTTGATAATCAAGTTTTCCCCGGCCTCTATAATTGACGATCTTCCAATTTGTGTATAAACTTAAAATTGCTATGGATGGCTTTAAACATTTATCTAATATGAAAAAATTACTTCTAGGTACTTGAATGCCATTCAAACAAATGCACCTCATCTACTGCGTTATCTGGCAACTGCATTCATTGTCAACAAAAGAAGACGACCTCAGTTTAAAGATTTTATAAAGGTTATTCAACCAGAGCAGTACTCTTATGCAGACCCCATCACTGAGTTTTTGGCCTGTGTTTATGTCAATTATGACTTCGATGCAGCACAGCAAAAGATGAAAGAGTGTGAAGAGGTGAAATATTCATTTCGAGGAAGCTTTATACTTGGATGTTTGATTTTTATCTTGAATTTATATTTATTAATAATCTTTCTAATATATCATTTTCCCCCTTTTCCTGTTCATTTATGTTGTCAGGTAATTTTGAATGATCCATTCTTGGGCAAAAGAGTTGAAGAGGGCAATTTTTCAACTGTGCCTTTGAGGGATGAATTCCTAGAAAATGCTCGCCTTTTTATCTTTGAGACCTACTGCCGCATTCATCAGCGTATTGATATGGGGTATGTAACAAATGCTTCTTTTTTACCACTTAAAAATCCTTTGCAATCATCATCTCTGCTCCACCAAACATTATTGATTTATCGGCACTAGACAAGCTCTTAAATGCTGGAAATCTTAATGTGTTTTTATCAACCAAAACTAGATGATATCAGGAGCTATTATTTTATAAATATTACATCCCCTTTATAAACTCTTTATATTCCTTCCATTCTAATAATAGTACATGGGGCATAATACTTGACATTATTTGTTACAGGGTTCTTGCTGAGAAATTAAATTTGAATTATGAGGATGCGGAGAGATGGATTGTGAATCTTATCAGGACTTCCAAGCTCGATGCTAAAATTGATTCCGAAACTGGAACTGTTATAATGGAACCTACCCATCCCAATGTGTAAGTTCAATAGGAAAAAGTAGATAGTGATTCGATTCATATTTAACCTACTAACAATTCTATGATTGTTTCTTATTTGTTTTTTTTTTTTTTGGAATCATACACAGTTATGAGCAACTAATTGATCATACAAAAGCTCTTTCTGGACGGACATACAAGTTGGTGAGTCAGCTTCTTGAGCATGCCCAGTCACAAGCACAGGCGACTAGATAGTTTTGGTATTGAAGTCGAAGGATTGTTTGGTAGTCAATACTCTTTGAAGAGTTTTGTTTTGGTTTAATTACTTATTTTAATGCTCTTGTATTTTGTTAGTTTTATGGAATTCCAACTTTTTAAGATTAATGGATTTTTATCATGGTACTATATCATTAAAATCTGCTATTGACGTTCTGGGTCATATTGAACTCCTAACAAATTCCATATTCTTTTAGAACTTTGTAACTTTAAATTTACATGCCCTCTTCACCTTTAGAGGTGATTACAATTCAACGAGAAAAAATGTCTCTAATGGAAGTGTTTACAATTTAGCAAATGATGGATAACACTTCCATTTAGCAAATGATGGATACCTTTGGGTTAAACGAAAAGGAACAATTCAAACATGAAATTTTCATCCTTAACTCATTGATTTTTAAACTTTCGTTTTAACCTTAAATCATTAAATTGGCGTAATAAGAAAATAACAATACATTTTATTTATGTCATTCAATTAACATTGATTTAAACTATTTACAATTTAAAATTTTCCATTCATTTTATGTATGTGAGTTTGGTTGTTAAGCAATGTGTCATTACTAGTGATATTGGCAACGCTTCGCTATATCGGGACGTCAGCGATTCTTCGTCTGTCCTTGTGTCGTGGGTTTCTTATCCACCTGCTTGTATCTCAGTTTTCTTTTAATTTTGAATGAAGTTGTGTTTTATTTCAAAAAAGAAATTTAAATTTTTAATACTTAATTCAGTATTATTGTATGTCTGCGGGTACATATTTAGAAACTAATTACTTTGATTTGATATATTAACAATAAAGAAAAAAGCTATAGAGCTCAGCGCGAGCAGCATTGATTAATGCAGTAGTGAAGTGGAACTCATGTTCCAGGCATAGCTATTGTCTTTCATCACTTTGAACAAATATATATGACCAAAAGTAGTGTTATGTACAAGCAACGAAGCAAACACCCCTTGCAAAAACAACCAAATATCTATCAAGAAAAAGCCAAAGACATTTCTCTAAAAGTAAGGCTATATCAGTTCACTCATCCGATGCAAACTCCTCCCTTGTCTGAGACTGCCTGATTTCTTCTTCATGATTGTACTCTTTGCGCTGCACGCACATGGAAACATAACATCAACTTCACCCGCGCATTGGTATTCAGGCAAGCACAAGTTAAAACTAAAGATGAGCTTTGGCATTGCTCGGCCACCATCACGAAGTTACATACATACCATTCTAAAGCAAATTAAAGCAGATCGAAGGAACAATGCAACAGATTACATGGCACAAGCATACCTTGGCAGTGTCAGAGAGAACATCATATGCTTCTCCTATCATTTTGAAAAGACTGTCAGCGTCCTTCTTAACTTTCTCGGAGATATCCTTCTGCAATCGCCCATCATTCAACCTCACACTTCTTGCCAAAAGCTGAACGACCTACATCAGCATAGACTACCAAACGTGAATATACTGACTTACTATTAAACAATACAGAACTTATTTAAAATCTCAAGACCTTGTCGGGATGATGCTTTAAGGCTGCTTTCTTGTATGCCTTCTTGATGACAGATCCAGGATCGGATGATTTAATTCCCCTGCCAGATAGAAGTGGTGAGGATTAATATGGAGTAACTTGAATTCATCTCTTTTCTTTCAATGAAAAAGAAGCCAGACAAGACAGATCACAACTTCAAGTGCTTTTCCCCCTTTCTTTTTCTCGATCTTTAGGGAGGTTGAAGATGAAGGTTTTGCAGCAAGTCAATGAGGAGATATGAACTCACAGTATGAGATAAAGATCCAAAGGAATTTGACTTTTTGCCTTCTCCTCAACTGAGGAGAGACGTTGGCGAGCTTTTCTTAATACTTCCGAGAAACTGCCAGCTTTTTCTTGTGCTTCATTTTCTAGTAGGGATATAAGCCTCTTAAGATCAGTAACTGCATCCACATAGTCTCTAATCATCTCATGCAAAGTAGCCCTCCTTGAAGCTGCCTGCAACAGACTCGGATTTTGATAGATTCTATGACCACAATAAATGAGAGCTTCGGTACCTCACATGAAACAAGAATAGTGAGATGCAAAGGAATCTCAACTCCTATCATCAACTATTTCTTTCCATGATTGATACAAAATGTTTCTTTCTTATATTTTGGTTTGGTTTTCCTGGAGGTATGGGGCGCAAGTTGACTTTCATGGTGAGGATGGTTGTCAAGTTCCTCAGTGCAATTTGTTTGTATATACAAAAGCTAATCCAGCATTAACATAATGCGAAGAAAATGTCAGGAACTGATAGAATACTCAAGAACAAAAGGACAATGGAAATGCTGAATCACACACAAAAAAGAGATGGCTACAATATAATGCACAAGAGAGGGTGATTATTTGACATGAAATGGAGTTCGAGTCTAAAGGAAAACCTTTGCATAATTTTCGTCTAGAGCCATGGCTACACTGCAATCAGCAATGGCATCAATAATCTGTCCCAAACCTTGATGGGCTGCAGCACGGTTGCAGAAGCAGATGGCTGCAAAAGGCTGTGATTCAACACTTTTTGATATAGCAGCATTATAATGATCCAATGCTTCTGCGAACTTTCCAGATTGGAAAGCTTTATTTCCGGCTTGCTATTTGAGAGGACATTATAAACATTGCAGTTAAATATTGGCTCAATAGCAGTACACATTACAACCATAGTAAGAACTCAAAACGGAAGCTAGCATACCCTGTGGGCTAAAAGTTCACGAATAGTAGTGCCTAAAGGAATCAATGACTTCTGAGATTCGTTTCCAGATCTAAACAAAGAAAGGTAAGAGTATCATTAACACATCAACCAAAACAATTTTTTTTTCTAAAAGGACAACAATTTCTAAAACAGAATAGGAAGAGAGATTTACCCATCATTGACAAAAATTACTTGCTCTTGCTTCTTGATCAGATCAAGAGCTGCCTTAAGCTTCCCAAGATGGTAGTAGGATTTTGACATAATGCGCCATCTCCACAGCCTTACGGAATCATTCGTGTTTTTTGTGTCATGTAAAGCAAAGTTCTTTTCAGCAAAATCAAGAGTTTGCTCACACAGCTTAATTGCCTCATCATACTTCTGCAACTGTAAAACATCATAATAAAATAAAATTATAGATATTGTCTGACTAGAGCAGAAAGGAGAAAATAATCATCACAGACCTTGCATAAACTTTCTCCTTTCATTTCAAGTAACTTTTCTGAATAGCTGCTTATGGACAATGCATCGGCAATAATTTCTAGAGCACGGCTTGCAGCATCACAAGTTTTCTGTTTTAAGAGTTCAGCAGACCTGTGCAAACTCTCAGCAACTTTCTGCCAGAAATAATGATTACAGAATCAAGTGCGGTGCCAGCGTGACGAATAGAAAATGATAATGCAAACAACAAAAGGGGTTCCTGCATCTACAATATAGATCAAACACAAAATGTAAGTAACAGTAAGTCACCTCTGCCTTTTGTAGACCATCTGCAGCTTCAATTGCAATTCTCCTATCCAAGCAAACACCCATTCTTGATTCAATGCAGCTTTTGTAATACCGCATTGCTTCTTGCACTTCTCCCAGCAGCAGGTAACACCTAGTAATTAAAAAAAATGTACTTGTTCATTTGCATATTATATAATTAAATAAATGCAATAAACATCCACCATTAGATGTGTAAGCAAGATAAGAGCACAACTCTATTTCCATTTTCAACAATCATAAGTAACCTAAATATGAAATTGGTTGTAGTCGGTCAGGGCAACCCTACCCAAGTTGATTAAGTTGTTAACTCAGGAGGCAACAAGGTTACAAGTAAGACTTCATGCGAGAGCAGCCTATTGGCTTTCTTGGCTTGAGTCGGCTAGCTACAGATAACCTAAACTAGTTTACCTTCCAGGATCACAAAACTAGTTAGACTTCATGCGAGAGCAGCCTATTGGCTTTCTTGGCTTGAGTCGGCTAGCTACAGATAACCTAAACTAGTTTACCTTCCAAGATCACAAAACTAGTTACACTTCATGCGAGAGCAGCCTATTGGCTTTCTTGGCTTGAGTCGGCTAGCTACATATAACCTAAACTAGTTTACCTTACTGGATCACAAAACTAGTTACACTTCATGCGAGAGCAGCCTATTGGCTTTCTTGGCTTGAGTCGGCTAGCTACAGATAACCTAAACTAGTTTACCTTCCAGGATCACAAAACTAGTTAGACTTCATGCGAGAGCAACCTATTGGCTTTCTTGGCTTGAGTAGGCTAGCTATAGATAATCTAAACTAGTTTACCTTCTAGGATCACAAAACCAGCAGCCTATTGGCTTTCTTGGCTTGAGTCGGCTAGCTATAGATAACCTAAACTAGTTTACCTTCCAGGATCGCAACACCAGTTAGATTTCATGCGAGAGCAGCCTATTGGCTTTCTTGGCTTGAGTCGGCTAGATACAAATAACCTAAACTAGTTTACCTTCCAGGATCACAAAACTAGTTAGACTTCATGCGAGAGCAACCTAGCTATTGGCTTTCTTGGCTTGAGTCGGCTAGCTATAGATAACCTAAACTAGTTTACCTTCTAGGATCACAAAACCAATTAGACTTCATGCGAGAGCAGCCTATTGGCTTTCTTGGCTTGAGTCGGCTAGCTCAGTTAGATTTCATGCAAGAGCAGCCTATTGACTTTCTTGCTTGAGTCATCTAGCTATAGATAACCTAAACTAGTTTACCTTCCAGGATCACAAGACCAGATTTACATGTTTACTCAATACACACCCTCCCCTCTGTCAGTCAAAAAAAAATGATAAAAGAAAAAAAGAAAAGAGCACTACTACTTCCATTTTCAACAATCATAAGTAACCTACATATGAAATTGGTGGTGGTTTTAGGAGCAATTAAAAAGTAAGTGTTGATGCATGCCCTACGTTGCAGCTCTAAGCTTTGCTATGAGATAGCTAGGGTCCAAAGCAAGCGCGACCGCGAAATCGTTGATGGCTTCCCTCATCCTAAGAAGCGACATGAGTGCGACGGCACGATTGCTATAGCAAAGTAACAGAGGCTCAACGCAGCATTCTATGCCTTCAGTATACAAGTTCTCAGCTTTGGATACATCACCATCCTTAAAAGCTTGGTTTCCCCTGAAAAATGTCAGATACTTATATATATATATATAGCCGAATTGAAAGTAAAGGTGTGAGCTTTGGAGTGAATATATATAATGCCAATGCTTTGGAAGTTGTATGCATGATATGATGGTTAATTATATACAGCCCGCAGTAAGTAAAAGTTGCAGAAGAATTGAAGAATATATTATATTGTGAAATGTAAGAAGCTAGCACCCAGGCCAGGCCACCTGATTCGCCATCTCTCACATGATTCATACTCAGCAGACTCTTGCTTGCACATAGCACTCTCCTGATTCCCCATCTCTATTCATGCGTTTTCTGGGCGCAGTCAGCGATAGAAGGAGACCTCAAACGATTTTACGTGGAACAACCTAAGAAGAGTAAGCGCCCTCATGGGTCATGATTTGTTTTTGTTTTTGTTTTTTTGTGGGACTTGGAGAATAAATAAAAGAAAATATTCATTGGACTCTCAACTTCTACTTCCTATTTTTACCCACTCACTTTATATATTGATGTTGACTATTTTTTTTTTGAGACCCACCAAATGAAACTCTTGCCACATCAAGAAATGAGGGACTAAAGATTGAGACTCATGTGATAGAACTTGTAAATAAGCATTACAAGGACTCTCATGTAATCACTATATTGTGGACTCACGGAAAGATCGAAGTGGTCTCGTTTGATCATTACTCTCTCTCTCTATATATATATATATGGGATGGTTCATGTGCGAAGGGTCTCTTAGGTGAAAAATAGGGTGAGATCTAAATCGTTGATCTAGATTAAATCAACATCTCAAAATGAAAAAAAAAAAATGTGCTTCCTAACATGGATGCAAATGATCTAAGTGTTTCGAACTAATGTACCTTAAGTGTTAAACTTATGCACCTTAAGCCTTCGAACTTATATGTGCTTTAAGTCTTGAATTGGTGCACCTTAAGTTTCAAAATTATGCACCTTACTGAACTGATTCACCTTAAGTTTCGAAGTGATGCACCTTAATTAATGAACGGATGCACCTACCTTAAGCTTTAAATTTTTGCACCTATAGAGTATGGAAGTCCATATTCCTAATGAATCAAAGTTGTGCACCTCAAGAGTTAAATTCATGAACTTTAAACTAGAAATTGATATACCTTAAACTTGAAACGTATGCACCTAGAGTTTGTAAGTCGTGCACTTTAAGAGTTAAAACTGATACACTTTAAACTAGAAAGTGATGCACCTTAAGTTTTAAACATATGCACCTTAAGTTTTAAACATATGCACCTTAAGCTATAAACTTATGCACCTTAAGCTATAAACTTATGCACCTTAAGCTATAAACTTAAGCACATTAAGTTATAAACTTAAGCACCTTAAGTTATAAACTTATGTACCTTATGCTTTGAACTTAAGTAAAATTACCATAATGTCACTGTATTTTTTATTTTTAAAATTTTTCTGCATTCTGGACTGTTTATTTTTACTAGATCAACACACACATTGAAGGTTCATTTTTAATATATTATTTAAAAAAGATCATTCACTATGGCCCTGTTTGGTAAATGGCTGTTAGCTGATTGGGTTGGCTGTTTGGGTTAGAAGGTATGATTTGTTTATAACATTGACTGATTGTAGAAAGTTGTTTGATAAATTAGATGTTAGTTGATAGCTGTTTGGTATAATTTCTTTTCTCAAAAAGCTAATTGAAAAGGCTACTTTGAGTAGCTTTTTGAATTTTAGCATTTTGGAGTTACAAAAAGCTTATTATTTACCAACTAATAGTGATCAAATAAACCAAAATTGGCTGATAGGCTGATTATTTACCAAACAGGGCCTATATTAAAATTGAACATTATTTACTTGTGTTTCATCTTGCAATATGAACCATAGCGCACAATATAATCTACCACCTAAATTGCGAGCTAAGCAAAAAATGACTTGATTTAAAGAGATTTATTTGACAATTTTTTTTGGCTTACCATGGGAAAACTAGTTTGAGATCAACGGTTTTCCTTATCATGGCTTCAATCGGCACAGAAGAAGGTTAAAAATGTGAAGAGGCAAACCTTTGATTTCGCATTTATGAAGCTTTATGATTGATGTTTGTTTTAAACTTTGAATTTACATTTGTTCATCCCGTAAACGTACTTTTCTGTACTACTGTTAAATTAGATGTTATTTAATTTATTGTATCAGCTAATTTAATTAACAGATCCATAAATTTTTAGTTCACCAATGCATCAATATGGTTACAAGATTCTTGTAGTCTATTTTTTACAAATATTTACTTTTGAACATTTTAACTTACCTTTAATGTTGAGGAAGATCCCAAAATTGAAGAATTAAGGGTGTGTTTGGTTTGAGAATCAGAAATTAAAACTGTTATAGTTTTTCTGAGCTTGAGATGAGTTCGGCCATGAGTTGATCATGATGCTCTTGACTTGCAAAGTGTAAATTTCACTTGTGACATAAAAGATCGGGCTAACCAGGTTCATAGAAATCTCATAAAAGCCAACCACCCGATATCAAATTAGTTTTCTGCCAGGCACGATAGAAGATCGGGCTCCCTCATTCTAAGCATTAGTTTTTTTATCGGGCTATGGCAGAGTAGTGGCACGATAGTTTTGGTTTTGAAGCCAGCCAGCCGATATCAAATTAGTTTTCTGCTTGGTATTAGTTTTAAATTTTGAATTGACATTTTTACATACGTATTATATTCCTGAACTGACCTATAAATTTTCAGTTCAACTTTAGTAGATATGGTTACATGATTCCAATGTGAAGTTTCCTTTCGGTAATAGAAAATTTTCCCTGAAAATACCAAGTAAAATTTACTGCAGTAATAGAAAGATTTCATCTCATTCATTCTAGTACTACGTACTAATCACATTCACAGAAGGAAATACATAACATATCCAGAAGGGCGGGTAGCGTCCTAGCTCACTTTTGAATTTTGATTTCCACTAATCACTTTATGATTTAATTAATATTAACAATAAGTATAGAGCTAGCTCACAGCACTAATAGTCCAATCAGGCAGGCCAACCGTCTTGGTTAGCAGCATTGAACTGGACTCCGCCTCCACCCATAGCTTTCCACTTTCAACATTGTTAATGTCCTTCAAAGTGTTAGTCTCCATGAAACCAAATTCCCAGGCAGGTTATTCATATCTGGGCTGAGCCAGGCCATATCTCTAAGGCTCCAAGATTTTACCCAAACTAGCTATCTCACTCAACCTTGATCCCAGCCAAGCGAACACCAAAAACCCTGCAGCAAACCCCTTTTACCAATAGGAATGAGAATTTCCATGTGTTCTCCACGACTCTTGCCCATAGCGCCTACTACTGCTTCGTCGAAATTGCGGACTGTAAAACTCTGACCATCTCTGAGAAGGAGAGTTGTTAGAATCAGATGATCTGTCACGGGTATAGTTACATTTGTTTTGTTTGCGGGCAGCCCTGATTTCTTCTTCATAATTGTACTTTGAGCGCTGCACAAAGATGAAAACATACATACTTCATGCACTCATATTCAAACAAGCACAAGTAAAAACAAATCATTTTATATGCAAGCATAAGCCCGAAATTCTAAACCAGGGAGAACAGTAGCAGTAATTTTACATAGAACATGCATACCTTCTCAGAATCTGAGAGAACAGCATATGCTTCCCCAATCATCTTGAAAAGACGGTCAGCATCCTTCTGAACTTTCTCACAGGTATCCTTCCACAACTGTCCATCATCCATGCTCTCACTTCTTGCCAAAAACTGAGCAGCCTAGATCACCATACACAACCAAACATGAGTATATATAGTACATATATTGGCAATCTATTCAACCATATAGAACTGATTTATAATCTCAATACCTTGTCAGGATGATGCTTTAATGCTGCTTTCTTGTATGCCTTCTTGATGTCAGATTCAGGATCAGATGCTTTGATTCCCCTGCCAAATAAAACTGGAGATGATAAGAAACCCGACAAATCACAATTCACAACATTAAGAGCTTTTTCCCTTAATTTGTCTCTTTAGGAAGATTAAAGATGAAAGTTTTTCATGAAAATCAGTAAGGAAACATCAACTCACAATATGAGATAAAGATCCAAGGGAATTTCACTTTTTGCTTTCTCTTCAACTGAGGAGAGACGCTGGCGAGCTTTTCTTAATTCTTTCAAATTACTGCCATTAGATCTATCTTGTGATCCAGCTTGATGATCCATTTCTTGTTCTTGATTTTCTAGCAGGGATATAAGCCTCTGAAGATCAGTAACTGCATGCTCATAGTCTCTAATCATCTCATGCAAAGTAGCCCTCCTTGATGCTGCCTGCCACATAATAAATGAGACTCAGATTGACAGATTTCAACTAAAGACTCTGACCAGAATAAATGAGAGCAATTAAACATGCTTTGATGCCTCACATGAAACATTAATAGTGAAGCAAAGTGATCTCCACTCCAATCACCAACTATTTCTTTCTATGATTGACATAAAATCCATCTTTCTAATATTTTTGTTTTGTTTTCCTAGAGATTTAGGGTGCAAGATGATTTTCACGGTGAGGATGGATGTCAACTTCCTGAGTAGATTTTTTTTTTTTGAAAAAACTTCCTGAGTAGATTTGTTTGTAAATAGGTTGCAAATAATTAAGGATGCTTTTAATAAAATTCTACATATACTAGAAAATTACAATGGAGATGTCCCTAGAAGCAACAGCACAAACCTATAAGACAAATATGAGACAGATACTATACCACCTTCCTATCCTACTTACAGCTATGTTGCTGCAAACTGTTGCAACAAATGCAATGCTACCTGGGATGCACATACAGCAAGCACTAAGCAAACAGAGTACAGATTCATTAAGTGCTACACTGGTAGAAAACTACTCAATCTTCTGGCTTATCTGCCAATAACACCATTTTGACAAAAATGTCAAGAAGTGAAAAAATACAAAAGAAAGAAAGAACAATGATTTGCTGAAACGCACACAAAGAGAGATTGTTACATTGCACACAAGGAAACATACATGAGAAACTATTTATTTGACATAAAATGAAGTTTGTCTATGAAGGAAAACCTTTGTGTAATTTTCGTCTAGAGCCATGGCTACACTGCAATCAGCAATAGCATCAATAATTTGTCCCAAACTTTGATGGGCTGCAGCACGGTTGCAGAAACAGATGGCTGCAAAAGGCAGTGATTCAACACTGCATGATATAGCAGTATTATAATGATCCAGTGCTTCTGCAAACTTTCCAGATTGGAAAGCTTCATTTCCTGCTTTCTATTTGAAAGAACAAAGAATCAGAGTAAAAACATTGACAATGCAGTAAAATATTGGCTCAATAAGACTACAGATTACTACCACAGTGAGAACACAAAATGGAAACTAGTGTACCTTCCGGGTTAAAAGTTCACGTATAGTAGTGCCTAAAGGAATTGATGACTCCTGAGAACTGTTTCCACATCTAAACAAAGAAAGATGAGAGCATCATTAATATCAACAAAAATATATATTTTTTAAACAGAACAGAAAGAGAGATTTACCCATCCTTGACGAATACTTGCTCTTGCTTCTCAATCAGATGAAGAGCTGCCTCAAGCTTCCCAAGATGATAGTAGGATTTTGACATAATGCGCCATCTCCACAGCTTTACAGAATTATTCATGTTTTCCATGTTATGGTGAGCAAAGTTCTTTTCAGCAAAATCAAGAGTCTGCTCACACAGCTTAATTGCCTCATCATACATCCGCAACTGTAAAACATCATAATTATAGATATTCTCTAACTGCAGTAGAAAGGACACCAAATAGTAAAAGGATGTCTTGTACTTATATAAGCTGTAATAGCACAGACCTTGCATAGACCCTCTCCTTTCATTTCAAGTAACTTTTCTGAATAGCAGCTTATAGACAATGCCTTAGCAATAATTTCCAGAGCACTTCTTGCAGCATCAAAAGTTTTCTGTTGCAAGAGTTCAGCAGACTGACGCAAATTCTCAGCCACTTTCTGCTAGCAATAAAAATTACAGAATCATATACTGCTTAGAGGAAAGACTTTGTGCCAGATACACACATGCCCTAGAGACTAAGACAGTGAAGAAGAAAACATCACATTACTCTAGTGTCTCAACAAGAATCTTTTTCTACTTCATTTATTATAAAAAATAAAAAATAAATAAATAAATAAATAACCTTCTCCAGTTTATCATTAGCTGGGTGATGATAACAGCTTCTAAAACTGTACACATACAAGTACATATATGTTATTACCACAGCAGCTGGACAGCTCAGCAAACCAATTCTTACCTATTTAGACTTGTTACACAAATAGATATGTTGGGATAGGATAACTTGGCCCCTATTTGGCAAAATAGGGAAAAGAAATTCAAAGATTATTTCGTGGTTTCATGTTCTATATATACTTGAAAAAAACTATTTCATGATGTAGATATCTTTTTTTTTTTTCTTCTCTCCATAGAAAAACCAATGGATAATAATAATAATAATAATAATAATAATAATAATAATAATAATAATAATAATAATAATAATAAAACAAAACGAACAAACAAACAAATTGCCATTAAGATCCCAGTAGTGGGAATGGTTAAAATGATTGGCTAAAGAACAAAAGAGGTTTCCTCAAACCCAATCAAGTATAAATCTAACAATAAGTCACCTCTGCCTTTTGCAGACCCTCTGCAGCTTCAATAGTAATTCTCCTATCCAAGCATACATCTCTTGATTCCAAGCAGCTGTTGTAATACTGCACTGCTTCTTGCACTTCTCCCAGTAACAGGTAACAACTAGTAATTCAAAAATTATTAAGAAATACGTAAATATGCATGTGCATGTTATATAAACATATGCAACAATATCCACCATTAGATGTGTAAGCATCAAAGTAAGACTAGAATACCACTCAACCTTTATTTTCAACAATCACAACGGAGCTACATATGAAACTCTGTAAGGTTTTAGGAGGAAATGATAGTAACCTACCCACCAATTTCGTGCAGGTGCTTATTTTGATATTCTGTGGATTTCTTAAGGAGAAGGGTTTAGAGTGGAAAGTTTCTTCAGGGCTAGAAGAAGATATGCAAGAGGGGTGCAGGTTTAACATGCTCCTTGCTCTAACTAAGTGCATTTGCTTGGAAATTAGTGCTAGAGTGCACCAAAGGCTAATGAAGCAATTTTGTGTCAGGAGAAGACATTTAAAACAAGAGCTTTTCTTCTTTTAAGAAGATCAGAGGGCTGCTCATGGTCAGTGTATTGCTTCAAGTACTTTGCAGTGAGGCTGGGGCCCTCCAATGCCTGTAACTGTCCTAGCCAGGCATTACCTCTTCAACTGATGGTATATACAAATGCAGGCAATATGATTATCCAAAATGTAGGCACAACTAAAGGAAGGATGAAGAAAAAAAGACAAGATATTAAGGCCTTACTTTCCGGCTCTTAGCTTTACTTTGAGAAAAGTAGGGTCTAGAGCAGCTGCATTTGCACAGTCATTGATTGCTTCCCTCATCCTACAAAGTGACATCCGGGTCGCAGCACGATTGCTATAGCATAACAACAGAGGCTTAATGCAGCACTCTGGAATGTTTGACTGTGAAACAGATTTTATGCCCTTGCCATAGAAATCCTCAGCTTTGTATAGATCACCACCCTTATAAACTTGGTTTCCCCTGCAAAATGTCATGTGAAAGTGACCATCAGTAGAGTCATTTTAATCAAGATGAGGAATATAATAGTTATAGCATTAAAGAAAACTTGCAGAAAAATATGGAAGGATTTTAAACATGATTCATTCAAATGAGAATCAATAAGGAAATTTGAATAATTTGCTCAAAAGTAAGAAGCACCTGATTCGCCATCTCTCACATGCTTCATACTCAGGAATTTCTTGCTTGGCATGCCCCTCATCAGTATTGAATAGATGAACCCCATTTTCTTGAGCACTGGAAGTAGCTCCCCTTTGGAGCTCAGATGAATGATTATTACCCAGGGGGGGAAATTGGAAAGCAGGAGAAGCAGAGACGGGTTTTTGTTGATTGATTTGGTTTGATCTATTACAAACCTTTGTCTTATACTTTTTCTTGTACTGGCGCCTTATTCTTGATAATCCATCTACAGAAGATGGCACAGTGGAGAAAGCATCATTTTTCTGATCACCCAAGTGATTCCCTGAGTCAACATCAAGATTATTGTCACTAGGCCCTGGACATTTCTTCTTAGCTACAGAGGTTTCAGCGAATGGTGCAGAGTTAGTATCCTGATATGGTGAAAAATCCATGGGTGAAGCACAGTCAGGAGACTCATTATTTTGGGGCTCAACCTGCTTTTTCATCAGGTTACGTTGCCTCAATGTCTTCTTCTTTTTTGACCTTTTATCCCTCACAGATTTACTGCTTTCATAAACAATCTTCTTGCTTGAGCCAGAAAATAAATCAACATTAAAAGAAAAGGCTTCGCTTGAACTGGATGCCTTGAACTCTGTAAAGATGTTCCCTATACCAAATGGCAAGCTTGTAAAGCTAGCTTCATCATTCTTTTCATCTTTACTGACATAAGGTGATACAGCAGAACTGCCATCTAGCTGGATACCAGTATCCTCAGGTGAAAATGATGGTATGGAAAAAGCATTTCTGTCAACACCATTGTCACGTTGGAAACAAAATTGGCTCCCATCAGAAATTTTGTCATTTAAATTAATTGGCTTATTCTCCTTCCCATATATTCCAGCAGATGATCTCCAGGAATTTATTTGTTCATTGCAATTAACAAGCTCTGTGTTCTTATCCAGCAATTCAGCCACATTTTGAGTACTCACTCCTAAAGAACTAGCTCTCTTTCCATCAATACCAGATGTACAAGATTTTCCAGTACCTGTGACATTAGTTTTTTCAACCTTACCAACAGCATCATCATTTCCTGGTACCCTTGAATTCATATTCTTATGCTGATTGTTGAAATTCATGCCAGCACTTCCACATTCAGTAGAAAAACCAAAAGTCGTTTGGTTACTTCCAAAAACAAACACATTTTGTATATTATCATGTCGCTTACCACATAAATTATTATCAGCACCAAAACTCATTGAATTAAACTCATCAGAGAGTTTAGAAACATTGCTCTTATGAAAATCAGTATCTAAAGCACCCTGACTACTAAAAACAAACTTGTGATTATCTTGAATATGTGCATTCTTACTATTCATCGAATTATGCTTGTCCTCATCAAACTTGCCACTTTCCTCACACTTGAGATTCCCTATTTCACTATTTCCTCTAAACACAAAAACTTTACTAGAATTTCCCTTCTGAGACTCCACTTCAGAATCTGCTTTGCCCCCCTGAAATTTTCCAAAAGGTTCCTTTGCTTTTGTATTAGCAAATGATGAAGAATTGTTTAAATTAGCACCAAAAACAAAACCTGTGAAATCATTTTTAGTTGAAAAACTATAGTCAGATCCAAAAGCAAAGGCTGCAGTCTCATTCGTTTCAGGGACAGATGTTCCACCACCTACACTAGATTCTTTCTTTCCGGAACTCAAATTTTTCAATGAACATTTCTGATTTGAGCCAAATTCCCCATTACTGAAACTAAAATCCAATCCTGAAGTACTCATATTAGCACCAAAACTATTATTTGGATTTATGGACTTGCTATGCTCATTAGAAACCAAGTTATTAGGTTGCAAAGCACTTCCATTAGCAGTAAAAACTGAAGCAACACCACCAAATTTCCCAAACTCAAAGGTACCTGAATGTCGCTCACCATTGTTAGAAACTTTTTGCTCCAAATTTGAATGTAAATTTGCTAAATTTTCGAATTTCAAATTTGAGACCGAGCTACTCCTGGTAGCTTCAGGTACAGTGCCGCCAATTCCCGCACTAGAAACGAATATTGGTTTACTCTGATTAGCTCCAAACGCAGGTTCCACATTCACTGAACTTGAGTCACTCTTATTACCACTAAAAACAAAATGAAAATTCCCAAACGTATTGCCGCCCATTTGTTTTACGTTTTCACTACGCTCCTTACTCCCATGGTTCATGACCGGTCCAGAATCATCACTGCCACCACGAAATACAAAGGATCCATTCACATTATGAGTACTAGCAGCAGCAGGACGATCAGCCCGACACAAGCTCTCAGGATCCAGCTTAAACGAATCAAACCCCAAACCATCCCCAATAGACTCGGACATTTTCGACTGTTTCCTAATCTTCACCATCCTGGGCTTAGGCCTCGAACTCCTGGTCACCTTTTCTGAAACATTCGAACAATTGAATCCGCCATTAGTTGAAGAAGCAAGGTTGAGACTACCAGTTGCAGGCGGATGCCCCAGATTGGTCTGCGAAACAGGGATTGCGGGAGAGACGCCAGATGGAGTAATCGGAGATCTGAAATCCATCGCCGCATGCGACATCGCAATGATCGATCAATTGGGAATTTGAGTTGCCGACGATATGGGTAACTAGGGTTTTTTTCCGAGAGTTTCCGTAATTTAAATCTTTGCTTTGTAAGAAAGGAATCGGGCATGAAGAAAATAAGAGATTTGCAAAGTTTTATACTTCCTAGTTCCTACCACTGTCACTGTCCGGTAAATCTTCAAGAAAAAGTAGCGAACTATAATGGCAAATTATAGGCGGGTTTACTAATGGGATGATTTCTCCAAATTTTTTGAATAATTGGAGAATAGAAAAAAAAAACCATAAAATATGTTTATTAGCATCATTTTTATTACAAAAATTGAATATTTTTTAGACATCGGTTTATTTCAGGAAATTGTTATATGTTATTTATTTTGTATTTTTTTTTAGAAAACTTGTTTACTAGAATTAATTTTTAAAATTAATTTTAAAATTAATTTCGGATCAAACTTATATTCATTTAAAAAGATTTGTTAATCTTAAATGGTTGTTGTCCATGATCTTGTGGTCTAGTAGTCCGAAGTGGCTCTCCCAAATGGAATGTAATTGTGCTTCTATAGGTTAAGAAAGTAGTTATGAACAGATTATGTACGCCGTAATCATCCATGTCTAAGATGTTGATTGAGTCTAATGGTTTGATACAACAAATTACAAATATCTTTCAAGTGCTGTAGATGTAAACAGCTTTTCCTCTTATGTCAAGACAAGATGAATAATCATGAAGAGCTCAAGACAACTTCACTATGTACACTGCCATTTTCCATCCGAATCCAAGATTTTAGAGAGAAAGGCTGCTGGCTTATCTCCAGAATCCTAGCCCCTCTAGCCCAATTCCCATATCCACCATAGCCGGTATGACGAGCATAGCACAGCCACAGGTTCTTGTGAGGACAGCACCAGTCCAGTCCATGGTTATGCCCAACAAACACAGCCTGTAGTCCAAATGACCTCACAGTTTATCAAGTATAATGGTCCATAATGTACTATATTGAGAGATTGTTATGGTTATTACAAGCTAGAATGTAGAATATAATAGACAATTATGTTATTCAGTCCTTACCATCACAGAAGATCTTCCTTGAAGGAGCTCCATAATCCCCATTTCAGCTTCCTGAGCAGCAACTTTCTCGGTGAACATTGAGCCCACGCAATTCTTGTCCAGAACAAACTTTGGAGCCAAGTGCTTATACTCTTGACTAGGTATGTGCCAAAATATTAGCTCGGGCACCCTGTATGTTACAATTCATCGATTTTCACTTCCAATCATTTGGAAGAAAGTCGGCTAAAAAGTTCAGTTTAGAACACTACCATCCTTCACATTTGTGTTGCATAAAACGATGATAAGAAAAAGAAAACTACCAACATGGTTTTCCCATCACTCATAAGCAATCAATCAGTAGCATGAGTGACAAATTCCAAAACCTGCTGCCTAAGTGAAACTATATATGCAATTTGAGTACCTTGCATCGGGGTTAACCTGTTGAGATGTGCGGCTGAACCATTGAGCCTGAGCGTATGAGACAACCTCTGGGTATGAACCACCACCAGAGTCTAGGAAGTACATATACGCAACAGGGTCACTCGAGGACGACGATGCAAGTTTAAGAACATAGTTGGATACACTAGGCCACAAATCCTTGGGACCACTTGTAGAGTATGATAGAGTGTTATGCTCCACTTCATTTTTCATCAGCTCCAAACGTGTTGTTCCCCTGAAGCTGCAATATTCACCTTCTGAAGTAGCTAGAAGCCAACCTAAGTTAAAAAGGTTTAATTTTACCAAAACACATCATATGAAGATAGATAGATAGACTCACTGGCTATTGAGCCTATAATATATAACCATAAATGTGTGCAATCCAACTATGAGCTTAGGCTTTTAGTTACATTCTTCAATTCTAACCTGCAGGGTATGAGACATTATTATTATTTTGTGGACATAGGAGTGGAGGGAGTCCAGAGGTTGAAAACCATTCCATTGGCCACTCAAATGGCATATCATCATGGTTACCAAACACACTAGCCCATGGAATACCCCTGGCTCTTGTAGGAGAGATTGCCTGGTCCCAATACAAGCTAGCGTTTTTAATGGGGATATTGTTGGCCGTGATGACATCTCCAAGATAAACTACAAAGTCTGCCAATAAATATATGTCTTAGTAGATCAGAGAAATCACAGAGCACTCAAGTATATATAAAGCTCAAAGTTATTAAATGGGTGTAGTGTAAATTCACAAAATGCAATTCAATTCATATCCTGACCTGGGAGTTCTTGATCGAGGACGGTAGACATGACTTTAACTGAATTTATATCCTGGCGTGGGCCCCAGTCTGTCCAGGCGTCCTCTCCAAAATGCAGGTCGGCGAACAGCGCCATCTTAAACGGTGATCCCGGCCGGATTTGGAGACGGGATTTATGGATCAGGTTGGATTGGAAGCCATGTGAATGGACGATGAGGATGAATCGGGCAAGCACGATGGATAGTGCAGTTAAACGTCGTCGCATGGTTGGCTGTGTGGGAGATAGTAGTTGGCGAAGATGGTAAGTTATGCTTGTGATAGTATAAGATGCTCTGCTCTAGATACAAACTGTGCTCACTGCTGAGGGTGGGCTGCGGACAGCGCTGACTTTGAAGTCACATATTTGCCCTTATATAACTTTAATATTAGTAATTATCATGAGTTATAATTTTAACTTTTATAATTAATTACAAAAGGGATTATTTTGGTCTTTTAAATAACAAAATAACCACTTGTGAAAATTAAATTTTGATCTGTAATATATTTCTAAAACACAAAACAAAACAAAACAAAAAATGCTTACCTTTATAACTAACTAGGGAACCAAATTTACAATGAGTGATAATTAAAGATTAAGTTTATACTCGCTATATAACTTATGGATTAAAAGTGCAATTATTTCATTAGAAAATGGTGAATTGTGCATTAATAAAAAGATAAAATGCAACACCTAAGATAAATAAAATCAAATAACTATCAAATATTCAATTATTTAACTTTTCTTGTTTGAATTATTATTATAATTATAAAAATGTAAATTGTCCTTAATTACTAAAGCTGGCGGGCATTATGGGCATTTCCGACATACCTGTATTTTGTCTTCATTACGCATCTACAACTACACAAGCTTGAGGAATATGCCAAGTGAAATATTCTTTATCTTAACATGTACCATAAAAATGACATTGTTAGGGAAAAAAGAGCCCGGGATTTTTTTTTATTTATTTAAAAACCCATAATATATTTCTCTAAAACAAATATACAAAATATTCATTATTGTATTAAATACCTTTATTCTTTAGTATTTTTTTCAATTATCATGTAAATTTTATTTAACTTATGAAGAGATCAATTAACGTATCAGGGATAGGCAAAATGACATGACAAGAGAAAGCTTTAAAAAGCCAAGTGTGTTGCAAGAAGAAAGGGAATTGGCAAAATTAGCAAATGAAGAGAGAATAGATAATGTGAAACTTTTAGTATATGTATTGACTAGGTGGCAGCTTTTGTTGCCAACTATTTCACCGTCTCAAGTTCAAATAAATTGAAAAATAATTATAAATATATATATTACATTGTAATAGAGTCATTAATAATAAAAAAATTTAAAGAATAGAGATTTTACTCTCTCACCCTTACAAAGGATTATCACAATGGCCATCAATTACGCTTGTTTCGCTTCAGTACTCACTTAGGGTGTGTTTGGTAACCTGTAAAATAACTTTTGGAAAATGTTTTCCGAGTTTTCTGTGTTTGGCAATGTCTGGAAAATGTGACCAACGGAAAATGTTTTCCGTTGACGAAGGAAAATCAGTTCATTTTTCCGGAAAATGACTTACGAAATTTTTTTCCGTAAGTCATTTTACGGAATCGCCAGAATATTTGATTCGCATGTTTTCAACTAAAACCAAGTCATATCATCCATGACCATGGACCAATGAGGTGGGAAAACCGCCGAAAACCTTTGCTACATTTTTTTTTTATAAATTCTATTTTTTATTAAATATCATTATTATTTTAATAACTATTATAATTTTTTATATTTTAAATAAAACAATTACAATATTTAATTATACAATTCTATCCATTTTCCAGAAAATGAACCAAACACACAAAGACAGTTTTGCATAATACATCCAAACACTGGAAACATTTTCCAGAAGTCATTTTCTTGCTTTCCAAACGGACCCTTAAAGGGACTTCTCTTTGGCAATTTGCATTTGAAGAGTACCGTATAAGAATAGTTGGTCCCATAAGAATAAAGTGTGTTCATGAGTAACTTTTAAAAACGGATATCATTTTATCTTTAACAGTAATATAAATTTTAAGTTTGAATTAGTGTTTTCTATATTTTTGTTTTGATTTTTTTAATTTAAATTAGTACTTTGGATGTCATTATTTTAAGATTAATTATCTTGATTTTTTATTTTTGTATTTTTAAAACTTTTATCTCCATTATAAAATCATAAATAACAAAACATTAATATTAATAATCATTTTAATTCCACCTACTACCAAACATGCAAAAATACTTTCCACCAAAACGCATTACCATTATCTATCAATTTTTTTTTTGAAAGTCATTATCAATTATTTGATTCTTATTCTCATGTAATAAATTTAAATCAATGATTTTAAAACAATGAACAAAAGAGACCTTTTATAAATACGGAAAGGTTAGTTCATGTATCATTTCGAAGAAAACATTAGTCTGAGAAATGAGAATAAATTCACACTAAACACCATTCCCACATGATCTTCTACCTATGGCAATTGGCTACTCTTGAAAGCCACTCAACAAAATTGTTGTGCAAAAACAGTGGCTCCATTCTACCATAAACCAACAACCTTTGACTCTTATGTCCGCAATCTTTACTTTATACCAAACCCACCAAATCTTTTTGCTAAGCTAAAAGTACTCTTTTAAGAATGTTCACCTAATAATTACGTGTTAGCACAGAACCATACCATAATCAGAGGCTCTCTGCAAACTGAGATGCTCCCAGATCAAGTTGTTGTTTCATGATGCAGTTCATGAACCACTCACTACTGAATGTCCTTATCCCTTTCTCAGCAGCTGATAGTGCTTCATCCATGTCCTCCTCACATGCCACAAAGATGGTTTTCTTCGCATCATTCACCTCCTCCAATCCACCAAGAACCTAAAGATTAAAGTTTGGAAAGATGTGTCAAAGCATTGCTTAAAGAAACTCAAGATGACATAGCAATTAGGAACATTGCAGATGCTATTCCTGAACTAAAAACCATAATGTATGTGCATTTCTTTTAAGCAATTGAAATTTGACTTACATTTCCTCCGGCAGATTTTACAATTGCTGATAACATACTGGCAGGAGGTTGAACATGAGCTGCAAGGCGTATGTCATAACCATTAAATAAACTTTGAGGGTGTGCCTTAGCCCTAAGAACTGCAGATTTTAGCTCGGTTGTGTACTTGAGTTCATAGTCTTCATCCTTCAAAATGAAAGGCATTTCATCTGGACAACATGGAAGCCAATCATATATCAAAATATATTAATGGTTTCCATAATATATCAAACTTAGATCTTGTAGCATACCCACAAATCTGCCTTTCCGAAAGCTTTCTTTCAACCAACTGGGTGATATTATCCAAGACCTGGGTAGCATTGTGTATACATTTTAAAATCAATGTCGAAGGTGAATAATAACAAGCAGACACTAGTAAAAACTTAAATTTATGTTAAAATCTCAGAATGAAATGGAGTATTATTCTTAAATACGGAGTAAATAACTAGAATGTAGTCAAAATATTATTCCAGTCACCAAGAAATTCTAAAGGTTAAAGAATAATATTATCTGAAGTAATAAAAATTAAAAATTCTGAAAACTGATGATGTTAAAATGATGATGAGCAATGGCTCTCCTGCCTCTGTCCCTTTTCAGGGATTTACTTCAGGAACCACAGCGCTTATCTTGAAGGATTAAGAATGATATATACTAGTTGTACGAGTAGTATCAATTTTAGTTGTTATGCATTCTGGCCAAGGTATAATGAAGCAGTAGTTCATAGGAAATACTGACCCTGAGCATAAAGCTTTGCAAAAATTCAGCGTTTTCCTTACTTTCCCTGTTACCACATGCGTACATTCACTTCCGTCAGAAGTAACAAGTCCACCAAGGTCTTCAATTATCTGCACAAGCACCATCAAGTGTCAGGAAGTGGTAGAAGACTGTCATATGGCCTCTTTCATCATTCAGTCAATTAATTGTTTTGCTGACTAATTTTCGTAAAGACATTACAGCCAAAAGTCAGAAACAGTGATTAAAAAGAGTAAAAAGTAAGTTGCTAGTATTGGATATCATCAATACATAGGATGATTTGTCCCATGAACCTAACAAGAGAAGCTGGTGAATACCTTAGTTAGATTTGCTTTCTTATTATCATCAGCTATATTCATCAGCATAATTCTGAAGTGTTTTCCCAAGGGAGGAATGCCCAGGTTGCTATTACTTTTGGATGTCACATCAAGTGCTCGGTATTCTTCATAATACTTGGAGCTGCATGATAAAGGATCTTTATGATGATCATGCCCTAGAAATGCACTTTCAGAAGCTGCCAAGGAACCACCGTTTTTATGCATAGTCGTCTTTCCATTGTTTTCTAAAAGGAAGTTGTTAGAACGTAAGTGGCAATCAGCTACATAGCCTCCCTTTACTTTTTTTGAGTTCAAAGAGGTAAATGAAGCTTCCCACATCCTTTTCTTTGTTCCTGGTGCCGAACATGAACATCGTTCCGGATAAGGTTCAAATTCACATTCATTTACTCCTGTACAGTTGGCATCATTTCCACAATTTATAGTTTCCACTGTGTCTGCAACTTGACAGTTTAGATTCAAACAAACAGATTAGTAGATATTGATCATACACAGTTCTGAAAGAATCCTTTCAGTCATTTATAAGAAAAAAGCACTTAATGAATCATCATAGAAGAATGAATACACTGTTAATAACCTCACCCTGCACTTGCTCACACTTGATCATTATACATTCTCAATTTTCAAACCCAATGAAATGAAAGAAATGAAAATTTTATGCAGCAGCTTCACATACCATAATGCTGAGTATCATCTGTGCTGATATTTTGATTTACTCCATTGGAAAAGTGATTCCCTTCTGGTACATTTTTATCTCGTTTCTGAGAGATAGGGAGTTTATCTGGAGAATTTGGTGCTACTGTCATCATTAGATTCTCTGGGGAATTTTTTAAACTTTCCTTGTTAAGATGAGAAACCAAGAGAGTTGAACCACCAGGAAAACACAACGCTCTACGGATATCAGCCCTTATAGGAAGCCTACGAGCTTTGCCTTTTGCATCTACCTGACCAATTACTACAAATCCCTGCAGATTTAGCTTATTTATTTAGTGACTCAAGCAAAATAAAAATAAACACCAGGTACATAAATGAAGCCATTTTGTAAGCCCATTTTTGTGTTTTGCATGCATGTGTTTAGCAAAGACACCAGTCAGATTATATTCAATATAACACACAACTATGAAACTTATAAGTTGTTATTCTTCTCAGGCCACTCAGAAAACATTGTTGAACTATTAGAAAGCATATCATAAAATCAGATTTTTCCTGCTAAAGCTTGTGACCACTTTACTCATTGGATACACCACAAATGAATATATGTAGAAAAACAAAAACATTAACAGCAGATGAATAAATCACTTCAATCGCATATTGGCCACCATTTACGGTATACCTGCTTAAGCCAAAATCCTTCGGACTCCTTATCTCCCCAACAAAACACTGTCCTAATACCCACATTCTGCAATCTCCTTCTCAGTTCCATGTATAATATGCGACCTATACCCTGTAAGAACCTAGGCCTAGTCAATTACTATCAGAAGCAGAAAACAAATCTGAAGCTATTTGCAAGCATACAATTGAGATGATATAACAGTTACTGAAATAAATTAATAATAATCTTTATATTTCCATAAACAAATAAATGCTACAGTATGTAAAGGAGAAAAATAAAGTTTACAAGGGATGCATCTCTGAACTGACATCATACACAGGGAACCAGTTTACTTCCACTTGTAACTTAACTGAATAGCAAGTTGGAGCCAAGGACTGAAAATTTTAGCATCAGTGGTTTGAATCCACTTCTAAGAGCTTTTTGCATTAGATATCTAAAAAGGCCTGTGTTGGGTTTCTAAGCAGTAATTGAATGAGGTCTCAACTCTTTCAATAGTGATTGGTGTATATTGTTTCTTGCAATGAACATCATGCAGAAAAATGAAATAAGCAGTTTCATATAAAAGGAAAGATACACTTTCATCTGATACTGTCAACTGCAGCCATGTCCTTTAGATGAAACCCTAAAAAGAGCCCTAAAGAGTAGCTTCATTTGCTAAGGTCATATACCAGTCTATTTATAAAAGTAAATCTGAAATCATTAAAAAAAAAAAAATTAATTTGGCAAAACAAACACTAGACCTTGTGTTGATATTGTGATCTAACAGCTGCAAGAGGAATCTCGGCATACTGTGTGTCAGCAGAGATTATCTGATAAGTAGTTGCTGCAACTACCTGTTCAATAATGAGCAAGATCAACGAGATATTATATATGGAACCCCTGATTAGTCACCAAAAAATTATAGAGTAAAGAGCACTTCGATTTGTTAAAGGAGTATGCATGCTAAATATAACCCAATAAAATTGAATCTATCCTACAAATGTAAGCATATACATAAACATATGCACACAAACTCTTTTTGCTTATGATATTCCAAGGGCGGTGCTCTACAAGGATATGAATTTGATCTTAGGAGGCATCAGCTAACACCCCACCTTGTACATTGATACATATAAAAGCAACTAGTCAACTACTGCAAGCATACCTCTCCATGGTGCTCACCCTGTTTAATCCTCGAAATCAAAGTGCAGTATTTCCTGCAATAGCAGTCATTAGCCAAATCCTCAAACTTTAGAATCTTGATTGAGGTGATAGCATTCAGGCCATAAATCAAATGTTCATTACATAAATAATTCTAGACACATTTAACAGTGTCATAAGAGATATTGATGAGACTGAAGTCCTAAAATAAAATAGAAGGGAATGTATGAGTTTCAATAACATACCCACTTGATACACATTTATCAAGGAACAATGATTGTTTTCCAGTGTTTGCAGCATATTTCATTGCTGGCAGCTCCTTAACATAAATGTTTAGCACTTCCTACAACAAGAAATACAACTAAGCACCACATATGTAAAGCGATAGAGAGAGGGAGAGGGTTATAGAGATGGAAAAGAAATGTAGATTACCTGAACCAAGCACTTGGTTTTACCATCTGCATCTTTGGGATTAATGAGCTCAAAACAGTAATTACCTAATCCTGAGAGGAAAATACATTATTAAATTCTGACATTTAATCGGATAATGACAAGAAATCAAATACAATAGAAAAAAAAAATTGGAGAAAATTAGAAACGAAACATTACCATTTTCCTCATTCTCAGAACCCTGGGGATCAAAATTCACCATTTCGAAATTCCTGTTCTCCGTGACTGTCTCGAGTAGTAACAAAAGCAATAAGAACTCTATAACAAATTCCCATAGTTCTGACAGATATCAAGTAAATACTAGAAATCTGAATTCGGAAATATCAAATTTTTTAAAATGAATTACTAAAGGGCCTTATTGCCTGAAATTTTGATATGGGCATCTTTCGAGAAAGTGATTCGGAGGCTGTTTTCAGTCGACTCGGAGGCAAAGTTTTTAGCTTCGACCCGCACTTCGCAATTTCCTGCGCAGATAAATAAATTTTCTAACAGACTTCTTAAATTGATTATGAGTTTTGAAGGAATCGGGATTTAGTCGGGGTGAGAATATTACCGATTGGAATCGGAGGTGGCGAAGGTATAGAAGAGGCCTTCTTGGGTGCCATAGCTTGGGTTTCTGCTCGTAACTTTTGCGGAAGTGAAAAACAGTGGGAATTTTGCAGAGCAGAATATTTACCGCTTCACTATGGCGGGAAAAAGGTAATGGTTTTTGAATTTTTACCGAAAACGTGATTCCTTCGTGCCTTTTGTAGTGTGTTACATCTCCCACCTTTGCACTAAATTTTACACCAAAAAAAAAATTTCTCAAAACATATTTTTACATTAAAATATTTTTTTCATCTCCAATTTATTACACCAAATTTTATCAATCGTTATACCCTGCACCACGGTGCACATAGCAATGTGCATCACGTACGTAAAACGACGTCGTTTTGGTGTTAGTAGACGCGAACTCGAATGACTCAGGGAATTCATTATCTATAATACACATAATCATTATCTATAATACACAGAACGTTTGCCTAGAATACATAGAATATTTGCCCAGAATACACAAAATATTGACACAAAATACACAGATGTTAGTGGACGCGAATGACTCCAAGGAATTCATTATATATAATACACATAATCATTATATAGAATACACAGAATGTTTGCCTAGAATACACATAATGTTTGCCCATAATACACAGAATATTGACCCAAAATACACAGAACTCATCATCCTAACATTCGAATGCACAAACACATCATAGCTTGTGTTAATAACATGAATACACATAATATTTACACAAAATACACAAAACTCATCCTCCTAAACATTCGAATGCACAAACACATCACAACATGTGTTACTAACATGAAATCACAACATGTGTTACTAACATGAATACACATAACGGTTGCCTATAATACACAAAACGGTTGCCTAGAATACACAGAATGATTGCATGGAATACACAGAATATTAACATAAATACAGAGATCGGCCGAAACGGGAAACGTGATTTCCAAAAAAAACGGACGATTAGTTTACAATGCTCAAAACGACGTCGTTTAGGTACGTGGTGCACATTGCTATGTGCACCGTGGTGCACAGTATAATTTGCCAAATTTTATTCTTTACTAAAATAACTTGTTTTCTCATAAATTAAGACTATTTATTATCAATAAGTATTTTAATACTAGTTTTTATTATGCGCGATACGTAAAAAGTAGGTGTCCAATATTAGTATTTCATATTAAAATTTTAATTTTAATATAGTAAATAATAATAATAATAACACGGGTTCCACTCCAATATTTTTATAAATTGAATATTTATATTTTAAAAAATAACTAACATATAACTCTAATATTTAATGTGTGTATATCATTATTATTATTGAAAAAGATAAGAAAATATATGGTGCATGCATATGCATAGTAACAATAGTGGAAAAGATAACGGAAGTTATAACGGTATGGGTATATTTGTCCAAAATATTATGTACTACAACTTTTATAGCAAAATGTAAATTAAAACAAAAAACAAAAACAAAAAAAAAACTTAACGGAAAAAACATACATAAATGATTGGTATAACCTTCATTCACATTTATTATGTTTTTAGATAAAATCTAATTATAATGCAAATATTATTTTATTCCACAATATAACATCCATTATATTTAATTTTCATAATTACCATATCGTTCCCACGTATGTTCAACTAATTCATCACAAAGCGCGTAATGTGCATCTTTGTCTTTGATTTGCTTATGTCGAGTAAGAAACTCTTGAAAGATAGTACTTTTATATCTACATATATCAACTTCATGAGCCGATGTTTCTCTCCAACTTTGTATATTGTTTGCTCATCACGTCTATCCTCAATGATCATATGGCGCATTATGATGCATGATGACATTATATCATGGAATACATGTTTATCACAAAATCGTTGACTATTGCAAATCGTGATTGGAATATTCCAAATGCACGTTCTACGTCTTTTCTACATGCTTTCTGCATCACTGCAAATAACTTTTTCTTTGGTCCCCGAGGTTGATAAATAGTTTGTACCAGGGTTGACCATTTCGGGTATATACCATCAGCTAAATAATATCATGTATTGTACTCTTTCCCTTGAATAACATCATGAGTATATACGTAAATTTCATCACAAATCCAATAATGTGTGAGTGGGTTAGAAATACACAATTACAAATTCACGCAAAGAGAGTTTGGCAACCATTTGGAAGAGTATAATCAAGTAGTCACTTTAACAAGTGTTTTGATAATTTGAAAGTAAATGGTGCTAACCTTGGAGATTATAAAATTTAAGTATGTTTAAAATAGTTTTAAATGGCCAATGACCTTGTGGTCTAGTGGCATCCGATGTCCCAGTTAACACTCCCACATAGCCTTAGGGGATTCTTCAGTAGAATAGTACATGTAGGTTACTACATTGTAACCGAGTCAGTAATGCTAAAAAAAAGGTAATTTGCTTTATGTACTTTCTTTTTATTTAGTATATTTTCAATATTATTTTTGTTTTAATCGTCTTGATGAGATATTTCAAATAATATAATTTTCAATATTATTTTTGTTTTAATCGTCTTGATGAGATATTTCAAATAATATAATTTTATCTTTAATAATATATAAATTTTATATTTAACAATTTAACAAAATATATAAATACATTCAAACTAATTAAGGACACAAAGGAAATTGTAAATAAAAACAAAAGGACACACTGGAAAAAAAAAATTAACACCAAAGTGGTAGAAGATGAACAGTGCAAACGCCAAATTTGGTGGCAAATTATTGCATGGACCATGGTCCACACAATTGTGTGGACCAAAAATAAAAAGTACATTATTTTTGTACTGAAGGTACATTATTTTTGTATTGTATGTACATTATTTGATAGTATATATCAAATAATGTACCTTCAGTACAAAAATAATGTACCCTAAAATAATGTACCTACAATACAAAAATAATGTACTTTCAGTACAAAAAGAATGTACCTTTTATTTATGGTCCACATAGTTGTGTGGACCATGGTCCATGCAATAATGATTGAAATTTGGCGCTGCCCTATTCATCCCCTACAACAAATTTGTTGCAATGCCATGCTCGTGGGAGACGATTTGGGCCTTCTTTTTTTTTTTTTGCCGATTTGGTGATTTACCGAGCCGGTTGGAGATGGTCTTAACATCAAAACATCAAATTTATCTACCAAATGTCATATCAAACAAAATATTATTACACTAAATTTTATTCATTTCCAATTCATTACATCAAAACATTAAATTTCCACACCAAATATTATTCTACACTAAAAGAATGTTGTTTCTCAAAATTTAGAAATTTATTAGTTCGAATTCAATTAGCTTAATATAAAATATAATTTGTTAGGTAAATAATAATTTTTTTAGTAATATTAATATTTTAATATAAATTATTTTAAATTTTAATTAATATATGTTTAATATTAGTCTTATTTTAATCATCTTTATATGATATTTGAAATGGCATATTTTATTTTTGATAATATAAATTTTAAATTTAATCATTTAACAAAATAAAAGAATACATGTAAAACAAAGTAATGGTACATTTAGAATTGTGTAAAAAATCAAAGGTAGAAAAGTAATTTTGACCCCGTACCACATTTGTCGCAGGTGAACAGTGTCGCGCCATATATAGCGCAACACTATTCACTTGCGGTATTTTCTTTTGATATTTTTCCGCGAATTGGAAGAGATGACAATGGCGAAATGGTGTTTTGCAGTTGGAATATGCCGTTTTGGTGCTCTTTTCGTATGTTTGGGTCATTGGAATTTATTTTTTTAGTGGAAAAAGAGTTTCTCATTTTTGAGAAAAACAAATTTTTAGGTGATACTCCCTCTGTCCCATTTTACCTGTCCTATTTACTATTCATTGGTCAAACCAACTCTTCCTTCTTTGCTTATTTTCTTTAGTAATTTTTTATTATTTTTAAATTTAATTTTTTGTGTTTAATAGTACTTTTAATGTAGTTTCTAAATATATAAATTTTATATATTAATGCTAAACTTAATAATATGAAAAATTGGATTAAAAATTACTTCAGTCAAGCCTCGTTAAACGAACCAGACAACCATTTTGGGACGGAGGTACATTGTATTTTATTTTCTATTGTAGTTGGGAACAAAAAGTGAAATGGTATGACTCTTTTGCCATTGTGTTTCTCTCTTAATTACATACATATATTGTAGGTAGTGTATATATTTGTGCATGTAGTGTATATTATATTAGTTTTGTTTCCTTCCCGTATGTATTGCTTGCTCCATATAATATTCGCAGGGGTTGACGGTAGTATTTATATAATAATAATAATATTGTTGTTGTTGTTGTATAGGGACAAATGTGTCTTTACACTCATTATTCTTTATAATCACAATTATAACCAAACAATGGAATTAATATTCCCAAGTAATTTTTTTTTTGTCACTAACCAAATAATGAAATTAATCTTTTTTTTAGCAACATATAATTCATATTTTTAGTAAATACGTTTCCATGAAATTTTACTTTCATTTTTCTTCAAATATTTTTCACGAACCAAACTGGCCCTTATTTTTTTTTGTGAGTATCGCAAAAAAAAAGAAAAAAAGAAACATACTCGACTAGCATTTTAACTGTTTTTTTTTTTTTTTGAAATAAAGCAAATTCATTACTCCAAGGCTTCAGCCAAAAGTACATCAAGAACAAAGGGAGGAGGAATGAAATCTCATTCCCTCCAACCAGTATTGAACACGACGTCCCTAGCTAACAAATGGACAAATGGACAACCGAATTCGCATATCGCTTAACAAATCTAAAACTAATACTAGGGATAGTACTAGCTAATTAGCTATTTCATGAATGTTTTTCACAGTAAGATCAAACGAAGAATTGTCGTTTTGATTGCAATAGACTCTGTGCTACCAACTGAGAATCTAACTCCACCTGGACTGTCGTACGAGCATCCTTATTAGTGGAGTTTTTCGCAGTAATTAAGGAGTTTTTGTAGGTGTGATTAGGAAAGAGAAAATGAGGTGGAAAGAATAAAAAATAAAACAAATATAATTAAAAAAATCAAAAAGCTTTGTGATTTTTTATAATAAGTATAATTACATATCGATATTTTTAAGTACAATTAAATTATTTATCATTTTTCGATATTTATTTTAGTAATAATATAATTACATAAGTCATATTACATATCGATCTTTTTAAGATAATTATTGACAAACAAATTACATATTATTCAATTAATTGAGTAATACTTTTGCACTAATTTTATAATCAAATAAATGTATACGTTCAATATTATATATATATTTTTTAATTTCATTTTTATTTTTATTATCTAAATATATAATAAAAATTTTATCCGTGCATCGCATTCGGTAATTGGACAATTATTTGCTTTAATTCAAGCAACGAAAACATTAAAAAAAATATAATCGATCCAATCAATTTCATCAATTACGCTATATAATATTCAATGCTATAATTTATATAATTGTATATCGATCTAAATATTGTTAACATATTATAACAAATCCAATCTGTACAACACACGGGCGAATATACTTGTATAATTAAAAAAAATAATCAAAAAGCTTTGTGACAGGCGCGCCTGTCATGCGGGCGGCTGCTGTGCGCGTTAAAAAAAAAAAATCTGACTATTTCACTGTGCATTTTTACTATGAACCCTTATTTTGAAGGAGTAACTTTTTCAAGCTCTCTCCTACTCTCTTTCTTGACACCATGACAATAATCTTGACAACAGATAGTGATGCTCTAACACCCTTCTCTTTTGCCCAATGAATTTGCTTTCTTTCAAAACCCACAAAAAATCTCATAGGGTACTCTAATCGCCTATCTTCTCCTCCCCTTGCCTCCCTCGCATGTCTGAACGCTCTCTCCTCTCTCTATCACTTCCCCAGCCACAAGAACAAACGGTTTCGACCTCCGTTCATACTCGTCTAGCCATTAATCTACCATCTTTTACGACGCACATCTGAGAATCGGTAGCCAAGCTTGAAGGAACTGGTGAGTGGTGACGCAAATAGCCTACTACACCGGTGTGTTCATGAAAAAGCAAATTGGATCGGAAGAAAACGACTTTCACACGCAAATCTTCTTGGGTAAACTCCATTTTCCTTTAATCTCTTTATTCTTTGTTTAGATAGATGTTTCGTTTTTAAACATTAACAAAAAAATCAATCTATATTTTGTTTTCTTGTATACAAAATTACAGAAAAGATTAAACAAAAAATATGGTAAAAAAGAATACTTCATGATTTTGAAGACAATAGATTTGAAACGGCTAAAATATTTGATGAAATCCGAATCTTATAAATTCAGAATTAATTTATGCTTAATTGAAGGTTAAGCTTGAAAGTTTCCCTGAGAATGTTGTTGTGATAGCCTCCCATACCCAGACGGACTGGCAAACTTCACTTTGCATGTCTAACAGAGTAACAGAATCAGATGTAAATATAATATTAATATCTATTTTGAGTATTTTCCAGTCTCATCCTGGTGGCCTACTGTTTACAAAGCTTGGAAGCAACCAGACAGCACTACTTGATCTTGCTTTTCCGGTATGCTTTTGTCTTTAATGGGGATACAGTGACTTGCTTCTCCTATTGAGGTTTATCAGGTCACTTAGGCTCACTTAGGCTAGATTAATTAGGCTATAAATACTGAACCACTGTATAAGACAGGAACATACAGAATCTTATAATCAGAATTACCAGCAAAACCATTACTTGATTACTTGTCTTGTTTACTTTTGCTTACTACGTTCTTACATATACTCCATTAACATTGTTGCCCGTTATAGTGTTCTTCTAATCATCTTATGATTTTTTTGGGATCATAAGGCCAACGTAACGAAAGCTTCTAGCGTCGGTGTGAATTGGTGAAACATAATGTGTATAGCTGCATTCCTATGGAAAGCTCATCCAATCTACCCCTTTCTTCTATTCCTCAACCGGGATGAATACTATGATCGGTACCTTGGCATTAATCTTACAATTTCAATTTCTTATGTTTTAGCTGAATTATTATTATGCTTCTTCTTAATTAATGGATTGCTTGAGATTGAAAGGCCGACAAAGGCTTTGGCGTGGTGGGACGATGGTGTGATTCTTGGAGGAAGAGACGTTCTCGCCGGTGGGACTTGGCTAGGCTGTAACCTCAACGGAAAAATTGCTTTCCTTACCAACGTCCGGGAGGTCGTCGATTTACCGTCTTCTCATACCAAGAGCAGAGGAGACCTTCCTGTTCGCTTCTTACGGGTACCAACTACCTGTTTGTTTAATTGTCTACATTATCAAAATGCCCACCCCCCGGCCCGCCTCTTTCTTTCACGGACTTGTGATACAATAGTGATGGTACTGCGTCATGACAATTTCGACAATCATGATTAAAAGGTGTCCAAAAACAATTAAGTGCCTCCAAGATAGCAAAATATTATACCTTTACTTAATTTGGTGTTGTTATTTAATTCGTATCTCAGAAGTGTATTTCAGAAGCTTGTTTCCTCCAAAATTTGGTTGCTTAATTACATTATCATTGAAGTAATTGTCATATACGCTAGCTCGTGGTTGCAGAGCAATAAGAGCCCTCGTGATTTCGCTGAGGAACTTATGGGAGAAGCTGACCATTTTGGTGGATTTAACTTGATAGTAGTTGATATATGTTCCATGACCATGTTTTATATAACCAACAGACCAAAAGACAGGGGTGTATCAGCGACAGAGGTATCGCCTGGTATTCATGTCTTGACAAATGCATCACTAGACTCTCCGTGGCCTAAGGTAACTAAAAAAACTTACTTTTAGCTAGTTAGTGCCTAGTGTTCTTCTTACCAAATTATTAATTTAGCATGCATGAAAAAATTAAAGCCTATCTAGCATCTTTCCTTCAGGCGTTTAGCATGCATGCGTGTCTGTATGCATGTGTTGGCAAGATAACATGGCTTATGTTTATGTTGTTTTTTGGAGGCTCAACGGTTACAAAAAGGTTTCAAGTTGGTGTTGGAGGAATATGGTGAATCTGAAATTCCATTGGAGTCAGCGGGGAAACAATTGATGAAAGACACAACAAAAGATGAGGAAAGGAACCTTCTTCCTGGCATCTATGCACCTGAAAGGGAGTACCGATTGAGTTCCATATTTGTTGAAGCAGACGAAGATTCGGTACTCTCTCTTCTCTCCCTAATATAATGCGCAGAAGCACACACAAATGCACAATTAATTATGTATAACTCTCTAATGATCTCGGTACTATCCTCTATATAATTGGTTATGGCTAGTTGAGTTAATGCTGTGAATACTTTACTTCCATATATATATAGGAGGGGCGTTATGGCACTAGAAGTACTTCTGCATTGGCTATCAAGAATTCCCTTGAGGTCAACTTCTATGAGATGCGTCTTGAGAACGATTTGTGGAAGGAACAAACCATTTCCTTCAAGATTGAGAAATCCCCAACCCCGGCCCATAATTGAAGTAGCTTGCAAGCTAAGTGTTTGGACTATTGAGGCAAAAATGGCAGACATAAGAGGAAGCTTGGCTATTTGCGACGAGAGATGTGGGTGTCCCGTGCCCCGGCGGCATCTCTTGCTGGTAAGGTGTCTGTGTGAATCTACCTGTTATAATCCCAAAGAGTATAATGTACATGATGATATGATGATTTAGGTGCGTAAGTAGAGCAGCAAGCGGAGGTGAAGAGCACAAGCGGTGAGCAGTGTGGATGCAATCCATGCAGCTGTCCTACGAGTGAGGGCATCACCGGTTCCGGCAAGGTCCACTGTAAATGTGGTGATGGTTGCACCTGTGTGAAATGTGCCTCTTAACTCTTAAATCAACAGCCACCTACTACATACATACATATATAATATAGCTATTAGCTAGCTAGCTAGCTAGGAATAAGCAGCAGACGCTAGCTCGATTTGCTGGCTGGTAGGTAAGCATAAGATGGAATACATCAAGCTAGCAGTTACATACATACAAGTAGTGAAGTTATGTATGCCCGCATGGGTAACATTTCTGCAAGAAATGCGTTGCTAGCTAAGCCGTTCTTTCCTGCTTCATTCTAACTGAATTAAGCAACAACTTCAATTACTGGAGAACCATTGAATGTGTATAGAATATGAGTTACTCTGTACGCAACATAAAATGTGTAGACTTTCAATTCACAGTATAACCATTGCGAGGTTGCACAGTATCTAACTAGCCATATATGCTTCTAGCTAGTGTTTCCACAACTAACGTACGTTGAGTTGTGGACCACTCCTATCCTTAGAAAAGAAAATACAAGTACTCCTAGTGCCATAACGCCCCTCCTATATATGGAACTAAAGTATTCACAGCATTATCTTTTCTTTTATCAAAATGCTTGTGCTTTAATTGATAGATAGGTACACGGAATTTGCAAATTTGCAATCTCTGAATAGATCTTTAGTACGGAAATTTTGGGGAGGAATCATAATTTCCTAAACTGATGGGAAAGAAACTTAAAAAGGTATTGCCATAACATTTGATATAATAAAGAGACATATGCACAGTTCGGTTACCCACCATCCTCCCATCCCATGTGAATAGCACGGATATTACGGGATTGGGCCGCCTTACTGGACCCTACGCTAATCATTTTGACCAAAGCAGTTAATTTGCACCGCAGGATGAAAGCCAACCAAAGCTGTTAACCATCGGATCGTCATACCTGTCCCGCAATCATTAAAAGGCTCTAGCTAATTATATGCGCGGTGGGTCCAGCCATCGCACTCCCGTTGCGAAAGAAATTCGTACACGCGTATTAGTTACCGGCTGCTGACCTGCTATACCCCGCTTCTCCTTATCGAATAATACAACACATATCATATTGGACAAAAATAAATTCCAATTATGCATTGTATTCTGGCAAAAAAAATTCTTTATTTTATCTTTAATGCTTATTTTAATATTTTTTGTTACTTGTGAATTAATTAACTTCATTCTACATTAAAAAATATTCGTTAATTAAATATTACAATATCACATAAAAATATAAACACTAGAGGGTAAAATTAAGAGAAATTATTAAAATGAATTAAAAGACATTGGCTCAAATTATTTGTTTATTTTTATTTATAGTATTTATTTATATTCAGTGAGTAGAATGAATTTTTGTCGTGGTAGAAAATGGATGATATTTTAATTGGAGAAATACGGAAATTCCGAAAACGTGTCTTCTCGAAGGTCAATCAGTGGGCAGGCCTAGTCTTCACCGGGCTTGCGGCTCGGCTCCGAACCATGGAGCCTCGTCCCTCCTGCCTATAAATATCCTTCTTCCACAAAATATCAATCATCTTACGCGTCCGTATTCTTCATCGTGTCCGATAAGGAAGACGTTTTGACATTTGAAGGTAAAGTTAGAGCGCATCTCAATTTCTCATCGGTTTTTAGTTCTTGGATTTGTGAGTTTCGATTCGGTTTCTTGTTGGCGATGCATGGATCTACTGTATGTGCTAAATCTTTTTTCTCGGAAGTGAAGTGATTGATTGACTTGTGATTTTGCGTTTTCGGGGAATTATTTTTCATCGTTGTTGCACATGAATAACTTCTATGGTGGATCGAAGTGCTTGAACTCTGACTTGATTATCTGATGAGTGAAATTCTGTTAGGTTGAAAATTTATTCATCGTCCTTAGTAATTAACCAAATCCTGACCTTACTAGGACCGCCTGTTCTGTTCTTAGGTAATTCTTGACCGGAGAAATGATTTTTTTTTAAGTGACCAGAGATGAAACTGCCTTTGATTTGTTGCTGAATTGTTCTTTATTCATTTTTCAGCTAGTTGTTTGATATGGAACTTCAATACTGATGACAGAACTAGTTTATCATTTGATGAGCCATGTGATTCTTGATTCACTTAATTTTCAGAAAACTACAATCATTTCTTGACTGATGTGTTACATGTTTCTCTTGCGATTACAGATAGTTATTTGAATAGGAAGCATGGCCTTAGTTTCTGGAAGGAGGTCAACTCTGAATCCAAACGCTGCACCTTTTGTTCCTGCGTCTGTACGCCAAGTGGAGGACTTCTCACCAGAATGGTGGGACTTGGCAACCAACTCAACATGGTTCCATGATTACTGGGTAGGCCAGAAGGAGGGATCAGAATATGGCAGCAATGAGGCTGGATTTGGCAATGATGATATTGCTGATTTGCTGCCAGATAACATTGATCTTGATGTTGATGAGGACATTTTGAACATGGAAGATCAATATGAAGAATTTCTCCAATCAATGGAAACAGGGCAAGGAAACAATCCTTTTGTCAACAGCATCAAGGGAATGTCAGAATCAGGTTATCTCTCTACCTCGTTTGGTAATACAATGATCTGAAGTTTAGATTTGTGATTGTGTGATTTACTTTTTTTACTAAGTGGTGATTTCAGATTTAACCATGGACCTAATTTAGTGAGTGTAGTATTTAGGAAGTAATTACAATCTTGAAGCTTGTATTATTTCTTTCCCAAAGAATGGGTGACTGGCTTTGCTTAGGAGTCTGTTTTAATTTAGGAGTGTGAATGCTCATTTTTAGATACTAATTCCACATTTTTGTGTATTTAGTGTTGGTGACTGAAAACCACAAAAATGTTCACTCCCTGCCTGAGTTGTAGGTGCAAATTTCTGATTGCAAGCTGTTTGCTTCACGAATCGTGACTGATAGATGTAATTTTTTTTTTCCCTTGATATAACAGGTTCCGCAAAGCGTCCTGATGCATTGGTTAAAAGTCTGAGCTTGCCAAAGGAGAGAGGTCCAAAATCCCTTGTGCCACCCAGGTACTATGAGAAGCCAGCAAAGGTTGTTAGCCCGAGATGCAGCCTTCGCCGCATCCAACAGCCTCGCTGAATGTTTTCCTAGCAGGAGTCGCTTTATGTCTGCAGTCTTAATTCGCAATTACTCTTGGTGGAGCAGTTTGAGTCTTTGTAATTAGTTTCTTGTAGCTTCTGTGTAGAGCAAGGTAGGTTGCCGCTGTTGTATCTAGCCTTGTTCATATCCGAACATTGTGCTTTGTTCAGTTCGACGAAAACTCCACAAACTGGAAAAGATGCAGAAATCTGTCCAGAAAAAAAATGTAAAGAGTCTAGTTGTCTTTTTGTTGATATTGAAGGCAAAATGTTGATCAATCTGCAACTAGCCATTGTAGTGTTAAAATTATTTAGTCTTTGCCAAAAACAGTAGGCCTCGCAAATTTCATGGAATCCTTTGAGAGAAGGACACAAAATCCAAGCGACATAGCACTAATAGTATAGCATACAGACCTGAATCCTGGTATGCAAACCGCAATCGTTTCTGAATATTTTTAATGAGTTACTCTCGATTATAATGTGTGTGAAGACTGAAGAGGGGCCATGGTGAGATGAGGGGGCAAATTATTCTGCCGACTTGGTCCACCTTGTAAGGTGGATCTGAGTCCAAAATACATAATTTATATATTGAATGTTCGCAATTCAAATTGTGAAATTCAGTATGTAGATAGACACATGTTCATTTTGTAATGTGGATCCGAGTCTAAAATACACAATTTACATATTGAATATTAACAATTTATATACTGAAAGTTCACGGTTTAAATTGTGAACATTAAGTATGTAAATGAACGTGAATTCACCTTGCAAAGTGGATTTAGGCCTATTGTATAACTATTCGAGATGAGGAAGATAGGCTCGAGTGTCGCAGCCTTGGTTTTGGGCTGACCTGCGTTTTGGTTTGGGCTGTGACAAAACTAAAACAAAATCTGTTCGGAAGAAGTACTGCAGACCTGCCATTAAAATTTCTGTGCATATTTGTTTTCTTCTCCCATTCAATTTTGCATATTTGTTTTCTTGATTTGGCTGGTTCAGTTGTTCACTTGTTAATTACGGAGTATTTTCTTTTGGTCCATATCAAATATTCAAAATTAAATGGGCAATCTTATGAAATACAAAATTACAGACTACAGAATGACACATAAGTGCATTACAAACAACTTACAAGCCAAATTGAAATTCAAAAATAACATTTGACTAGTAAGTTATTATAAGTACTAAATAGTAGCAGATACTACATTGTAACAGAGTTAATAGTACTAAAACAAAAAGTACTAACTAATAACTACTAACATACTGAGTATATACAAAATATATCTAATTAGTTATGAAGTTATCCAAATAATTACAAATTCATGATTCTTCCACAAAAATAATATGATATTGATTGCTATCCAAATAGATTTGAAATCCACTCTTCTTTAAAGTGATTAGTGCCACAAGAAGATGTTAGGATCTAAACCGTACCAATTGATTGAAATTATATAAGATCTTGTTTAAAGTGATTCGCATTGCATAGTTAAACACAGTGACATATAAATAAATCGGTATGAAGACTAACCCCTCCCCACTTGGGAGTTGGGGATGAGGCTGTTTGCTTTCATCTAACTTTGTTAGCCTGATGTAGCATAAATTTGTGAAGTTCTGTATATCACTCATCTCCCTTGTATATAATACTACGTAAATAAATAAGATTACAAAACTACACACTTACATAGTTACATCACAATTTAAACATTAAACAAATAAAAAATTAGGCGGTGTTTGTTTGAGAACTTTTGCACTCTGATCTATTACGTGTTTGGATACTCATTATTATGTTTATTTGTCTAATTTTGTTATCCTACTACTAGAATCAAATATTTTAACAATTACAAAAACTCAATACCCTTTTACTCATCTACTTTTAAATAATGGAAGGAGATATTTATTTTGATGCATGTATATATCTGTATTATATATTTGTTTTTATTTTATTTATTTATTTATTTATTTTGATTCCAATTTCTATTTATTACAAAAGTGACTCCTTCCACTTAAACACATTACCATTATTAAGTATTTAATTTTTCATTATCATTCTGATTCCAATGTTTAATTTGAACCAAACACACTATTAGTTCCTTTTTACAAACCAATGCAGTATAATTTATTGAAATAAAATTTAAATTGCCATTTGATGTGGGAATTTAGATACAAGAATTTATAATGTGATATTGAATGTAAAATAGAATGAGAAATGAGTGTGAATTTAGTGTTTATGCATAAAGGTCCAGTTTCAAATACTTTATTGTCTGATAGCATCACTATTACATACTATTTGCAAACGGAAGATCACATATTCGAGTCTAATCTGAATAAAATTTTTTGGCATAATTATGTTAAACAGATATTATAATTAGTTTAAACAGATATTATAGTTAGGGTTTAGATTGTAGAAAAAAAAAAAAAAAAGAGAGCATAAAGGTCTAGATATTTCTTCTCACTCCCTCACTCAACCGGCCGGCCAACCGCACTATCCACCACTAGGAGTGCCGATCGACCTAACCACTTAATCAATTTATGACTCTACCCAACCATAACTATCACTTATGAAAAACAAATGTTATAACACTTACAACAGTTTTATGTACCATGCACAGAAACAGAGAGTGAAAAACATTAAAACGACACTTCAAAAAACCAAAAAAAAAAATAAAAAAATGAAACGTGTACATATAAAAATATATGACACAAATTTGGACTCATCTAATATTAGCAAGTACATCAATGCCTTCTGGGAGTCTAAAATTATTGCGAATAAAAATTAAAATTTTAAACATGTTTAGAGTTAATTTATTCCTTCTAAAGGAACATGAAAATTATTTTGAATAAAAAAAAGTTTTTCAACATGTTTTGGAGTTAATTTGTTTCTTTCTTCCTTTCTTCCCAAAATCACATATTATAAGGATTGCCGAGTAGTGAAAATGAAACATAAATCGTTTTTCTTAACGAAAGTTTTACGTTTATGGAAAAAAATATTTAAAAATATATGAATACTTGTTCTTTTCTCCATTTCCGCAGTAATTGTTAGAGGCAGAGATAAATGGAAAACTTTGAAGAAAATATTGCCTTGAATTTTTCTGGTAAACAAAAGTCTTTTTTATTGATAACAATAACATCATCAACATCCGATATGATGATCTAACTTTGTATTTGCAGAGACCTTTACAAAACCAGTAGGCCTTACTCACAAACTTGATGATCAGAAGAAAAAATTAAGGACACAATATATATCACAGATCGAACAAATTATAATGACCTGATGTCCGGATCTGATGATCTCCAAATATTTTGGAGATCGAATCCTTAAATGATATGATTACGCCTGATCCTTGTGTTTCTTCTGCAGCGGAGCCAAGGCGAGAGACGATGAAGAAACAGCCGCCTTGGTGTTGATGGCGATGGCTTTGCTGGGCTTCGCCTTTGGCTTTATTGACTGATCCTCAATTTCATCACTGATCTTATTGGCCTTCACGAGAGGAATCTGCTGCGGGGCGTTGTCTTTGGTAACCGCCTGCTGTCGAGGGAAGAAGAAATCCGTTGGGAAGAAGTTGTACTGCAGACCTGCCATTAAAATTTCAGTTGCGATAAATTTGGTGTGATCGTTTGTTCCTTCTCAACTTTTCATGATTTGGGCGGCTGCTCTCTTCTTATTTATAGTATCAGCTTCCACAAATTAAAAGGGTTACCTAACTGCGCGTCTGCGCTACCTCCAACACAAATATTTTATTATTTTATACGGAGTATTAAAACTAAAATATGACTTTCTTTTTGAATATATTATATAGTCCTAAATAAAAATAATAATAAAGAAGCTAAGTTGTAATCTATACAATTTACAAACATTAAATGAAAAAAATTATAATAAATAAATAATTACATAATTACAAATTTTACGAAATATTTGTCTCTTATTATATTATATAAATCAAAATTGATTGATAGGCTAACTATTTTACCAAACAAAGTGTATACATTTTGATCGGTATATTTGAAAGAATTAATTTTTTTTCTGTTAATTTATATATGTTAAAAAATAAAATTATTTTGGATACTGTTCGTGATATCCCTAGAATATTCCATGCACTAACATACCTACCCAAGGAAAGAATAGCAATCGATTCTACCCTTCAAACTTGACTTTTGAATAAAGTATAGGGAATAGTAAAGAAAGCAAGTTTAGTGGTGAAGAGATGCATGGAAAATTGAGACAATCAAGGTGTTGACTGTTAAACATGTGGTGCTCATACACTCCACCCCTCTATTACTTCAAGGGGTAGTTGGTACGACCAAAAAAAAAAAAAAAGAAAAAAAAAGAAAAAAAAAAGAAGGCATGATACAGACCACCACTTCCATGTGAGCCTTAGATTCAAGTTTGTTTTAAAAAAATCTAGGAATCAAGTGGTACATATTATTATTGAATAATAAATTTGGTTAGGGTATGAGGTATTATATTTTTAATTTTATTTTAAATATTTAAAATTTTAAAAGATGATACTTCTAAAATTTGATACTGAAATGGAATAATAATTTGAATGTGTTTTGTTTATGTGGAAATATTTTAAAATATTTTTTCCTTAGTTTGTTTAGATATATTCTTCTTCTTTTTTTTAATACACTTTTATTAATTTTACAATATCATCAAACTAAAAACATCACAAAACATGAACTACAAAACTGTTTATTTAATATTTATATAAAAAATAATTTATAATAATTATATTTATAAATTATTATTTTTGAATTTGGCTTGAGTATATGGGAAATTTAATATATCCGGATTTTAAACAAATCAAAATCAATACCCAATCAATTTTACTCAAATATTGAAAGTTTGAAATCTTGAGTTTAATTTATATACTTTGAATAAGGTTCAGCCCTAATTCATGAGTCTTTAACATAAATAATGTACGGAGTAATTTAAAGCAAATTGACTCTAGCTAGAAAGGCATAACGTACATAAAATTGTAAGACATAAAAATATGATGAGATATTCCAAAAAAAAATAAAATGATGAGAGAGTATAAAAGATCAATAATGTTAATCAAATAGGGAGAATATAACGCTAAAATGAGTAATATATGGCAATTTATATCGTGGACTATGGTTCATGCTTTGTATGTACTTATTTTAAAATATCGTGTTTATGTGTATACATATTATGTTAAGTGTTTGTTTGTGTCTTCAACTATATAACTATGTGCATTATAAACATGAACTTTATACCTTATAAAATCAAATTATGTATATTAGACTGTGGACCCTGGTCCATGGTATATGGGTTCGCGATAAGTATATTTTCAAATCCTCATCTAGAGATAATAATACTACCGCGCCACATGTTATTACTACCACTTGAATATGCCAATACATATTTGCTATAAATTTCTTCATATAGATTTAGATTTTTCTCAATTATTGTAACTATTTGGTTAATTCACTATAAACTTCCCTATATTTCTTGTATGACATACTATGAATTATATAGTTTTTAATACAAACTTGGCGCATATTTCTCATAGGGAGGCTGAAAAAAAAAGTATCACCTACTATCATTAATCGATATATCGTCATGTAAGAGAGTATTGGATAAAATTTAAAATACTTCTTATTTGGTCAAGAAATTTAGATGCAGTGTAAGAGTGAGTCTCGATTAGTATCGACAGTGTGTGAACAACCTTTCAAAGTGAGTGTGGCTCATTGTTTGCAATAAGCAAATGTCTAGTAGTCTCTATGTGGCAAATTATGCTATGGACTTGGGTTCGCCTTGCAGGTCCGTATTCACAATTTAAAAACTCTATGTTGACAATTTTAGAACAAAATATACAAAATTACATTACTCAATATTCACAATTTTTTTTTTGAAAACCAATATTCACAATTTTTGAACTCTTATATTCACAATTTTGTTATAGAGATTAAAAAATTGTGTTATAATATTGAGTATAGATCAGAGTTATAGAATTCTGACTATAAAGTTATGAAATTGTAAACATAGAGTTATAAAATTGTAAATATAGAGTTCAAAAATTATGATATATAGAGTTCAACAATTGTGAACATAGAGTTTTAAAATTATGAACATGGACCTAGGTCCACATTGCAAGGTAAACTCGGATCCATAGCATAATAATCGTCTATGTGTTCAGCTGATTTACCGTGATTTACATATTCTCAGATGATTTATTTGGCCGAGGTGTGTGTGGCCCTTAGGGTTGAAGATTCAATATTTTGGGAGGAAAGAAATTTAGATGCAGAGTCGAGTATATATAGGTATTGATATTAATTTAATTATAAAATGGTTGTTAATGTCATAATGTGGAAAGAAGAAATAAATAATAGAGTAAATGAATAGAGTGGGCGGCAATGAAAGCTCCAACCACTTATTATATATTTGGAAGTCCAAAATAGCACGCTCACTACTCACATGAAGAACTAAGGGGGCGTTTGGTTCACGGAATCTTGGATTACCCCAGGTAATAGGATTACCTTCAGGAAGGTAATGTGAGATTTTGGGAATGTAAGATTACCCGCCTGATCCTTGTGTTTCTTCTGCAGCGGAGCCAAGGCGAGAGACGATGAAGAAACAGCCGCCTTGGTGTTGATGGCGATGGCTTTGCTGGGCTTCGCCTTTGGCTTTATTGACTGATCCTCAATTTCATCACTGATCTTATTGGCCTTCACGAGAGGAATCTGCTGCGGGGCGTTGTCTTTGGTAACCGCCTGCTGTCGAGGGAAGAAGAAATCCGTTGGGAAGAAGTTGTACTGCAGACCTGCCATTAAAATTTCAGTTGCGATAAATTTGGTGTGATCGTTTGTTCCTTCTCAACTTTTCATGATTTGGGCGGCTGCTCTCTTCTTATTTATAGTATCAGCTTCCACAAATTAAAAGGGTTACCTAACTGCGCGTCTGCGCTACCTCCAACACAAATATTTTATTATTTTATACGGAGTATTAAAACTAAAATATGACTTTCTTTTGAATATATTATATAGTCCTAAATAAAAAAAATAATAAAGAAGCTAAGTTGTAATCTATACAATTTACAAACATTAAATGAAAAAAATTATAATAAATAAATAATTACATAATTACAAATTTTACGAAATATTTGTCTCTTATTATATTATATAAATCAAAATTGATTGATAGGCTAACTATTTTACCAAACAAAGTGTATACATTTTGATCGGTATATTTGAAAGAATTAATTTTTTTTCTGTTAATTTATATATGTTAAAAAATAAAATTATTTTGGATACTGTTCGTGATATCCCTAGAATATTCCATGCACTAACATACCTACCAAGGAAAGAATAGCAATCGATTCTACCTTCAAACTTGACTTTTGAATAAAGTATAGGAATAGTAAAGAAAGCAAGTTTAGTGGTGAAGAGATGCATGGAAAATTGAGACAATCAAGGTGTTGACTGTTAAACATGTGGTGCTCATACACTCCACCCCTCTATTACTTCAAGGGGTAGTTGGTACGACCAAAAAAAAAAAAAAAGAAAAAAAAAGAAAAAAAAAAGAAGGCATGATACAGACCACCACTTCCATGTGAGCCTTAGATTCAAGTTTGTTTTAAAAAAATCTAGGAATCAAGTGGTACATATTATTATTTGAATAATAAATTTGGTTAGGGTATGAGGTATTATATTTTTAATTTTATTTTAAATATTTAAAATTTTAAAAGATGATACTTCTAAAATTTGATACTGAAATGGAATAATAATTTGAATGTGTTTTGTTTATGTGGAAATATTTTAAAATATTTTTTCCTTAGTTTGTTTAGATATATTCTTCTTCTTTTTTTTAATACACTTTTATTAATTTTACAATATCATCAAACTAAAAACATCACAAAACATGAACTACAAAACTGTTTATTTAATATTTATATAAAAAATAATTTATAATAATTATATTTATAAATTATTATTTTTGAATTTGGCTTGAGTATATGGGAAATTTAATATATCCGGATTTTAAACAAATCAAAATCAATACCCAATCAATTTTACTCAAATATTGAAAGTTTGAAATCTTGAGTTTAATTTATATACTTTGAATAAGGTTCAGCCCTAATTCATGAGTCTTTAACATAAATAATGTACGGAGTAATTTAAAGCAAATTGACTCTAGCTAGAAAGGCATAACGTACATAAAATTGTAAGACATACAAATATGATGAGATATTCCAAAAAAAAAAAAATGATGAGAGAGTATAAAAGATCAATAATGTTAATCAAATAGGGAGAATATAACGCTAAAATGAGTAATATATGGCAATTTATATCGTGGACTATGGTTCATGCTTTGTATGTACTTATTTTAAAATATCGTGTTTATGTGTATACATATTATGTTAAGTGTTTGTTTGTGTCTTCAACTATATAACTATGTGCATTATAAACATGAACTTTATACCTTATAAAATCAAATTATGTATATTAGACTGTGGACCCTGGTCCATGGTATATGGGTTCGCGATAAGTATATTTTCAAATCCTCATCTAGAGATAATAATACTACCGCGCCACATGTTATTACTACCACTTGAATATGCCAATACATATTTGCTATAAATTTCTTCATATAGATTTAGATTTTTCTCAATTATTGTAACTATTTGGTTAATTCACTATAAACTTCCTATATTTCTTGTATGACATACTATGAATTATATAGTTTTTAATACAAACTTGGCGCATATTTCTCATAGGGAGGCTGAAAAAAAAAAGTATCACCTACTATCATTAATCGATATATCGTCATGTAAGAGAGTATTGGATAAAATTTAAAATACTTCTTATTTGGTCAAGAAATTTAGATGCAGTGTAAGAGTGAGTCTCGATTAGTATCGACAGTGTGTGAACAACCTTTCAAAGTGAGTGTGGCTCATTGTTTGCAATAAGCAAATGTCTAGTAGTCTCTATGTGGCAAATTATGCTATGGACTTGGGTTCGCCTTGCAGGTCCGTATTCACAATTTAAAAACTCTATGTTGACAATTTAGAACAAAATATACAAAATTACATTACTCAATATTCACAATTTTTTTTTTGAAAACCAATATTCACAATTTTTGAACTCTTATATTCACAATTTTGTTATAGAGATTAAAAAATTGTGTTATATATTGAGTATAGATCAGAGTTATAGAATTCTGACTATAAAGTTATGAAATTGTAAACATAGAGTTATAAAATTGTAAATATAGAGTTCAAAAATTATGATATATAGAGTTCAACAATTGTGAACATAGAGTTTTAAAATTATGAACATGGACCTAGGTCCACATTGCAAGGTAAACTCGGATCCATAGCATAATAATCGTCTATGTGTTCAGCTGATTTACCGTGATTTACATATTCTCGATGATTTATTTGGCCGAGGTGTGTGTGGCCCTTAGGGTTAAGATTCAATATTTTGGGAGGAAAGAAATTTAGATGCAGAGTCGAGTATATATAGGTATTGATATTAATTTAATTATAAAATGGTTGTTAATGTCATAATGTGGAAAGAAGAAATAAATGATAGAGTAAATGAATAGAGTGGGCGGCAATGAAAGCTCCAACCACTTATTATATATTTGGAAGTCCAAAATAGCACGCTCACTACTCACATGAAGAACTAAGGGGCGTTTGGTTCACGGAATCTTGGATTACCCCCGGAAATAGGATTACCTTCAGGAAGGTAATGTGAGATTTGGGAATGTAAGATTACCTGGTGTGTTTGGTTTGGATTGTGGAATATAATATTACTGTGTTTGGTTAAGGGTTATATTTTAGGTTATATGGGACAATTTACTATAATGTCCTATATTATATATATATATATATATATATATATATATATATATATATATTATATTATATATATATATATATATTTGTGTGCCTTTATTGTGTGTATTTTTATTTATTTATATGTATGAATGTATTGATGCTTAATATTAAAATATATATATATATAAATATACACACATGTATATTTAATTATATAAACATATATTTATTTATATATGTTATTGTTAGTATTATTATTATTATTATTATTATTATTATTATTATTATTATTATTATATATAAGGATTAGTTAACAAGGGCAAAGTCGGAATAATCCAAGTAATCTTAGATTACCTAAAAAAACGGGGGTAATCACATTACCTTGAAACATTACCGCCACATCAGCTTTGAGGTAATGTAACATTACCTGTAATCTCATAACTTGAAACAAACAAGGTAATATAACATTACCAGACTCAGATTACCTAGGTAACTAAGATGACCCGAACCAAACGGCCCCTAAGGGAATATCCCCACATACAATTTATAACTTATGATCATCAGCTGGTCAACGTTTCACATGCAATATTACATCATTTTTTTTAAACAAACTAAATCATTATATACAAAATTATTTATTATTATAACCACCAATGAATTTTTAAAATATAATTTCATTGATTATCTTTTTTTTTTTTAATGCATAACAAAGTAAATAACTAAGAAATGAAAAAATAAACCGACTATAATTCTTTTACGAAATAAAAACAATTATAAATTTAAGGAATATTGCACTTTTCGTCTCTAAGTTATGGGTAATGGTAGAATTCATCCCCAAATGTTCGTCATACTCACTTTTTGTCCATAAGTTATCACTGACATTGCATTTTTCGTCCCTTTACTAATAAAGACACTATGGACAAAATTTGCAATTTTAATTCAAGGACAAAAAGTGAGCACGAAAGGACAGAAAGTGCAACACCAATGATAATTTAAGAATGAAAACTATGTGTTCAGCTGATTTACCGTGATTTACATATTCTCGGATGATTTATTTGGCCGAGGTGTGTGTGGCCCTTAGGGTTAAAGATTCAATATTTTGGGAGGAAAGAAATTTAGATGCAGAGTCGAGTATATATAGGTATTGATATTAATTTAATTATAAAATGGTTGTTAATGTCATAATGTGGAAAGAAGAAATAAATGATAGAGTAAATGAATAGAGTGGGCGGCAATGAAAGCTCCAACCACTTATTATATATTTGGAAGTCCAAAATAGCACGCTCACTACTCACATGAAGAACTAAGGGAATATCCCCACATACAATTTATAACTTATGATCATCAGCTGGTCAACGTTTCACATGCAATATTACATCATTTTTTTTAAACCAAACTAAATCATTATATACAAAATTATTCATTATTATAACCACCAATGAATTTTTAAAATATAATTTCATTGATTACTCTTTTTTTTCTTTAATGCACTAACAAAGTAAATAACTAAGAAATGATAAAAAATAAACCGACTATAATTCTTTTACGAAATAAAAACAATTATAAATTTAAGGAATATTGCACTTTTCGTCTCTAAGTTATGGGTAATGGTAGAATTCATCCCCAAATGTTCGTCATACTCACTTTTTGTCCATAAGTTATCACTGACATTGCATTTTTCGTCCCTTTACTAATAAAGACACTATGGACAAAATTTGCAATTTTAATTCAAGGACAAAAAGTGAGCACGAAAGGACAGAAAGTGCAACACCAATGATAATTTAAGAATGAAAAGTGAGCATGATCAACACTTATAAACAAATTCTACAATTACCCTATATGAATTTGGTCTTATTGTGTGAACTAGTGTATAAGCATTTGGGAGCATGTAAACCAATTGATGCACATTTCGCGATTTACCTCTTTCGTTCGTCTCTAGGAAAAAAATGGTGACCGGTGACAAACTTTTCAAATTTGTGATTCAAACTTTTGAATAAATTAAAATTTGAATTACAACTTCCAAGTCTCCATATGGAGCATCCTTACCTATAATTTATTACCTAAGTAACAATTGAGTGTCCCGTTATATAAGAATTATATATTAATATATATCTCTCTTATTGGGAAGGCAATTGAATAAATGTATGCATGATTGATGATGGCAATTGAAAAGTCCAACAACTTATCACCCAAGAAAGTCAGCCGGCAGAAGTATATATATACACCACCAAATATATGAGCTTCATAATTGACAGACATTGTTACAAATAAAAACCAATATAGTATTGCTACTTCAATGATGTCAAGCTGCACTCTTTGTTTGACCAAATTAATTTATATATATTTGTAGTACGTTGCTCATGTGCTATGCTTTCTTCTCCATGTGGAAGTTGAGCGAGTAAAATTAGAATGATGTAAACAAAAGTGGAAACATGAATCATTGTTAAGTTTAATTTTCCTAGTTAGAAATCATAATTTTGATTCATATGGCTTTGGAATTTCATCTCATCTCCGTTAAAACTTTTTTTTTTTTTTTTAAAAATAGTAGACCGTAAGTCATATAAATCATGAATGTGCTTTTTTTCACGTGAAACGGTTAATAATTTTAGTAATATTATTTTTGTAGAATTTTAAAATTAAACATTTATATTATAAGACAATCTTACACAAAACCATCGTATATGAGTATGTAGGTGTATATATAGTATATACTTGTTTTTTTACGAACTAAAAATTAAATTTTAATACCTTAAAAATATACATTATTTATCAGTGGTCTACTTTACTTTATGGACAAATGTAACACTTGTGTGAGACCGTCTCACGTGTCTCAATCTGTGAAACGGGTGGATCCTGAGTCGGTCTCACACAAATTTTTGCCATGGACAATGGTCACTGGTATATTTAGCTATCACCAAATTGAAATTGTTGGGCATATATTTGGTTTGAGCGCAAGTAATTGATTTTAGTATCTGAGCCCAAAACCCAACAAAAAAAAAAATAGTTGAGTTATATGGAGAATTTGAATATTTATGTTTGGATATTAAAATTTTAATTTATATATGTATGATACGCTATGACATCATTAAGCAAATGAGTAATTAGGGCCGGATGCTTAATTAGTTGTCAATTAATAATATAATTTGGAAATTAATATTAGAATTATTGGTAGACTACTGTATATATATAACCTCTATTATTATAAAGATTATTAGATAATACATTATTCTTATTTTCATGTAGTTCATAATTATTCTTTTTATATTTGTAGTTAATACGGGTATAGTTTTGCCATGCTTAATTAATTAGGTCCTAATTTTTAAGAGAGAGAAGTGATTTGGGATAAAATGTGTTTAGATTAATTTGTAGATTTTTTTAAAAATTTTTTTAAGTATCTAGGTCAAAAATAAATATTGGACCCTCTAAAATTTGAGATCCTGTGATGTTGCCCATCTTGCAAGCCCTAAAATCTGGTCATGCAATATGTTATAACTTTATGCTTTCATCCAATTAATTTTTGGAAGTATCTCCTATCAATTTTATTTTTTATTTTTTCACATCACAAAAAAAAAAAATCTTTTAGAAAACCCCAATTCGAAACATGTTGTGTACAAAATAACAACAAACATGCCTATGCATGTTTTTGTTTTTGACAAACATACATAGAACTGTTCTTAAACTATGAATACCATAAATAAGAATCCTTTTGTGCTTGCCTTAATGTTAAGTCTCACCAAAACAAATGCATGAACTTCATATCATAATTCTTGGACTTAAATTTCTGGAAATGGAACAACTGCTTCAAAAGCTTCAACTAGCATTGCCACCCTTCTTTTCCTTGCTGGGGTTAATTTAGTCACAATATGCTGCACTGCATAATCAAGCATCCATTGTTCAGCCTTCTTCCTCTCATCCATCATCTGGTGTCTTAGATCGACTCGTTCTGGTTCTGTATTAGGCATCAATTGCAGATGTTGTGGTTTTCGCAATTTCAGCTTCCTAGCATTTTCCATGGCCATGATTGATCTCTTTAGAAGGAGTAGATTTTTCAGCTTGCTCCACTTCTTGGAGGATTTTGGCACTTCAGACTTGACTTTAGCTTCTGAAACTTCTCTGCTTTCATCATTTGCAATCACATTATCAGCTGCTATTGTCTCTTTCCCTTCTTCTCCCAGGTTCAAGTTATTGTTGTGTTGTGAGCTTTCTGTTCTGTTCAGTTGATCTGATTTTGTATCAACAGAATCATCTTGAGACTGTGTTATGAGGATCTCGTTAACTGCCTCTCTAACGAGTTTGATGGCGTCGTCTCTGTTAAAATTTCTCCTGTTACCAAGATCATCATTTCCTTCATCTCCTTCGTCGCATTGTGGTTTGGATAGATCCTGATCACGAGAGCCACGGGGTTTTGTTTCATCATCTGCTCCATCAAGAAGCTCACTTCCAATTTTTGATGCAATACCTGATAGAACATGCTGAGATACCATGTGCCACATACTGATGTAATTTTGAGTTTCCAACTCTGCTCTGCCTGTTCCATCTTTAGGGTATTCTCCATGGAATTCATCGGTTTGTTGCTCAGATTCTCTCGCTGTTTTCGCGATGAGGTTGTGAGCATATTCATGGACTTCTTTCTGAGCATCTGCTTCAACTTTGATTACATCTGATTTTGATGACTGAGTATCATTGTCTATAGGGTTACAGCAAGATAGAATATCATCATTGGCCTTACTGATTGTTTCATCATCTTCAGCATTGGATTTGAGATTGGGAAATGAGAATTGGAAATGCTGATCTCCCTGAGGAGGCACCACTGTTTCAAATGCCTTTACAAGCATTTCCACTTTTCTTTTCTGGGTTGGGGCAAGTTGGCTTATTGCTTGCTGAAGTGCATAATCGAGCATCCATTCTTCTCCTCGTTTCCTCTCCTCCACGATTTGTCGTCTCAAATGAACATTTTCTGGTTCAGGATCGGGCTCCAACTGCAAATTCCTTGGCTTCCTTGGGCTTATCTTCCTCACCTTTTCCATTTCCTTGATGAATCGTTGCAGCAGAATCCATTTCTTCAGATTGCTCCAGTGTTTTGGTGCTTTCCTTTCAGCTTCATTTGCTACCTCTCTCTTTGTCTTCTCTATATTTTGACCATCATTGCTGCCAGTACTTGTTTCACCATGATTCTTTTCCAAGGGTTCTTGGTCTGGTGCAGTGCCACTTGTATTTGATAGATCATCAGATGACTGGTCAGGAACCTCGGGAAGAAGAATCTTCTCTATCGCCTCTCGAACAAGCTTAACAGCAAGAAGCTTCACATCCTGATCTGCAGTACTACTTAATCCAGAACTTTCTGGTGCAGGTAATTTGCTGGAATCATCAGCAAGATTTTCGTCGTGAACTTCATGGTTCGTTTTGCTTTTCGATTCATCAGCAAGACCTGAATGTAAATGCCGACGTATAAGGTGCCACATTCTCATATTCTTCTCTTTCTCAGCAGAAACTTTGGCTTCACCATCAGGTGGATGAAGAAGGTTCTTGGAGTCAGAATTCACATTGCTGCCTTCTGTGACAGAAAGGGCTGTATTCGAATTCGAGTTGCTTTCGTTTTTCCTTTTTATGCTTTTCTTTGATTTCAATGATTTTCTTCTCATATAAAAGCGCTTTGGAGGGTTCGACGAATCATGAGAATGGCCATGGAGAGAACAATGATGGTATGAGCAAACTTTATACATGTCTAGTCTATCTGATTCAGTTTGCCTAATTTTCAGTCCAGCATTTTCAGTGAACTTTGAGTTCTTAATGGTGGAAGAACAAGTAGGTTTACCCACAGTTTTGACCTTAGGAACTTGAGAACACCTAAAAGAAGGCCTCTTCTTGGACTTGAAACTAGCCCTCATAGTCCTCAAACTAGTTGTCCTCATTAAAGTTTGCAAAGATTTCCCACCAGATGATCCTAAATTTTCCTGAGAATGAAGACTTGCCTGGGAAATGCCCTTTTTGCCTTGGTTCTTGATGTCAGGTGTTGATGATTCTGATGGGGTTGCTCCATCATCAGACAAAGGCTTAGTTGGTTTCATGATCTTTGATCTTCCCTTTCTCCTGAATGATCTTGTGCTTCTGAAATTCTTCAAGTTGTTCATTTTGCCCTCCTGGTTCAATGATCTTGAAGCTGAAGAATCAGCAGGAAACACTTCCTTCCCTTTAATCTTTCCCTGGTAATCAGACACAGATTTGAAGAAAACAAGAAAGGTTTTTGCTTTAGGACTTGGTCTTATTTATTTATTTATATTTTCCATGATGATGACATCTTGGAATCAGTCCATTGTTCTAATCTTAACCAGTTCTTCATAACATTCAGAAGCAAAACAAAGGGCATTCTAACAGAGTAAAAGGGCGAAAATTCACCTGAGAAGTGTCTGTCATTTGAACTGGACTTTATTTCTCTGTGATTGAGCTACCACTGGAGCTGGATGGATCGAAATCAACGCAGAAAAAATCGAGATTTGGATAGCGAATTCTTCGACTTTGAAGATGATGGGTTGGAGCAACAGAGTCTTGGCAAGCTGCAGATCACTGATCTTTGCTGCTGCTCTTCTTCTTGGCCTCTTTTGCTTGTGAAAGGTTTGATTCAGGTGTCATTCCCACCTCCTGCAATAAATGGAAAATCCAATTACTCTTTAATATTCTAATTTCCTTAATTATATCAGATGTAGATCATCCTTTTTATTTATTTATTTATTTATTTAAAAAATAAAATTCTAATCCAGGAATGGTAATTTTATCTTATTTTGTAATTATTATATATTTTTCTATAGAAAACAACATTTTTCGTTCTGGGATCCACACCGTGGCCCGACAAGATTTGTGGAGATATTATTATATATATCTTTACTTTATTGCTGTGATGAAAAGTATGGATTCCAAAGGTTGATGTTGGATTGGAGTGATTGACTTTTCTTGGACAAAGATAGGTGTCTTGACCTTGCCTTTGCTGGCATCGACTTCTTCCTCATATACATTTGGAAAATGAAAGTGCATGCCATCACCAAAAGATAATAAAATAGTATCAGGGTATTCTTTTTTTTTTTTTCAATTAATTATAAAATCTCATGTCAAATAAAGTAAAAATACAAATAAATATAATATTTAAAATATCATAATCTAAATTTTGGCCGCAGCTTATCGTCTCTAAAACTTACTGAAAAGATAAATCACGAATATGTCTCAAGTGATCAAAGTTCGAGACTTGTTCACCGTATATTACACAATAAAACTTATCCTACACCAATTGGAGCCCCAATTATCCAAAGCAAACATAAAATGATAACTTTTACTTCTTTTTTTTAAAGGTAGTTGGCACCATGTTCACATTAATATCATCTTTTAAATATATTCCACATAACGTTGCTTTAAAACATAATTGTAATTATAAATTAGAATACAAAATATTTGATAACTAAAATAAAATATCCATTTTATAGAAAATTCTATAATGTCATATTTTCGATATGAAAAGTGACAATAATATATTTATAGTTTGTCATCAAGTTTTACAAGTGGTTGAGCATGTACTATTCTCTATTTTCGTAATACGGTATTTATTTTTGTAATACAATATTTTTATGCATTTATTGTGGCATTTCATTACGCATACTATGTTTTCACAGTATTTTCTTTGTTTTAATATTATAAATTATTTAATTCTAATTATAAAAAATATTAATTGATTAATATTTATTAATGTAGTATATCCTAAATTCAGGACATCTTAAATAATGTTATTTTTTTTAGCTTGACGTGTGGAAATTCACAAATACCAAATGATAATATTGTATTCTAGGATGACATTATTATTATTAATAATTTTGGTACAACCAATTACTAGGTTGACATTTCGTGAACGTGAGGTTGGTGGGCAACATGTTACATGCTATATCTAAATAATATTCACAGTCAGATTAAACTGCTCTGATTTTTATAAATTAATTAATGCATTCTGTTAAGGAAATCCGACCGCCCACATCGCTAGCTGGTTCATATTTTATAATTATCATGTTTAAAACTTATCTTCTTTATTACGGAGTACTATATTAGAATATAATTTAAAAAAAATTCTCTTTAATTTCTATTAATTTGTGAATATAAAAAAAATTAAAATTTACAATAAATTTATTATTGGCAAAAATAGAAATATATCATTTAGTCAATATATTAAAAACTCTCCCAAAATATATTCCATGAAACATTATGGGTAGTGGGCACCATGTTCACATTAATATTATCTTTTAAAATATATTCCATGAAACATTGCTTAGAAATGGAATTATAAATTGAAATACATATAAAATAACATAAGTGACTGCATTAAATTTTTTTTCCACTCAAAACTCTATAATATAGTCTTTTATATGATATTATATATGGTTTTATATTGATTAAATCGTTAAAAAAAATGGGCACAGTTTTATACCATGGTATTTTTATACAATCTTTTATGCATTAAATCTTTCTTCAAATTAGTACATATATAGACGAAATTACGTGTTGCATTAATGATTTCCACAATTACAAGCTAAGTATAATATGGTCGGAATTATTTATTTGTCATTTATTTCCTGATTTCTATAAGGAAATTAATTCCAATAACACAAAAGTAACTTAAATGCAATCCAAATTTTAAGAGCAAATTGCCATTTTGGTCCACTGACTATAGGGGTCCTCTTAATTGCAGTCCACGACTTTCAAAAGTGTTAATTGCATACCTTGACTATTCAATTTTTATCAATTTTGGACACTCCGGCCAAATTGACGGTCAAATTTGGCCGGAATGTCTTAATTACTCAGTTAAAGCTTAATGTTAGGGGCAAAATTGTATTTTCCAGTCCAATTTCGCCGGCCAAATTGTCGCAGTCGCAGAATATTTTCCAGTCCAATTTCTCCGGCCAAAATTGCATTTTCCAGTCCAAGACTTTCGACTTTGTTGACTTCACTTCATCTCTATATTACTCTATGCTACTTCATTCATCTCTCTGTTCTATTTGTTACTATTATTCTTTTCCATTTGGTGAGTTTCGTCTTCACGAGCTAAAAATCAATGGCTATTTTTTTTTTCTTTTGCATATATTTTGTCTATTTTAATGTTTGATTGGAATTGATTTAATTGTGTGGTTGTTTTGGCATGGATATGATGTGGGTGTGGGATCAGATTATTAATGATCTTGAGACTATGAGATTTAGGGTTTTCAGATTTCTGATGTTCAGGGATGAGCAATCCATGAGGGATGCGATAGAGGGGAGAAGACCGTAGCATCACCTTGGACAAGGCTCAGTCGCGCAGGAGCGGCGGCGAAGGTGGATTTCGCGGTGGAAGACGTGAAGGAAGCAGCAGCAGCTACGACCGTCGCAAGGGTGGCTACGGCGATGGCCGTGGATATGGTGGCGGAGGCGGCGACGTCCGTGGATATGGTGGCGAAGGCGGCGATAGCTATGGCGGAGGCGGTTACGACGGTGGTGATCTCTATGGGTTCATTTGGACACACTGGAAAATACAATTTTGCCCCTAACATTAAGCTTTAACTTAGTAATTAAGACATTCCGGCCAAATTTGACCGTCAATTTGGCCGGAGTGTCCAAAATTGACAAAAATTGAATAGTCAGGGTATGCAATTAACACTTTTGAAAGTCGTGGACTGCAATTAAGAGAACCCCTATAGTCAGTAGACCAAAATGACAATTTGCTCAAATTTTAATAACTAACTATATGGGTTGTCCTCACTACTATTCAGTGCACCTTTCTTTTAGAATCCAACGGGCTATGAGCAGAGATCAACCATTCCTTCATATACTTATTGGTGGAGTTAATTTCATGTTTTGTACTTAGATTTATGTGTCACAGAAAGGTCGTCATTGCCGGATACGGCTAACATATTTTTTTAACATTAATTGACTTAAAATTTAATGATTAACTTTATTATCATATTTTTTTTTAACATTAATTGACTTAAAATTTAATGATTAACTTTATTATCATGACAACAATTAAAAATGAAGTTTATAATCTTTGTCAATTGTACATATAAAATTCTAGACAATGCTATATACATGTACCCATTTTGTACATATATAATGTCATTTGATTAGTACTAAGATCTATCAATTCATGATAATAATGATTATAAGAGTGCTAAGATCTATTAATTCATGATATAATAATAATGAATAAGAGGCAATTTTTTTTTATTACACCATGGCTATCCACCTTGCATGGATTCATGGCTCTATTTACCTCGTGTAACATCATCAGTGTTTTCAGGAATGTCAGTCACAATCCTAATGAATCAGAAAATTTGAATTTAGTTAAATAGAGAATTGAGTGCAATGCAATCAATAATATAAGAACATATGCAATATCTTTCCTAGCAAACTTTTGAATTTGCATATCTATAAATGCAAGTAATTAATATATGATATCATAATCCTATAATGTGAATTGTAGGATGTATGTGTATCAGTCCATGAATAATACTATGCTGAATTATTGTGTTTTTACAATGACTTTTTCTTTTTAAAATACAAACTACTCAAACATTGCCTGAGTTTAGAACAAAATGATCCAATGAATACATGGGCCCATGTATTGGGCCTATAAATGGTTAAACACGATTAAGTACTAGAACTCGTCTCAAAAAACAAATAATTGTAATTCCAGAAATGAACGAAACACACAAAGACAGTTTTCCATAATACATCCAAACACGGGAAATGAAACTGTTTTCCGGAAAATGACTCATTTTCCAGAAAACATTTTCCAGAAGTTATTTTCCTGCTTTCCAAACGGACCCTTAGTGGTAACATACAGGTAGCGCTGAGCTAGCAAAATAATGTTAGTTATAGATCTGACAAGTCTTTACTCTCCAGCCTCCCATTTTGCAGAAAGCCTGTATATATGTGTGGCCATTAACAACTCTTCGTGCAACACCACTCTTTAATCTCTAACCACTCAACATAAAAATCACCACTTTTAAAGTACGTACTGTATATTGTAAACATAAAATAAGATTATAAAATTTTGTATTTTCGTTGAATTTTCTTTAAAGGCTCTGTTTGGTAGAGCTTATTTAGGAGCTTATAGCTTATTTTAAGCTACTAATAAGCTATAAGCTCTGTTTGGTAATGTTTCTAAAATAAGCTAGTAGCTTAAAATAAGAGCTTATTTTTGAACGCTATCTAAGGTAGCGTTTCAAAATAAGCTAATAGCTTCCTAACTTTTTTTCCATCTTTAACCTTATTATTTTAAAGAAATGACATCATTTACCCTTCCCAATTAAAACCTTTTTTGCTAAACTTTTTTGACTTTTTCTCTTCAATATGTTTGGTTGTAATTTCAATTTGACATTTGTGTTTGAACATTGATTTTTGTATGAACTAATCTTATAAATTATAAACATTTTGTTTTACTTTATATGTTTTCAAATATATGTTCTTACTTTATATTTTATTAAAATATATTGATTTCACTATTTTATATTTTAATATAGAAACAAACATATTTAAATTTAAAATTATTTCAATTGTATGAAGATGTCCTTTTTAGTCTTTTTACATTTATCAGTTTATCAAAAAGTTAATTTTACCAAACACTTTTAAGCATATCAGCTAGCTTAATAGGTTTTCAGATTTCAGCTTCGAGCTTATAGCTTTTCAGTTTTCAGCTACTTTTCAGCTTTCAGCTACCTTTTCAGCTAGGTTTGCCAAACATAGCCAAAGAAAAGTTTTGTTTATAAAAGTGATGAAACACATACTTCATTGTTGGGAGTAGCTTGAGAATAATTTAGAAACTTTAATAACACATTTGGTTTGTAAAATGAAAAGAGAGAATCGGAATTGGATTCAACCAACAAAGGGACAAATTACAAAATAATAATAATAATAATAAATAAATAAATAAATAAATAAATAAAAGAAATGGAAAGGGAATATAATTTCATGATTTGGGTTGCAAAGAAAAGAATAATGAAATTTTATAATTATTAAATGTCCTTTGTTTTTTTTTTTAATAAATAATAATGGCTTTTTTGGCATAAGGTTTTTGATAACCTCACCATTATGAGACTAATTTTAATTTAGTATGAGTCATGTCTGCAAAGTTTGACTTTTACTTCTAATTGGCTATTGTCCTCTGGTTGATAGAATACCCGTCGTGTGCGACGTACTATTCTTAGCCTCTAATTAACCCGTAGTGGCAGTTTGTGAGGGGACAACTCCAACTAAGTTAGTTGAACATGTAGCGGTTACAACTCATCATGAAGAAATAATTCGGCCTGCATGGGCAGTTCAACTGGTCACATAGGTGAAGTTTGGGAGAAGAGATTAGGAATAGAGTTGGTTTAGTCTTTGTATTCAGTTGAGTTATCATGATTTACATCCTCCCATAAGCTTTGTCGGGTCAGGGCATTGGAGGCCCTTGGGGATTCAACCTTGGGAGAAGAAATAATTCGCATGAAGAGCTTGATGGATTATCAATGGTCCTTAAACCTCTAGCATAAATCTAATTTTAAAAAATAATAATAAAGATTCAATGAAAACAATTGTATTGAAATAATGTATTTATTCTTCCAAATGAGCCTAAAACAATGGCTATCTTTTGTTGGAGAACAATGGTGGAAGGCTCATAGGATGAGACAAGCAATGGTATTTTTGTCTTGAAAATAGTGACAATTCATTGGTCCCAACGAATAAAATTTTTGGAAGGAATGAGTTTGGAATGTGAATTCCTTTTCTAAAGCAAAAAGCTATGTGAAATTAACTCTGAATGACTAATTAATTTGGTAGATGAACCTATAACAAATAACAAATTCAATTCCTCAAAATTTCACCAACCAAACCTGTGTTAGAGCCAAGTATAAAAAGGTAGACATAAGATAAAATCATAAAAATGAAGGAAACATGTCAATTTTGATCATTTCAATTTATACTTTCAACACTCCATTTAAATTTGATCATTTTGTTACTTGTGTTTACAATGTCTTCAAATAAATAAATAAATAAATAAATAAATAAATAAATATATATATATATATATATATATATATATATATATATATATATATATATATATATATATATATATATATATATATATATATATATATATATATATAATCATCCAATGCTTTCATTTTTTTTTATTTTAATTTTTGGTCTAGTCACAAGTTTCGACTCGTCAACAAAGTCCACACACCAAGCTAGACTAATCATAATCTAAGGAAATGTGAGTCTTTTACTCAATGGATTATTCAAAACTTTATGACTTTGAATAGAGAGCAAAACCTCTTTGTTTACCATGATTGTTGAAACATATGGCTCGCTAAAAATGAGAAAGTGTGGCAGAACTATAACCCTTATACAACCTTGGTGATGGAAATGCCCAAGCAAAAAAGGGAAGGTTCAATATTCTTTGGATGATCAAAGATTTATTGAGAAGTATGTGAAGCCTGCAATGGATGGTCAAAGCTCAACATCGATGAGGCAATTTATGAAGTTGGCAGAAAAATATGTTTTAGTTGGGTGCAAAGAGATGAGAACGACAGTTTTAAAGCAACCAATATATGGTTCGTGCAGGGGTACGTCTATTTTCCCCAAAAGAAGATGAGTCTTTTGCAATCGTGAAACTTTTAGTTGGTTGAAGGAGAATAATTTTGAATTTGTCAACGTCAAAACATGCAATGCTCATCAAATTGTCGAGGGGATGAATTTTGCATTTGGAGACTCTTCTTTCAATCTTATTTTGTTAGATATATAAATATATGTTGCATGGATTAATGGATTTACCAGGTCACCAAGGTAATTTTTTAAAGTATGAAAAAGATCTGGGAGAAAAATAATACTTTGACCTAGCTTAGTATGCCAAAATAGGGAGTAAGAAAAATTCTCCTTTTATCTCCGATAGAATTGGAAACCAAACCCCGAGACATACAATAAATACTCTTTCAAAGCCGTCTCTTTCTCTCCTTACGAAACTTCCCAGAAGCTCACTATGTTTCCCTATTCCCCTAATACTCTCTGCCATTTAACCCTCTCATCTTCTCCCCAATTCTCATACCTGCTTCTCCGTCTCTTTCTCCTTTACCATGAAGCTCATCAAAACAATCTCTAACCCTAAGAAGCTCTTCAAATCTAGATTTGCTCGCTTCGTTTCCAGATCCGATGATCCATCCACTCACAGCTCAGGATCCGCCTCCGATTCCTCCTTCGACTCTCATAACGCCTCCAAGAAGCCCGACGGCTCGTCCACTCCCACCAGCATCCTCCCCGCGCGGCCTGGCGCCGACGTTTACGCCGAATTGGTCCAGGCGTTCAAGCTGATCGACAGAGACGGCGACGGCAAGATTCAGAAGGAGGAGCTGGAGGCTCTGTTGAGCCTGGTGGGAGCCGAGCCTCCCAGCGAGGAGGAGATCGATACGATGATGAGCGAGGTTGATAGGGACGGCGACGGCTGTATCAGCTTCGAGGAGTTCGCGGCGCTCAGCTCGGCTTTCGCGCCGCCGTCTTGTCACTCCGAGGTGAGGGACACTTTCGACTTTTTCGACACGGATCGTGACGGGAAGATAACGGCGGAGGAGCTTTTCAACGTGTTTAAAACCATCGGGGACGGTAGGTGCACGTTAGAGGACTGCCGGCGCATGATAAGGGGAGTGGACACGAACAGGGATGGGTTCGTATGCTTCGAGGACTTCAGCCGTATGATGGAGCAGCAGATATGATTGATACATAACAAACCATCATGATCATGATCAAGCTGTTCTTGATTAGCATAAAATTGCCTTCTTTTTTTCGTATCTTATTAATTCATCATTTACATTTTTTTTTTCTCCGGATTTGATCTTTACTTAATTATTTAAAAACCGGATATTAGGATAGCGAACAGATGGAATCAATGAATGGTTATGATTTCATCGTGGTTCAGACTTGAGAGTTGCTTCGTATGTGAATGGATAACAGAATTCATTGAATCATGTATTCCAACATTCTTGGAGATTACGTAGTCTTCGTAACAAGAAACATCTGATAATACTTTGACCGACAAACGCAAACCGAGACGCTGCCTTCCAATTTAATAATGTTTTTGTGTGGGCTGGAACTTGCAGCCCATTAGTCATTTTAATTTATAATTAATAAAAGGGATAAGGTAAAAAGACAATTTATATCGTAAACCAAATTCACGTAGCATTTTAATTTTAGAACTAAACGATAAGGCATATAATTCATACTTGTAAGGTACATAATTTCATATAACACAAGACGATCAAAATGTCTATAATAATAATTATTATTATTATAAATCTTTAATGCAACGAAACAATGAGAGAATTGCAATTCTAATTCTTTTGGTTACCGACACTGGTTACATGTAATAATAAGTTTTTTTTGTAGTTTGATAATTTAGTTACACACTTCTCAAATAGTTGAATGGTTTATTTGGTATTTATATATTAATAAAATAAAATTTAAAATTTTTAAAAATAAGTGACCACAACTTCCACCTAATATCTAATGGCACTAGCTAGCATTATTTTGTTTGGTATGATAAAGGCCAACAGCTTAGGGGGGTCGGATATTAGGTAACCAATCCCAAATTCTCAATGTTACTCCAAAAGATAGAGTGATTCACCTTATTTCAAATTTATAATTTTCTTTCTGTCTAATTTATTTCTCTGGACAAATAATAAAATCTTCTATAGTCTCATCACCAACTTGACCTAACATATATTCATCTTGCACTCCAACACTGTAAACCTGTTACGAGCTAGCTAGCAGTTTCCAGGAAACTTCAAAATGCTTTAATTGTACGTATTGAATGGGGACAAATGACAGGAAAAAAAAAAAATCTTAGCGACGTGAAAGTATGAACATGCTTTGTTTGTGGGGGAAACCTAAAGTTGAAGATCAGACGTGCATGCAACTTCATCGAAACTTCCTGCTTAATTGCCTTCTAATCTGGTTGGCAGTTAGTTGCCATAAAAGTATATGTACTAACAAAAAACCTCACCATCCAATATATCTATCACCAACAAATTTATAACTTTTGTTTCATTTGCTTTGCTTTGCAGCCGGCGTATACCGCGAAACGTTTAGGTTAATCCACGTAATATATTCCTTAAACATTTGTCTTCATTCATCGCCAATATTCTTTATGTTTTATTCCCATCTTTTGAATAATAATGTCAACTGTTATAAATAAAAAAGAGACATAATTACATCAAATTTAATTCTATAGACTCGAAATTTATTCTCATTATGAAATTTTTTGTTTACTTTCGTTCTCTGTTTTCAAATCTGAAACACAAGCTGATCCTTAAAGCAAAAATATAATCTATAAAGATTCTTTTTGCTTATTTAGCCTTAGATTTGAGAATTCTGCCCCTTCTTTGCTACAAAATCACATAACAAGCATGATGAATTTGAATGACTAAATTGCACACAACAACAGAAATGGTAATACAGTAATAGATCCTATACTAGTAAGTCAGGAAAAAAGTGAACAGGAGCTATATATACATTGCAATTCATAATTTCGGACATAATCCTAAATATAAGGGCTCCTCGGGAACCTCTGAAAAAAGTGAAGTTGTGAAGAAAGTGCCTTGCCCACCCAACCTAGGCTTGTCGTCACCATTGAAGCTGTGAAGAAAGTGAAGAAGAAAAACGACGATTGAGGGGAGTTTGATATAATGTGAAGAAGAAAAGGGAGGAAGAAAGAAGAAAAGCTGCTTTTGTCAAGAATTTTAACTTTGTTCTTTTAGAGAAGCCCGTGCGTGTTTTCAAATTAGAGAATAACTTTTAGGCGTGTTTTTGATTTCTTAATAAATGAAGAAGTATTCTTAGTTTTCAAAATTGACAAATATAAAGTAAACGCTTTTGGGTTTTCAATTTTCAAATTTATTTATTTATTTCTTAATACCCCTAAATTTTACTCATCGTAAACTGACTAAACTCTTTTATGTGAACGAAACAAACTACAATACAATTCATTATGAATAGACTTGGAATGGAATTACTATACTGTACACGCAATAGTTCATAGAAAATGAGAGGTAGGTTTCCTTATTTCTCATTTAAGAAATGTTTGGAATCTTGGATTACTAATTGGTGAAATATTGGGCAGTCTGAAATTTTCTAGAATATCATTCAAGAAAAGAGTATTCTAGAAAAATTCATAGAATTAGAAGAATTGTCTTCTTGGACGAAATGATCAAAGAATACTCAGAGACACATACACAAGAGTTTCGTATAGGAATCCATAAAGAAACAATCCAATTCATCAAGATACAAAATGAGGGCCATATCCATACGATTTTGCACTTCTCCACAAAAAGGAATAAAATTCTCACCATGTGTCTTAATTTTATTGGAGGAAGATGATATGGCCGGCATTTTTTTTTTTTTTTGGTAATGAATCAAAGTATGTCATGTAAACAGGGAATATAAAATGGAGTAGAAAGTGAGAGTATGTGTAGTATTACACGTTACCAAAGAGTGGTATTCAAGTTCAGTGTGGATGTTAATTTAGGTAACAATAAAATAAAATAAAAGTTTTTAATAGCATTTTTCTACTAAGAAACAACCCCCAAAACCAGTGTTCAGAAGTAAAATCTTCAAGGGCTGCTAAATTATTTCAGTACAGTACAGGTGTATATGAAGTAGAATCAGGTTAACAGTTTAGCAGCAACATGCTCTGCAATTGCCATGCTTGAAGTAAGACCTGGAGATTCTATGCCAAATAGGTTCACAAGCCCAGCTATGCCATGAATGTCCTCTCCCTACAAAACAAGCCATCTAAACATCAGCTTTCATTGCCAATGCCACAAGTAAACAAAGGAATGGTCAAATGTTCAATGTCAAGCATATCATTCAACACAACACCACTTGACCAAAGTAAGCACAAATTGCAATTGTCATGATCACAATTTTAATTTTGCAATCCTCAGTTTATGACTTACTAGAAAGAGTATGACTAGCTTTTCTCTCACCGAAACTACTTTGATACTAACTTAGAAGGCTGCTTTGTTTTAAGTATTGCCCTCCCCACAAAGTCTTCTCTCTCTCTCTCTCTCTCATTTTGGTTTCCTTTCTTTCTTTTGTTTTTTTCAATAAATAAATTTGGGTTAAGGTCTTAAGGATCATCTAGTCATTATGCCCCCGTGCACTGCATGCTGTCATGAAATGTAGACTGAATATACAGCTCTTGCAAAATACAAATCATGCTAACAACAAAGACATTGTTCTATTTGCAATAGCAATACTCCAGTTTATGTGCTGTTTATCCAAACTTGGCCTACAATTACTGGGTTTGCAAAACATGAAAGCAGCTACTAAGCTAAATAAATAGCTCTTGAAGTGTGACAGTTTCATGCTGTATCCATGATTTTATAGTACAGCCATGTAGGTGCAACAATGGATGCACATAACCAAATAAGAGATTAACCCCCCCCCCCCCCCAGCCAAGTTGGTAATCACAAGGTTCCAAGTTCGACTCCCAGTGGGAGCAGCCTATTGGCCTTCTTCGTTTGAGTTAGTTAGCTATGGACAACCTAGACTGGTTTACCACCTTGTGGTCTTTTGTCAGCTAGGGTCACAAGGCGGGGTTTACTCCGTGCATACCCTTGGGTAGTGGTTACGGGTTTCCCTTGTCACCCAAAAAAAAAAGAAAAAAAAAAAGAGATTAATCCTAGCTAAGCAATGGCAAATTAGGTATAGTGAGCAGTTCAGCCCACTAAAGAATAAGATAGCTCATACCTGCACTACAAAATCGGTAAACCCTACTTCTGGCCCAGAAAGTTTGGGTCGAATTCCAGCATAACCAGGCTCAAGAGATCCATCCATCAGGCCAGGATAATATTTCCTTATTGCTGGGTAAAATAGCTTTGCGCGGTCTTCACATACAGAATAATCAAACCTAAAAATGCACTTCATTAATCTAAACTCATCCATGTAAATACAACAGACCACTCAAAGGGTAATGATATATAGGTAAGGTAATAATAAGTATTTCAACATGGATACAAGACAAGTGGGTACCTTATAAAGTATTTCAAGTAATTGAAGAAAACTTACATATTTAGGAAGTTTGAAACATCATCAATGCCTTCTATCCATTCAACATCAGGGCCAAACTTGACTTGACCATTTAAATCCAGAGTTACATGCACACCAAGACCACCAACTTCAGGTATGGGATAAATCAAATGTGTGAAAGGAGTCCTGGTGTTTGAGAGAGTAAAATAGCAACCACGGGCATAATAGGCATTAGGAATCACTCCACTATTCAGGCCACTGAATCGCTTTGCAACAGCTGTTGCACTCAGGCCTGCAGAGTTCACTACCAATCTGGGAATAAGTATAAGATCTGGGTAGAGTGGAGAACTCCTGTGCCAGTTTGTAAGAGTGCTGCTTTCAGAAACATGAATATGAATTTGATTTCCATCAAGATGGCCACCAATAACAGCAGTATTGTAAGTGAAAGTTGTACCATGACTTTCAGCTTCCCCCTAGACCCATTTGGTGTGACATCCCTGTCAATATACATATATAACTCTAAAATGGTAAACAAAAAAACAGAAGTATAGCTCCTTTAGATACACGCCTGAAGTTAAGTACTGAGTTTGAGAGTGATACAGTTTAATTTCCATTAAGAACGGAGCATTATCAATTCTAGTTGGAATGGAAGCTTGAGGTAGTAAAAGACCATACCACAAGTGACAGCATTAGGGAATGGGTATCAACTATTCCTGATGTAGGTGACCATAAAGCTTTAATACACTGCAGTTCTGGTTCTAATCTTCTGGCCTCATAAGCCTCAATCATTCTGAGACCATCAACCCCATTCTCAATTCCTCTAGTCATCAGAGCACCTAACTTTGGGATCTCTGAAGATCCAGTAGCAACAATAAGCTTCCCAATCTCCTTATGAGGAACTTCATGATCCTTGCAGTACTTGTACAGCAGCTCTTTCCCTCTGACACAAAATCTTGCCTGCTAGGTGATTTGGAATGGAAAAGTTACAATTCAATTCTTCATTAAACAAAAAATATACAGTTCAAAGCACCTGGAACATATAATCCCATACATATTATTACCAACACCCTCAAACATAAACAGAATACAAATCCAGAAAAGAAAATGACACACTTTGGCTGCTTTAACATAAAAAGACTTGGACAACTTCATGAATTCCCTAAAATTTCCAAACAATCTTTATTCCCATCATCATTCCTAGAATTTCCATTCTTCCTAGGCAAGAACAACTCAAATTAAAAGAAAAAGAAAATCGGTGTGTAACACATCAACCTTTAACATTTTATTTCCCATCAGCTGCTAACTTTACCATTAATCACTCTCTTTTTTTTTCTTTTTTTTTTTTGAATACTAACTCTATTACAATGCAATATTTGTTCATAACTACTTTCTCAACCTATTGAAGCACAAAGAGTCGATATAACCTCCTCTGGCTCGAACGCACAACCTCCCATATTAGGTAGCCATTTGGTGACACTGGACCATTAATCACTCTTTTAAAAAAAATTAAATTTGCGACTTCCACAAATTCATTTTCTAGGTTCAACACCCACCATGACCTCTAAGTGAAAAGAAAGGGAAAACCTTTGCATACATCTCTTAGCTTTTGAGTAGCAATTATTCCATATGCTTTTACATCTTGAATTTCAACTAATCAAGGTCTTACATTCTTGCAGATAGTATCATAGCAAGTATACAATAAAACTTGGCAATGAAAAAATGGAAGTAGCAGAAACAAGAGAAAGTGGACCTTGAGAGAATTGGGAGGGTAGTAGATGCCAGCATGGATGACCTCACTGTTGCGGGAACTAGTGCCGGTACCGAAAGTGGGCGCAGAGTCGATTACCAGGACATCTCTGCCATGCTTCACGGCCAGTTCTCGCGCCACCGCTATCCCCACTATGCCTGCCCCTACTACCACAGCGTCCACCCTTTCTCTGGCCACTGATTTGTATCGTTCGCCGGACGACAGTGATGCCATGGTTCTCCTATAATTCCTAGTCTCGATTAGAAGCCGGAAGATCTTATCGGCGATTGAATTCACGTGCTTCATTTTCCCCCTTCCGGCAGAGCGCTTGCCGATGCGGAATTATAGATGAAATGGACCAGAACGATTGAAAGCCTGATTTTGGGTAATGGGCCTGGGTTTTAGAATATAATCGGCCCAATTAACTTACGCCCAATTCATCATGGAATAAAAATAAAAAACGGGAAAAAACAAATTTCAGACTGCCTCACAATTCATAATCTGAGCTGAACCGATTTGGATCTCTCGATCTCACTATAAGCAAGAAATATGCTTAGCTTCTGCAACTCAGAGCTTTCTGTACAATGAGCTAACACTTCAACTTCGAATATTCATAATATATATTGGTGTGGAGAGAGGGCGGGAGAGAAATGGGGGGAGGAGGGTCATTGATAAACATGAGGGCATTCGATTGGAAGGCGGGGCAGACGATAATGGTGTCTCTTTTGGTAATGATTGGATCTTTCTACACCGGCACTCTCTTCAGCAACACCGATTCTTCTTCTTCTCCTCTCTATACCCTTCAGCAACTCCCGCAACAAGAACAGCAAATTGCAGTCTCTTCCAATCCCAACTCATCACAAACGCCCTCTGGTTAGTTCACTGTTAAAGATTTCGTTTTCCTTCTTTTTGAGTTATTTTGGGGGAGTGGATTCTTGGAGAATGATAGTTCGATAAGGGATTTCTAGCTTAAAGCAAGTGTAGAAAAGAACTGTACTTAAAGATTGAAATTTTGTTATTAATTTTTGTGTATTAACATGTATGGGTTCTTGATATGTGGATGGTTCTATTTTTTACTATGCTAGTTGGAAGCATTTCCCGGTTTGCAAGTAGGTTTCAATGTATTAGTGCACATTCAATTTGTTAAAAAGGGAATCTTTTAGTTGCTCCAACTAACACTTAAGTACTTCCCAATGGACTATTTGCAATATATCTTCAAGTTTGAGCAATTAGGCTATAGTTGTGGAGTAATTCAGATGCTATACCTTGAAGAGGGACAAAAGAGATCTGCCCATGCCAATTTCTTTTGAGATTCTTCAGATAGGATCAGGAGCTCTTTAAGGTTTAAGCTTCTCTATCCAACCTATGAAAAGATGTCTGTACTGGATGATATGTTCCTGTAGGTAGTTTTTTAATCTACAGGAGGTAATTGGCTTCAGCTCTTGCTCAAGCAACTGATTGTATGCTTGGATCAAATCACCTTGCTTTAGGGGAAGTGTTTATCACTTAATTGCAATTGTGCTCTATAGTACTCAAACTTTAGGCATTGGAGGATAAAATTCAGCTCTGAGCTCATATATAAAACTAAAATTTTTCTGTACAATTGTGAAATATCCAAGTTTGACTTTGTGGTATTTTGTAATGATGTGGGTAAGAGCCTAGTGGTTTTTATCCATCAATAAAATGTGAAAGGCTTTTAAGTACAATGGTATGTGTTATCTTTGTTAGGATTTTAGGGGAATCTGAGTTTGGTTTGTACATCAAGTTCACATGTCGATTTGCTCCTTTTACTGCTTAATATTTGTCCTTTGGTAAAGAGCATTTTTTTTACTGGTTTGGATGGTTGCACATTATGATTCCTATTCTTTGCACTTACATGCAGGTAGTCCAACATTTACAAACAAAGTTGCTCTTACTTATCGAATGGTACCACTTACTATCCCAGAAACTGGAGTGAATGTTTGCCCTCTGAAATTCAATGAGTATATTCCCTGTAATGATGCATCTTATGTTAAAGAGTTACTGCCAAAATTAGATCGTTCAAGGAGGGAAGAGCTTGAGAGGCATTGTCCTCCATTAAAGAGGCGCTTGTTTTGTTTGGTGCCACCACCAATTGATTATAAGATACCAATAAGGTGGCCTATTAGCAGGGATTATGTATGGCGAAGCAATGTCAACCATTCACATCTTGCTGAAGTCAAAGGAGGACAAAATTGGGTACATGAGAAGGATAAACTCTGGTGGTTTCCAGGTGGTGGAACTCATTTCAAGAATGGAGCTTCTGAGTACATTCAGAGGTACATGGCACCATAGCCAGCCCTAGCAATGTGCGGCTAGGGCCCCTAGTTCTTGGGGGCCTATTTAATAAAATAAATAAATTAATATATATGTATACACACACACACACACACACTTTGGCTTCACCAATTAGAATTTTGTTTCTCAAAATGAATATAGTGCATCATTGTAGGTGTTGATTCAGGCTGAACACTTTACGAGGAATTTGTATAACGCACATGCTAAAGCAAATATAAGGATAAAACGCTCGAATTCATTTTACTACTTTCGTTGATGCAGATTAGGGAATATGACTACCAATGAGAAAGGTGACTTGCCTTCTGAGGGAGTATTTCAAGTACTTGATGTTGGTTGTGGCGTTGCTAGTTTCTCAGCGTATCTTCTTCCTTTGAACATAGAAACTATGTCCTTTGCTCCAAAAGATGGTCATGAAAATCAAATTCAGTTTGCTTTAGAACGAGGGATTGGTGCAGTGATTGCTGCTTTAGCCACTAAACAACTTCCATATCCAAGTAACTCCTTTGAAATGGTCCATTGTTCTAGATGTCGTGTTGATTGGCATGAAAATGGTGAGTTTTATGTGCCCACCAATGGCTCAAAAGTTTCTAATTTAAGTGCTTCCAAAGTGTTCTTGCTATCACACATAATATTTTGTTACAGAGAAATAGATTTAGGAATCTTGGGTTGAAATTAAAATGATTTAAGGTTAGAAGAGAACTAAATCCTTGAAGAAGTCTTGTGGAATTGTCCTATTTTTTCTCCCATATTATTGGTATTAGTATTATGATTACCACTACTTGTACTACTGAGTATGGTGAAAGATTTCAATATGTTGATTCGTACCAATGTACTGTGTTTGCTTATGCACTACCTACATGATCTACATGAAAGATTCCATGCTAGTGTAGCAGTGCTTGGAACAACAGTTCTCATCATTCTTTTTGTGGTTTTTGTAGACGGTATTCTACTCAAGGAAGTGAATCGCCTTTTAAGATCAGATGGATACTTTGTCTATTCGGCTCCACCTGCTTATAGAAAGGATAAGGATTTTCCAGATATATGGAATAAGTTAGTGACAATTACTTCTGCAATGTGTTGGAAACTAATTGCTCGACAAGTTCAAACGGCAATATGGGTCAAACAAGAAAATAATTCATGCCTTCAGCATAGTGCAGAGCAGCATTTAGTGAACTTATGCGATTCTGCGGATGATTCTAAACCGTCATGGAAAACACCTCTGAGGAACTGTGTTACACTAAGTAACACGAAATCTAACTCTAAAAAGCTCCCTCCTCGGCCACAGCGCCTTTCAGAGTATTCACAAAGTCTTGTGCAAATAGGTTTGTTTAACCCTCTTTTGTTTTATCTACATATATATCTGAAACTATGGCTAATACTCTTGTGTAAAAATATTTTTGTTTAGACTTATCAAATGATTGCTGAGTTTTAACTTTCTATGCTGTACAAAATTGTTTTGCAAAATATATTCATTGTTGACATAAAAATATTTCTTTGCATCAAGTATGTACAAGATTCATATGGCTAATGCTTAAAGGTAAAGTAATTCTTGTTGAGTAGACTTGTTTTAGTCTTCAAAGCTTCACTGTTGTTTCATATGCCTATAATTTCTTGAACTCCAGAAATACTGAATTACAGAATAATGATGTGTAGTTTAGAACATTAACCTACTAAAGTTCATGCATTAATCATCAAATTGATTTTCGGAGAGTTGCTTATAATACTGTTAATGGCCAAGTAGGGAATGGCATTGATCTCTAAGGCACTGAGTTACTAGAGTTTTCTACATTACTATAATAATAGATCCATCGTAAGGATTTGTATTTTATGATGAAGCATAACCAAGTCTTAACACGCTACATCTGGTACAGGTGTTGATCGTGAGAAATTCTTGTCAGACACAATCTATTGGCAAGACCAAGTCCGCCATTATTGGAGGTTGATGGGCGTTGAAGAGAATCAAATACGTAATGTCATGGACATGAATGCTTTCCTTGGTGGATTTGCAGTTGCTTTGAACACATGGCCAATCTGGGTAATGAATGTAGTTCCTGTAACCATGAACAATACCCTGTCTGCCATTTATGACCGTGGTCTAGTAGGCACTTTTCATGACTGGTATGCTGGTATCAAATTTTTGAACAACTTAATTTTCACAGTATTCAATAGAAAGTATCGTAACAAATTTTGTATGGAATTTCTAGGTGTGAGCCATTTTCAACATATCCACGGTCATACGATCTGTTGCATGCCAACCATATTTTTTCTCACTATAGAAATTACGAAGAAGGTTGCTTGCTTGAAGATATCATGCTGGAGATGGATCGTATGTTAAGACCTCAGGTAATTCCTAATTTTTCAGTTTTCAATATTCCTGGTTCAATCTGGATATAATTAGGATTATGTCTACATTAAGTTTTTCAAAAACTATGCAAAAGAGTGAAGCTTGTCACTAACTAGAAAATAATTTGATTATAGCACATCATTAACAAACGGTAGGTTTACACAGGCACACACAGAACAATTAGAAAGATTAAATAGTAAATTCTCAAATTGAGACAATTATTAACTTGAGGATAAAAATGATATATGTATATCCTCATGACAATTTAAGCTTTTAGTTTAGGCTAAACATGTAAATCAGTATAGTATTAAGAGTAGGCAAAGGGTCTTGGGATTGAACCCCAAACATTGCCTATTTAAAATATTTCTACGTGTTTGACCCATTAAAAAATATCAGACCCCACATTAGTGTGGTGGATAACTATAATAAAATAATATAAATGTGTATTTTCACCAAGAGTTTAACAATAGATTATACAAAAAATTGCATAACTTTCTGAACCACATATTTCATGTGATGGAGAATAGGGAGTTGAATATAGGTGGTCTACCAAACACTAATAAAATTTGTTTTATTCTATATTTATAGCAAATGCAAACTTGTTAGTACAGAATATGCAATTGTCAATCCGTGAGTCTTCTAGCATTACGTGATTCTTTGGAGTGGGGAGGGGCGGGGGGGGGATTGATTTTCTTATAGAGAGGTACCCATCCATCAAATTATTGCATATATATTATTCTAAGTGTCGGGGAAGTGAAGTGTTCCATATTTTCTGTCCTAGTCTGGTGTCTTATGAAAGGTATGCTGCCTTCCCTTTTCTGGAAGGAAAATGGATCGACAGGATTGACCGAAGACACCATATTGTTATTAACTGAATTGAACTATGTTCGGCCTATCTTAGTAAGAACTCCAACTTCTGGAGCTGATGGCACCTCTTTCCAGAAACTCCATGTTTAGCTGCAAGTAATCTTAGCACCATCTGCTAATGTGCAGGGATTTATTATTATCAGAGATGAAGAAACTGTTGTATCTAGGATAAAAGATCTAGCTCCGAAGTTCCTTTGGGACGCCCAGTTGCATTTTCTTGAAGACAATAAAAGGAAAATGGAACAAGTCCTGATTTGCAGAAAAAAGTTCTGGGCAATCGTCTAATGCAAAAATGGCTCAACTATCAACTAGTTTTTTCACTTCTGAGCATGTCACATTCTTTATTTCTCCTACAGGTGCTAGTTTTGGTTCATGTTGTGTTCTTAGTTTTTCATTCCTTGGTTGGTTGTCACTTGTCAGTTGTAAATTATATAAAGACACAAATCTTGTGTTTTGTGAGCAGAATGTACATCTAGATTTCTTTTGTGCAACTTTAATTCTGAAAGCATAAATAGTTGTTGCAACCATTTGATGTTGTACAAGGAAGAATATTGATTTCCTTGTCCAATACTACTGTGTTTACAATTATTAAGGATAATTATAAATCTTTATTTCAAATGTAATTATACTCCTATGTTTTAGGTGCTCTATTAATATGATTGCTCTTTCTGGTGTAGGTTAAAATGAGAACAATACTTATAAAAAAATGCAAAAACAGTCTCATGTCCTTTTGAGATAATCACTAGCTCCAAAATAAAGTTAAAAAGCAAGGAGACAATAATTTTATAAATATTACAAAATTTGAACATATATTAGACAAAATGTATAAAATTTGAGAGTATATTCGATAATATATAACAACACACTCAAGATTTGTACATCTTAATGAAAATTTTTTCTAACTAAATTAAAACTTATATTAAAAACACAATGTCAAATTTTAAAAATTAATTAGACATTTAGACTTGATAATAAACCTAGATAAAAAAAAAGTTATTTTATTTATTAATAACAAATTAAATAAAATAATAAAGAAGTCAATAAAGTGTAATTTATTCATAGGAAGAGTATGCAGGTTTAAAATGAGCATGCATACCTTAACTAATATGGTTGGACAATCGACTTTGTAATTATAAATAAAAAATTATTTATTAATATTTTTGTGTTTGAATCGATTAATAATAAACAATTTAAAGTGAATTATCTTATCATAATCTTTTATGAGTTAAGATCGTTAAAAAGAGTTTCCTTCGAAAAACATTTGGTAATTCAGACTTTCCCATCAATTAAAGAAGGGAAGAATTGAAATAAAAGACAAAAAATATAGAGCAGTTAAGTTATTATTTCCTCATCAGTCATCAACATGAGACCATTAAATGTAGTTTTGACATGACTAGACAAGCCCACGCTTGTCGGGGCATTGCCCCCACACCCCTCTCTCTCTCCTATTATTACTATTAAAAAAAATACTAAATACTAAAATTAATAAATTATACTACTTCTTCCTTGTAAAAATGTCTGCCTGACATTATTAATAATTAGATTAGACTTTATAAAATTTACTAAAATATACAAAAATAAAACAATTAATTATATTTCACTAATAAATATTATACATAACAAACAAAATGGGAGTGTAATGCATTTTGATATTAATGGTTGATTTTCTTTATAACTACTTTTATTTTCTTTTTGTCCACTGTCAATAAATAAAAAAAAATTAATAACACTGACACAGATGTATATAGTACAACTGATGTTTTGTCCAGTGCTTGAATTGACCGTTTACTATCTCTTACTGCAATTATTAGGTGCAACTGTATTTAATAGGAAGCTGCCAATTAAAACAGAGTAATATTTCTCATATTCTCATGTACTGTATTTTTTTTTTTACCCTTTGTTTATGTAATATCATCTTCCTGATAAATCAAAAGTGGGCCATGATTATGGGACATCTATAAACGAAGATGATTAGGTAATGTGAGATTCTTTTTTCGCATGGTTATAAGGCACAAAACATAGCAGTTTATTATCTGAGATTGTGCAGTGCTTTGTGACCGTAGTGATATAAACTAGTGTAAAGTAATAATTCATGTTTTTCATAGTTGACTGATTTAAACTAAGAAGACTAATATGTCATACTCTTGAAAGTTGAACTAACTTCTAACCTTGTAGTTATAAAGTCAATTGTCTTATTAATTTGGCTGGGTTGGCCGAGGCCAGCTTCTAAGAATGAGATGCGACAAAGGTGTTAAACCCCACCACCTAAGAAAACGAACATTATTTATGATTGAAAACAGCCAACTTGTGCAAAATTGTTTTGACTACTCCTTATCTCAGATGTTATTTGGTTTGGTTTGGTTGGCTCCACACATTCTGCTCGATCTGGAATCCTTTGATTTCTGATTCAACCACTGAGCACTGTTGCAGTTTAGTTGCGCATAGGGAGCCATTAATAAGCAACGTACATACAGATGGAGCCAGCCATGCATGGAGCTACCTTACTTTAATTTCTGCAATATATATATATATGCATATATGCCACCCATTACCCATATATATATTTCTCATGTGCATGCGTTCATGCATGCATTGACACGTACAGCTCTGCTCAGCTGGCCTGGCCTGCCGGTATTAATTAATTAAAATGCAAAAACCTAACATTTTTATTACTGTTTTGGTTTCAGCTAGCTAGCTAAGTAGCGAGGTGCAATCCAAGTTAGATTACTGCAAATCTTTAAATTGGGCTGCTTGGTGGATGGTACTGTACTGATAGATGGATGAGAGGCCGGCCGGCAAAAAGAATGATTTATGATCTGAAGAGACGTTAGATAGATCGATCAGATCCATGTCTTTTCTTTTCACTTATTCAATCATCATAACTCCTATTCCAATATATATCTTTGTACATCATATCATGCATGCGTGCCCATTTATTTTTATTTTTTGACATTAAAAATGTACGATCATAATTTTGAAAAATGATTTTTTTTTTGATGGAGGGAAAAAAATAGTGGCAATTAAGGCTGGCATATATGCAGGCAAGAGTTCGAATACGAGTAGTTGAATTGGTTGATGATGACAACACTTTTCTCCCTAAAAACCTCGTCAGTTAGTCAGTGAGTTAGATTAGATGTGATGGATGGAGAGATGAGATGAGATGTACGCCACCATGTCACGACGAGGCCTCATCGTACGGCTCATACCCCTCGTGACTGGGAGTTGGACCACCCCATCCACCGTCGAGACTGGAGAACCAAGAAACTGTCTTCATCTCACCACTCACTCTTACATTATATTGTCATCTATGTATTGAGTTCATCACATGAATGCCCCGCCATTTCATGTCTTGTCAAATCATCCTTTTTTTTAAAAAAAAATATATTTATATGAAACCCAGGAAGCAAAGTGAACACAGCACATACCCAAGAATGTGTTACATATAATGCATCTACATCGACGATGTTCCAAGAAAGTGACAATAAAGACAGGACCAGACTATACTTCAAATACCACATAATAACAATACTAGCACTATTCATCATTTTAATAATATGCAATGTTGTCTGTCTTACCCTTTTTTTTTTTTAAACAAAAAAAAATTGTCTAGTAATGTGTATATATATATTATGCATATAAATATATAAACATAAAAATGCAATTTCTCTATCTACTGAGCCATTTAATTATTAAGATGGAGCACATTCTTTAATGTACTATGTGTATCATATATTTAAATAACATTTAACTCAAATATAATCATGGTTGCAGTAAGCATTAGGCGCTAGTCGGGCGCACCTAGACGGCCTGTGTAGCTAACTAAAAGAAATACACGTGTGTTGGTGTATATGTGTCTATATATATAATGAAAAAAATTAAAGGCCGAGCTGATCAAATTAACTTGATTAACTCGATCGAAATGGACGAGTTAACTCAACCGAGTTAAGCGCTAGACGGGTGCCTAGGAGGGAAATCGCATGGTTTAGGGGCACCTGGTGCCTAGACGAATTTTTACAAGAGTAAATATAATAGATCTTATTATAATCACTCTATATATCTTCTTTGATGTTATCACTCTTTCAAATCTACATTAAAAGAAAATGTGATATTCAGGACAGCACATGTTCGGATGATAGTTTTTCCTAAAACACAAGTCAAATGGTGGGAGAGAAGGCGGACATAGTATGGTGGCTTAAAATTATGTTCTCCCAAAGGCAAACCGTATCAGCGTGATAGTCTCATACAAAGCCCCTAATTAGTATACAAGTCAAATAATTAACCAATTGACAAAACTTTGTTTTATATTTAATAATGACCGCAGAGATAAAATAATTCAATAGAAGTAGCTTAATCATCACATTATTTGTATATTTAATTTGTATTATCATTTGGCGACCAGCCAACCACTGCACTTCCTATTTGCAGTTTGTCTCCTTTCAATTATACGCAATAATTAGAATGATATTTCAATTACGATAGCAATCGAATCTATATATATATATATATATATATAGCATCTTTTTTATTAAAAAAATGTATGGATCGAAATTCAATTTAATTTAAGCATGTGCTCCATCTCAACTAAAAGCCTAAGCTGATAGTTGGACTACACATTTATGTTTATATATATTATATGCTCAACAAATTCAATTAGCTCTCTCTCTCTCTCTCTCTCTATATATATATATATATATATATATATATATATATATATTGCGGTGGGGTGGGGTTGGGGGGTTCAAAGAGAGAGGTAAGTTTAAATGAAAACAATGACATATAAAAGTGAGGACCCACCACCAAAATTCATCGTTGAGAGTGCACTAAAAAATACAAGTTAATTTTGTAATTATTAAAAATATTTAAATTTATAATATTTATAAAATTGGCACATCTCATTTTACACCTTATTTTCTATCAATCCTCAATCGTTGATATAGATAAACAATACTCATTTTTTACCTGAGATTTTAATTTGAGAGTCGACTCTCACATGAACCCTCCCATAGTCCCATATATATAGGGGCAGACCCACAGTGGGAGCCACAGCTGCCCCCCCCCCCCTATACTTATAAATAAATATAATTACTGAATGTTTGAGTAACTTGATTAATTGGTTAGAACTTTAAATTTATATTAAAAAGCGTATGTCACAGTTTAATTTGAATCTCACTTGCAGCAATTGTCCTTAGTGTTCCTCTTTTATTTTACATCTTTCATCCATTCATAAGACATGTAAAATGGTTTTTAAGTATACTTTTTATGAATCATTTAATTAACAAATTAAATGTTCTTTTAGTATGCTTTTTATAAATCATTTAATAAATATAATATACAAACTTATATTATATTTCATCGTATTCAAATTAATTTAGAAAAACTAAATGTTGATCTAACTAAAAGAAATTAAAATTAAAAAGTATTTATGAATATAGTGTCTTTTCTATTCAAATTATTTTATCTAATTGGTTATGTTTCATATTTTGTACTGTCATAAATATTTTTTTATAGCATTTCAATGTGTCTAAATTTTACATTTTCACCACACTCAAGTATATTTTTTGCTCTGTCACTAACTATCATGTAGTCAATTAAAAAACATTCTATTGTATTTGAAGCTTATTATGGGTGTTTGATAGTCACATTAGTGGAGATTCCGGCTACTCTAGCTGAGAATTGAAACCCCATCCATCTTTTTCATCATAATTGACTTTGTTTTTTGCTCTCATTAATGAATATATACTTTATAGTTGTTTTCAAAAAACATATACTTTATAGCTCTCACAATACTAAATTAAAAAAATTCATTATTTGTGTGATCCATGGAGTGGTATGCCATTCTTCTAGATTTCATATTTGATGTTCTTGGTTTGAATGCTATAATTAATTCATTCCAATTCTTACAAAAAAAAAAAAAAAAAAAAAAGAAGAAGTTTAATTATTATTTCACAGAGTAAAGATTTGAGTTTTTTTAATCATTAAGCCTTAATCATGCCTGCCTTCAAGTCGTAATCATTCTTTTTAAAGAAGTCGCCAAAATCTAAGACTTTTGCATCCTAAAATATTGTGAAAACAACGTTTTGGAGGTTAATTAGTTAATTAAATTTAAATTATAGTTACAGTTACAGTTGAGACTTGAGAGTGAGAGATTATTTTTATGTTGCTTTTCATTAAAAATGATAAATCTTCAATTCCTTCGCGCGATGGAAATATTAGTACGTACACCTCTGCCTTGCAACTTTTTTCCACTTTTTAGGGAACAAATCTTCTGATTTGGTTGTTAAATTTACTTTGAGGAACATATATTAACATAAATGTTTTCAGATTAGGAAAATTAATAATTTTAATTAGGATCATTATTGAAATTAAAATAATAGAAGTAAGTGATCAAACGGGTGAATAATATCAAATAAGTTGTAAATTATTTGTTCCTATTGGACTAAATGAGGCGATTCGCATCCGTAAAAGGATTGAGCTTGTATTCTAAGTTTTTCAATTGTTGAATACACAATTGCAACTATTTTTTTTCAGACTTTTGGCATCTTTTAGACTTTTCTTTTAATTTTTTTTATTATTTTATAATAATTTTATGTTATTATTATATTATATTATAAAGATCAGTTGGAATTTCAATGATGTAAAATAAATAGTTTTGGGATGTTTGGTAAATAACAGTTAGCTAATTGTGTTAGTAGGTTTGACTAGTTGATAACATTAGCTGATTGTAAAAATGTTTTTCGTAAATTAACTGTTAGTTGATAACTGATAACATGTAAAATGACTTTTTCAAAAAATTTATCAAAAAAATTGTTTTAAGTAACTTTTTGAATTTTAGCGTTTTGGAGCAATAAGTATACACAAAAAAAAAAGTATACATCTACTTACACAAAAAAAAAGATATTAAATGATTAATAAACCAATACTTTTTTATTAATTTTCCTAATCTGAAAACATTTATGTTAATATATGTTCCTCAAAGTAAATTTAACAACCAAATCAGAAGAAAGTATACATCTACTTACACAAAAAAAAAAGTATACACAAAAAGCTAATTAATCAAATCTTTATATTGGTTTATTAATCAGATCAAACAGTTCTAATAGTCAAATAAGTCAAAATTGACTAATAAGCTAATTATGTTATCAAACATGACCTTTGACTTACAAATGTTATTATAGCGTAGTAACATCTACTTTAAATGAGAGAAGCATGAATAAAGATATTAAATGATGTAATTTTTAGAGTTAATTCCATTTTTGCTCTTAGATTTATAGGTGGCAGTCCACTTTAAATCTTTTTTTATTATAACATCCACTTTTGGTCCTAGTATTATAGTGACATGATCATTTTTGTCCTTTATCAACAAAACATTTTAAATATTGTTAAATTCAAAGATGTTTCAGTCTTTAATTATGGATGTTTTCAAAAAATAAACATAAAAAATATAACGGCTCAACATACTTTGTACGTAGTATAAAAAAGATTGAAATGCCTTTGTATTTAACGATATTTTGACAATTTTGTCGATGGAGAACTAAAAATGATCATGCCGCAATAATACTAGTACCAAATGAGGATGTTTTAATAAAAGATGACTAAAAGTCGATTGTCACCTATAAATCTAGGACAAAAAATGAAATTAACTCTAATTTTTATTCCCTTATTTTCCTTGCTTGTAAATGAAGATTAAAAACATATAAAAGAAATAAATACAAATATTAAATGATCTAATTTTCATTATTTTCCTATAATTCTCCTTATAAGTTACTTTATCAAAGTCACCACCATCATATCAAATCGAATCAGCTTCGTTGTTGGTGACTTGGTGGAACCCACAAAGGATTTTACAACTTGCTAAAATTATTATTATTATTATTATTATTTAAAAAATAAGGAAGCTTCATTTCCAGAACTATATAACCGTAATTGACAATATATCAAGAATATTATACAATACCATAATACTCAGTAGGGGCGTGTTCTAATGAGAACGTGTGCCCAGGAGAGAAATAAAAACGATTCACAGCCGTCCACATGTCCAGATCAACGAATCACATGTAATTTTTCACTTACAAGTGCAAGTAATTTACCTTGTTAACAGTCATGCACCTAATTGCACTTAGTTATAACCTTAGGTGCAACTACATCTGGACACGTGGCGCGCTGTGAAGCGTTCTCAGTTCTTTCATGGGTGCACCGTTCTCATTTGAACGCAATATGTACTCAGTATATCTAAGAAACATATATAACTTATAAAAATAAATTCATGTTAGTACCATAATATATTTTATGTTTATATTTGGAATAAGTGTCGAATAGGTTACTGGACTTATCGTTTTTGTCTAATTGAATTATTGAATTTAAAAAGTGTGCAATCAAAGCATCAAACAAGTAAAATATGTGCAATTGACACATTTTTTTTAATTTCTTTTAATGCAATTTAAGTTGAATGTAAGTAATATGATTGGATTTTAGCGAGAACAATTAAAAAAAAATGTCCCAATTATGTACACATTTTACTTGTTTAATTTAATAATTTAATTACACATTTTTTAAGTTCAATGACTCAATTGCACATAAATAATAAGTTTAGTAATCGATTTGACACTTTTTTTGTCTATATTTCTATACTTATTGAGTTATAGGTTTTCACTACAAAATTTTTCCTACGGCATTAAAATTTTGTTAATATATATTAAAGGCTGTTATAATTATATTTAATCATTTACCATATATAAAAATCATATTTTAACAATATTAATCACACCATAATTATTACCCAAATTAATAATTGTACTTTTTAATATAATATAAAATCTACAATTATAAATTTTATGAATGTTTTAAAATTTATATACTATTATTTGATGAATATTATTTTAATATAAATATAATTTTAACATTGGGTACTATAATATTGTCTATTTATTGTTATGCTTTGCGAATAACAATACTATTATCCAAAATAAAGATGAAAAACAAGTGGATAAATACGGAAATATACAAGATAAGAGTACCAATTTAATGATTTATTATTGAAGATGGATTATTACTCATTAGACATTTTTTACATCCTACAATCTTTTAATGGTTCAAATTATTGTAAGAACAAAGATTAAGAGGATGAGAAATTACTTTCCTTATTATATACATATATAATATATACAAAATGCTATAAATTTCAATATTTCACAACAATATTTCAGCAAGTACAATCGTGATCAATAAAGTAATTACATCATAACTAATAATTTTCCTTTTATCAATAATTTAATATTAAATGTGATCATTTATGTACTTCACAATTCTAAATAATTATACAAACGTTTAATTATATACACATAAATTATACATATTTTTTTCTTTATAAAAATTTTCAACAATTTTTATAACGTGATTTTATTTGTTTATCCAAAGTGGTTGATCAAGGAAGGAGAGGCAGGTTTCAAAAAAAAAAAAAAAAAAAGACAAGTCAAACGTCAAATCGTAGGATTACACATCATTGGACAACCAGTGACGTGTTGTCAATCAAAAATCAGATTTTTTTTTTCTTTTTTAATCTGCTGTCTTTACTTTAACAGTTGACACTGTGGGTTATTGAGGGGAAATTAACAGTTACCTTGCCACAGGAGTACGGCATTCTAACAGTAAACAGTTGCTCTTCATATCCTCACACACGTGTTTGTCATAACTCACGTGCACCACACTCCAAACCCGAATTTAAGTCCAACTTGGCAGTTGGCACTATTAGGAGTGTAATAGTTTTTTGGGTGTAGCCCGGAAGGTTTACCATCGGATACTGTGACTAATTTCATCGTTGGATTATAGGTATTTTTAACGGTGCGACAGCTAGCCTAGAGATTTAAGGCTGCTCCATATTCAAAGTCAATGATCAGACCAAACATATTTTTCTTACTTTTTAAAATGGGTCTCACTTCCATATTATCAAATTTGAAAATTCTCTACTATTTATTCAACATCCTTGCAAATCTCTCTTGCTTTCAAAGATTGGTCTCACTTTCATTTTATATTATATATATAATAATAAAATAATGCAAAAGAAATTTTAAAAAAAGTTTTATGGCAGCTAAACACAAAGGCTATTGAAAATTAGCCTTTTATTTACTTAGCAAGCTTGTTATTCTAACAAGCATGCTAAACACATAGGATAATAAAAAAAAAAACTAAAAAAAAAGAAGAATAAATCTATGTAGCTTGTCAAATCATCTTGCAAATGGTACAATTGCTGGGTTGATGACAACTTTTGGACTATTCTATTGTATCTTATTTATATTATGTATTGTTCTGTTTTATTGTTAATGAATACATATATTCTATCCTCATCTGGTATCAGTTGTTCAGGTCTCTCCTATGGCTAACGCTTCACTTCTTCATGACGGCTCTGTTGATGCATCGTCTGAACGGACCGGCTCCAATTGAAGCATGTGACCAATCTCAACTAAAACGTTAAGGTGATAGTTGGATTACAAATTTATGTTTATATATATTATATGCTCAACACGCCCGCTCTCGTGTGCGGACCGATTACATTTTGATGGGCTCCAAGAAACACGTGAACCATAGTCTTTTTTTTTTATCGAGTGATGTGGAGATTCGAACCTATAACCTTTCGTACAGGATTGACTCTGATACCAAATTGAAGCATGTGTTTCATCTCAGCTAAAAGTTTAAGCTGATAGTTGGATTACACATTTATGGCCTGAAACAGGCGCCTCGTGCCTGGTTTACAAGGTTACAATGTTTTATAGTCTCTGTTGGTTTTTGTCCTTCCAAGACTGATGGCTCGTTGTTTGTCTATTCTACTACTTTTGTTCATTTATATTTACTCGTGTACGTTGATGATATTTTGATTATGGATTCTGACTCTACTCGTGTGTTTGGTCTTGTGTCGCGGATGGCTACTGAGTTTAAAGTATGCGACATGGGTGCTCCTACTTTCTTTTTGGGCATTGAGACGATTTCTTATAATGGTGGTTTGCTTCTTTCGCAACAATGGTATATGAAGAACATTCTGAAGCGTGCCGACATGATGGATTGCAAAGCCTTGGCTACGCATGTCTCGTTGGTTCGGACTGAGGAAACCTTTGACGTATCGTATGCTAATCCTACTCATTACCGTAGTCTAGCTGGTGCTTTGCAGTATCTTACTATTACTCTACCGGACCTTGCTTTTGCTGTTAATAAATTGTGCCAGCGCGCATATGCATGCCCCTACTGCGTTGCACTGGAGTCTGGTTAAGAGAGTTTTGCGCTATGTTAAAGGTACATTGCATTTTGGTCTTCACATTACTAAATCTTATTCTATGGATATTCATGCTTTTTTGGATCCGGATTGGGCTGGTGACCCGACTGATAGGAAATCCACTAGTGGCATTGTGGTTTTTTGGGGGAATAATTTGGTGTCCTGGACTTGTCGGAAGCAACGCACCGTGGCACACTCCTCAACAGAGGCTGAGTATAAGGCTTAGGCTTTCTGGCGGATGTGTCTACGGAGGTTACATGGTTAGTGTCTCTATTACGGGAGCTTGGTTTGTCTTCGTCGTCCTCACCTAAGCTGGGGTGTGATAATTTGGGGGCTACCTACCTGTGTGCCAATCCGGCCAGTGTTTCATGCCCAAACGAAACATGTTGAAATTGACTATCATTTTGTTCGTGACAAAGTGGCCAAGAAGAAGTTGCAGGTTAATTTTATATCTACCAAGGATCAGCTAGCGAAATGATCTAATGAGGGGGGGGGGGGTATGAACAAATAAACACTTATCAACTACATTAAAAGTACTATACCATTAGACACAAAAAAACAAATTTAAAATTTATAAGAAAATGCTAATAGAAATAAGAATAAGAAGATATAACTGGTTTGACCAATGAATAGTAAAATAGATAAAATGGGACATGGGAGTAATTAATATCACACTTAAATCTAATAACAAATTTAGAATTAAAATTTAATTATCGAACCTATGGCCACCCATTTGGAATGGGGGTTGTTATGCCGTGGACCTGGATCTACATTCACACACACTATACTCTACATTCACATACACTATACTCTACATTCACAATTTGTAAACTCTACATTCACACATTACAGGATTATATGTTTAGTAACTATACTCTACATTCACATACACTATACTCTACATTCACAATTTGTAAACTCTACATTCACACATTCAAAACTCTATATTCACAGGTCCTATACTCCACATTCACAACTTGAGAACTCCACATTCACACATTACAGGGCTACAAGTTGCTAGAACTTCTTAACTCTATTACAAATTCAAACATGCATAACTCTACATTCACGATTTCTATACTCTATATTCACAATTTGAAACCTCCGCATTCACACATTTCTGGCAACTCTACATTCACACAATCATAAATCTACATTCACGATTTCTATACTCTACATTCACACTTTGAAACCTCTGCATTCACACATTTTTGGACAACTTTATATTCAGCAATATGTTTACTAATTAAAAAAAAAAAGACAAAAACGACGTAGTTTTGGACCCAGGTCCATCTTGCAAGGTGGACCTGGGTCCATAGCATAGGAATGGTAACAAGGATGCTATCACACTACGTACATGGTAGTTTGCTCCAAAAAAAATTATTTACTCTCACCAATTTTTATTTATTTTTGTTAATATGAGCGCATTTTAAATCTATTGATCTTAATGTAGTCAACTTTAAAATATCAATAACTAAAAAATTATCACATAGACAACAAATTCAATCTATTATGCATTTTTAATAATACAAGATACAATTACTTATATAATAAATGAATACTAATAACACAAGTACATTTATATAAGTGTGGGTGCAGGGCAAGGATACCCCCACACTCGCCCTACACTTGTGCGAGTATTTTATTATCCATTGAAATAGAGATACTAGTAACTCATTGGATACGGATAGAATTGAAATCCCTATATAGATTACTTTGTAATTAAGAAAAAACAAAACATAAAACAATCATGGCTTAATTAACACCATGACAAAATGGATAAATATGTTGGCAAAAGTGAAATTAATTTTCAATCCTGGTAAATTATGCACAATTAAATTTTAATTTGGATAGAAGGAATATGATATAATTAAATATTGATTTAAAACCTCCAATCGATTTGTTTTTCGAAAGCAAGATCATGGTTGACTTGAAAGAGATTTTTAATATATTATTATTATCGTTATGTTCAGATTGGAGCATAATTATACTATTTCATCAAACACTGAAACCTAATTGAACGACATTGAATGTTCAAAGTATTTATTACTAATGTTTTTTCATTTGAAGACATACCGAATTCCAATAGGGCCAATTTGCATTGTTTTCATTTTGATAGGTTGATTGGTGTTAGCTTCTAGAAGGATACTTATTAGGAATTGCAAATAAGCATTTGTAAGTTGATTGACAAGGTAGGTTACTCCTGAGTCTTATTCCGGTAGGTAGGAGTAGCAATTTGCGATACAATCCATTAACACGTCAGTGTTTCACGAGTTAGAAAATAATGGGTTAATGTTTGCTTGTCATGGGTCATTAACAAATTAATAATTAAAAATTCATTAAAATTTGTCTCTTAACGAATAAACTCGCTTAACCCATTAAGAATCCATTTATATTAGCATCAGTTGTGATTTTAAATATTATTTTATCATTATATGAATATTATAGTATGTTACGAATTAAATATCTTTTTTATTTTGGTGATTAATTGTATATTTAATTTAAAAAAAAATAAAATTTTATAGTATTTTCCACCTTTGTTCTAATTGGAACGTAGAATTAAATTACCTATCAAATACAAGTGCAATAGAAGTAAGAAATTTATAAGGTAGGTAACATTATCCGTTTAGTATGAGATCACATTAGCCCTAGAATATATACTCTCATCTTCTTTGATGTGCCTAAAAAGAAAGATGCAAATAATATCATGACCCTATATATGCCTTAGGGGAAACCCTAGTAAAATTTGATTCCTCACTTTCTTTTCAAAGCACCATCCATCAACTCACAATTGAAATCTACTTATCTACAAACTTGCACCTAACCAATTTCAATAATGCATTTAGCTATAAAATAATTAGTTCCCTCATTTTATAATTCATATTTGTACATTGTCAAACTATATCTTGAATCTCATAAACTTACATCAGATCTATAAAAAGATACCTCTCATATTCGTGACATGAACTGAACAAAAATATTTCATATTGCATTTAATGAATATAATATATAATTATTAGATATTTTTCATATTATGCGAAAGTTGATTATTAAAATACAAAAAAGTAACACTAGTAATTGTTATTGTTAAGTAATGTGCAACCAGCAACAAGTGTGTCATCATTTAGCATTTAGCCAAAGTTTTTACCCAAAGTGAAATTAGGGCAATGTGTATCAGTACTTCATTTTCACTCTTAATATATAACAAAAAAGAATAAAGATAGGATATAGGGAAAAAGGCTTATAATACTTTACCTATAATAAACTTAATGGTGATTGCACTAAATTACATTGGAAATGATGCATGAGTTTTTTTTTTTTTTTTTTTTTTTTAGTACTACTTATTGAGTCAATACCGTCCTTGACGGGGACTCGGACCTATGATCTTCCATTTAGAAGAACCATTTAGTAGCACTAGACTATAAGATCATTAGCAAATGATGCATGAGTTTAAATTAGCAGTGGATGTAACAATATTAAAAACGAAATTTGTATTTTATTATAGCCCATCATTTTCTCCCAGCATGTATGACTTCATCAATATTGTTTAAACAAATTATTTTTTTATTATCCATATTCCCTCTATTCTTATATACCTCGGCCGCCCAGAATAGCCACCCATATTGCTCCTCTCCCTTAAATAATTTTTTTTTAAAAAAAACTATTATTTACCCTAATTTTCTAGCATGCTGAGTTTATTAAATATTTATAAATTGACTTATTTATTGCTAGTTAACTGTTGAAGTGGAAAGAATTTTGAGGAAGCTAAGAAGCATTAAAAAGAAAAGGAAGAAAATACTAACCACACACTGCAAACACCATCCAGAGAATCTCTCACACAAGAAACCCGAGTATTTAACCAAGAAACAAACAGTAAGAACTGAGAGGAATTGAAATTACAAGAAAAAGAAAAAGAAAAAGAAATCTGATTGGTTCAAGGCTAGCTATCATCATTCATCAAAAGCTAAGATATCATCTCATCAGTACCATCGTCTTCTTCTTCATCATCATCAAGAAATATATCTTTCACCTACATACAGGCTACAGGCCGGGATACTCAGTATGAGTAGTGTTGAAGACTCTCTGAGATCTCTGTCGTTGGACTACCTGAATCTGCTGATCAACGGCCAGGCTTTCAGCGACGTAACGTTTAGTGTGGAGGGGCGGTTGGTTCATGCCCACAGGTGTATCTTGGCGGCTAGGAGTCTGTTCTTCAGGAAATTCTTTTGTGGCCCGGATTCGCCCGGGTCGGACTCGCCGGGGACTCGGATGGGGTTGGTCGGAGCCGGAGCGGGAGCGGGGTCGCCGAGGGGGTCGGTGATTCCGGTGAACTCGGTCGGGTACGAGGTGTTCTTGTTGATGTTGCAGTTCTTGTACAGTGGACAGGTGTCGATTGTACCGCAGAAACATGAGCCCAGGCCTAATTGTCGGGAGAGAGGGTGTTGGCATACGCATTGCACCTCCGCCGTTGATCTCGCGCTCGACACTCTCTCCGCCGCTAGATCCTTCGGTGTTGAACAGCTCGCTTTACTCACCCAGGTTTAATTTTCATTTTAATCGTTCATCTATATTTCTCCCTTCCTTCTCAACTGTACAAGGTTGTCGGTGTTGGATTTTGGAATTGGAACCCAGACCACATCTTCCTTTGTTTTTTTTTTCATCGGAGGGTTGTTATTTGTTGAGGTAGAGAAATCTGGGTAAATTCATGTTTTTCTTTTTAATATCTCATCATCTGAGTAACTGTTTGTTCTAGATTTTGTTTACATAATTTAGCTACAGACACCCCCACTTTCCTTGTTTCTATTTTTCTTGATGACAATAATCTGTATAGTATAGTGTCCTTCACTCATGACAGTATATGTTTGATTTTATGTAACATCATATCCTAAGTTTCTTGATTTGGATTTCTCTTCCTTCACCTTCCAAACTCAAAACTTATCCAAATTGGGAGAATGATATATATGCTCTCTCTCTATTCAGTAGTCTCCAGTCTTGTCTTTCTACAGTGATCACAATCACCCATTTACCCTCTATTAACTCAAAGGAAAAAGTTTCTAAAACTGTCAGATCAAATAATTATATATGATTCAAAAATTATATATTAATTGTTGCAGAAGCAACTTGCGAGCATGGTGGAGAAGGCGTCAATTGAGGATGTGATGAGAGTGTTGATAGCTTCAGGGAAGCAAGAAATGCAGCAGCTATGGAGTACGTGTTCACATTTGGTAGCCAAATCGGGGCTTCCGCCTGAGGTTCTGGCCAAGCATCTTCCCATCGATGTGGTCGCCAAAATTGAAGAGATTCGCCACAAGTCCTCCCTTGCTCGGAGTTCCCTGTTGGCGCACCACCATCACCGCCATGACCTCGGCGCCGCCGCCGATCTGGAGGACCAGAAGATCCGCCGGATGCGGCGGGCGCTGGACTCGTCGGACGTGGAGCTAGTGAAGCTGATGGTGATGGGAGAAGGGCTGAATCTTGACGAGGCATTGGCGTTGCATTATGCGGTGGAGAATTGTAGCCGTGAAGTTGTGAAGGCGCTTCTTGAGCTCGGCGCCGCCGATGTTAATTACCCGGCCGGGGCGGCCGGGAGGACCCCGCTTCACATTGCCGCGGAAATGGTGTCGCCGGATATGGTTTCGGTTCTCTTGGATCACCACGCTGACCCCAACGTCAGAACCGCCGACGGCATCACTCCGCTGGACATTCTCCGAACCCTAACTTCGGATTTTCTCTTCAAAGGTGCTATCCCCGGGTTAGCCCACATCGAGCCAAACAAGCTCCGCCTGTGCCTCGAGCTCGTCCAATCCGCCGCCATGGTCATCTCCCGCGAAGAAGGTAACTCAAAACCAGTTCTCACTTTAACTAAAAAAACACACAAATTTCAACAATCCAACCAAATTTGTCCGACCACTAACTTAGTAACTAAATGTTACAAGTCTCACTCTCAACAAACAGAGATGTGAGACCTATGAGTAACTTAGGCTGATTTAATTTGTTTAATTGTGACTTCTAATTTTTTACAATTAAATTATAAGACAGAATTTATTCAGTGCACATCAGAAATACAAATTTACTATTTCATATTCATGTATATTGAACAGGTAATGCAGCGGCGAACAACAACTCATCCTCCGGCGTGATATACCCGGCGGCATTGGCAATGAACGAAGAGCATCACCACCGCAATATTCCCAGCTCCGGCAGTGGAAACATGGTCAACCTTAACCTGGATTCAAGATTAGTGTACCTAAACCTCGGAGCAGTCAAAAATAGCGGCGGCGGCGGCCATCACAGCCAGAGAGAAGCCATGACGACTACTCGACAAAATAGCTGCGACCCTCCATCAATGTACCACCATTCTCATGAGTATTAACTAAATTACCTTACTTTCTCCATCCATATATCTCAGTATGTTTATTCTCCGGCACCCATAATTAAAAATCTTTTTGCCTGCCAACAAATATAGCAACGCCGCTGGGAAGTTAAGAAATTCAAGTACATATATATAATTAGCTTTAAAACTGGAGATCCAAATTTTTCATATAATAACCATCATTATATATTTCCTTTCTCAAACTTCCTAATAATTATATATATTTTATTCTCGGGTGGGTTTTATTTATTTATTTTAAATTTAAAAATTGGAGTGATAATGCTGCAATGGAAGGGAAGGCAGTGGGCAATAATTAATAAGAAGATAGTGGCGGTGGAAGTTGGAATGATGTTAGTCCAACATCAACATGGGATGGGACAGACAAGGTAAGCAGAATCCGAGTGTTGTTCTGTGGGAATGCATGCACCTCAATCTTTCTTTCTTTTTTTTTTTTTAAAAAAAAATTACAGTTTAATTTATTATTTAATTACCTTGTCATTTCCTTCTTTTTTTTTTTCGTTTTTACAAAAAAAAAAATTATATTACATCTTACTTCAATATTTATCCGTTAAATTAAATTCGACGTTTATAGCATTTACTGTAATTTTAAAAAAAATACATTTTTATTAATTAATACAAAATTAAAATTTACAAGAATTAAATTATTGAGCATGATTCATGCATGTCAGCATGTATTTACATAATTACATACCCTTTTTTCCTTTTTTTTTTTTTAATTGTGAGTGATATGATATACCTAATTTGATAGACATGACGTGTCAGTATTCCAATTTGGTTTAATTTAAGATACTTTTAAGGTGCATTTTTAATATCATTTTATGGACAAACAAATTTACTAGCGGTTTACTATCTCAATCCAATAATTCAAATAATATATGTATATGTGTTGTTAATTTTGAAAATTACTTATGTAGTATACATTATTATTATGCACCTGCATATAGTTTAATTAACTTATTTTTACGTGCGTATTTATGTACAATATATTACAGCACATGTATATATTTGAAATACATGTTGTTAGCTAAATAATAATGAGAATATATTTTCTTCATAAAATATAAATATTTTTTTAATACGATGATTAGTTGATGATTCATGAACCAGAATATTTAATATATAGAATGGATGTTTTTGGTTTGTTGCGCAAGTGGGCGCTCTCTTTGGTTCTTTTTTGAGACCCTTCGATCTTGTTTGGGGCATATATAACACCTTTTAATATTCTTTTTTTCTCTGATCATATAAAATACACAATTAATTTCTATAATATTTTACATAACAAAAATTCAATAATATATATTGTGAACACAATTAGGACTCAAATTTGAATATATAGTTGGGTTACATATTTGAATAAAATGACAAGAATGCCATTGTGTATATGTAAGTGCTGGTTTAATTTTAATATATATAATTATATAATAAGGGAAGTGAGCTGGCTTCCTCTCCGGCCTTTATTATTTTCTTGATTTTTATTTATTTATTTTGAATGTGTTTTGTTTTGTAATATGTAGTCGTGTGGTGAGATATAGCACTTGGTAGGTAATTATTAGTGCAAAAGAAATTAAACATATACTCCGTAGAATAGAGGAATGGTGTGATGATGATGATGTTGGGTTGTCTTGCATGGATGCAACAATGAGTGCGAAACATACATACTATTATTATGTGGCTCTTATCTTTCTAGTGCCTGTTCCCCCACTATCCCTCATCTTAACTATGAAAACTAGCCCATATATACACATGTATGTGCAAAAACATTTGGTTCATAGTAGTTTGCAAGGAAGACCCGTGCAAATTGGGGTAATTCCCCATTTTGAGATGTTGCCCCACACGGAGATTCGATTCCTGGTCTTTGCTCCCAAACTTCATTCTTATGATCAGTTGAGCTATCCATGCGGCCCATATACACATATTTTGTTTATGGGAACATGAGACCTCCTTATAAAAAGATGTGACATCATATAATAATCATAGGTTTCTTTCTAACTTAACTCAAACCTCCCTTGTTTTCTACTACTTTTATGCGTTTCTCGTTCACCTAAAACTATAATTAACAAGTGAAGCATTCATTATTTTCCATCACTTTTTCATTAAAATTCAAGTAAAAGTTCATAACAGCTCGCAGTAATATCCATTGAGATACAAATCTGGTGAGTAAAGGTTAATCATATTACAAATTTGGTGATGATTGGGCTGTAGATTTGGTCAATGGCCCAATAGGTTAGTCTAGTCTTCTGGATTATGATTGGGCCGGAATGCCCATCTTTATGGACTGCATAGCGGGCATTCTTGGGCTGTATGGATCGAAGAAAATGCTATCAAGTTCACGGTTTTCTGTTCTTTCGGAAATTATAACATTAATTAGGTCTATCATGCTCATTATGAACGCTGATATATATATATATATATATATTGTGTATATTTAATTAATAGTTTATGTATATTTAGTTATAAGTGAATGTACATAATCTATTAAATAAATATGCATATATAATAATTGAATCTTCATAAAATATTAACTAAAAATATACTCCGTATAATATAGAGCATAGTTAATAATAATAATATTCATGGCGATTCCTGATCCATAATATAATAATTGTTGTTATTTACAACTCTTCACAGCAAATAATTTCAACTAAATAAAATAAAATGGGTAAAAGAAACTACAGAGTAATAGTTAATGATATTATTTGACAAAATTAAAATTTGAGAATCAAAGCAATGAAATTACTATAATTGAGGTACAATTTTTGTTATTTACTGAAATAATAAATGTTTCTAGGCGAAACATAATAACATTATACAAAAGAGCAATGCTATAAAGTATAAATCTCTCTTGTATTTTACTTAATAACTTCCCCTCCTGATGTGGTGTTATCCTATTAGTAGATAAATTTAATTTTTAATTAGTGAAGGAGTTAGCCAATTTATTGACACCCAATGAATGAAAGTCAAATCAAGAGGAAATACATGATGGGAAAATAGCATTTTCCTATACAAAATATGTTAAAATATAACATTTTGTTATGTGAGAACTTTGAATGGATGTATAGAGATTAGAGAAGAGAGCACATAAGTAGGTGGTGCAGTGAAATATTTGTACATTTGGAGGGGCTAAAATGGAACCCAAATGTTTAGAGCATGTGATCTTGTTCCCACCACAAAGCTCTACTGCTCACCACACCACAAGCTTCTCCTCCCACGAACCAAAACAATGAGATTTCTTTTTGTTCACTCACCTCCTGCGACATGGTAAGCCTACAACTGTCTACCTATGCTGTCCTTCAATTCTCTAATTTTCTCTACTAATTTATGTGGGATTTCTTGAAATTTTAGTCCAACCCATTTCACTATATCCCTATTTATTCCCTCCTGTCTTCCTTGTTCTTTGTACATACATACTGTTTATCTTGAAACCCCAGATTGTGGTGTGGAAGGGTGATGGATACTTTGCTAAAGACCCCTAATGAGCTTGAATTTCTGCACCCACATCATGGGTTTGCAGTTAAAGCTAGTGCCTTTACCTCCCTGAAGCCTCAAAAACAGGAAATTAGGATTGGTTCATGGAAACCTTGCAGGAATGTTGGCCGTGTTAAGGCCAGCAGTAGTGCCCTATTAGAGCTTGTGCCTGTGACCAAGAAAGAGAATCTTGATTTTGAGCTTCCTATGTTTGAACCCTCTAAAGGGATTGTTGTGGATTTAGCTGTGGTTGGTGGTGGCCCTGCTGGGCTTGCAGTGGCACAGCAGGTTTCACAAGCTGGGTTATCAGTTTGTTCAATTGACCCCTCTCCCAAATTGATTTGGCCCAATAATTATGGGGTTTGGGTGGATGAATTTGAGGCCATGGATTTGTTGGATTGCCTCGATACCACGTGGTCTGGAGCTATGGTGTATATTGATGACCGCACGACTAAAGATCTTGACAGGCCTTATGGGCGGGTTAACAGGAAGAAACTCAAATCGAAAATGATGCAGAAATGCATTGTGAATGGCGTTAAGTTTCATCAAGCCAAGGTTATAAAGGTGATCCATGAAGAATCGAAATCCATGTTGATTTGCAGTGACGGTGTGACGATTCAAGCAACTGTGGTTCTTGATGCAACCGGCTTTTCTAGATGCCTGGTTCAGTACGATAAGCCTTATAACCCGGGCTATCAAGTTGCTTATGGCATTCTGGCAGAAGTGGAGGAACACCCTTATGATTTGAATAAGATGGTGTTCATGGATTGGCGAGACTCTCACCTAAACGGTAACTTGGAGCTAAAGGAGAGAAATAAAAGAATCCCGACCTTTCTTTATGCCATGCCGTTTTCCTCGCAGAGGATATTCCTTGAAGAAACCTCGCTAGTGGCTCGTCCCGGCTTAGATATGAAGGATATTCAGGAAAGAATGGTGGCTCGTTTAAGGCACTTAGGTATCAATGTCAAGAGCATTGAAGAAGACGAGCGTTGTGTTATCCCAATGGGAGGTCCCCTACCCGTGATACCCCAAAGAGTTGTTGGAATTGGCGGTACTGCAGGTATGGTTCATCCCTCGACTGGATATATGGTGGCGAGGACTCTGGCTGCAGCTCCGGTTGTTGCCAATGCAATCATTCAGTACCTAGGTTCCGAGAGAAGCCTTCTGGGCAACGAATTATCAGCATCTGTTTGGAAAGACCTGTGGCCAATAGAGAGGAGGCGGCAAAGGGAATTCTTTTGTTTTGGTATGGATATTCTACTGAAGCTCGATTTGCCAGCCACGAGAAGATTCTTTGATGCGTTTTTTGATCTAGAACCCCGTTATTGGCATGGATTCCTATCATCCCGGCTGTTTCTTCGTGAGCTCATATTTTTCGGTCTCTCGCTTTTCTCTCATGCCAGTAATACTTCTAGGTTAGAGATAATGACCAAGGGCACTTTGCCTCTGGTAAACATGATCAACAATTTGTTACAGGATATAGATTAAGTAATTTTGAGTTTCACTTTGGCTTGAAATTATGTATGTAGCAATTCCTCTGTCCCTTTTTTTAGCTCTCAAGAATTTCCAAGATTGGTAATACAGTTAAATGTTTGTCAAAATACTTTGCATATAGAATTTTCTTTTTGCATTGGTATTTGGTAATGATTTCTGAAGAAGCACAAAACTGAAGTGCAGGAGAGACTTTAGCTCAATAAGAAATATGACATTGATACTCAAAAGTCAAAACAGATGGTCCTGGAGCCTCAAGTTATCAGTAAAATAGAGAACTAATTGCAGCTTTTTAAGTTTCTAAGCCAGATAGTATGTGAGCATGCAGAAAAAAGTTGCATTAATTCGGAGAAAGTTCTCGACTGCGCTTTGTTGCAGCTACAACAGCATTCATCAATGTCCCGCGAAATCCAGCCTTCTCGAGCTCATGAACTCCAGCTATGGTAGTCCCACCTGGTGATGTAACATCATCTTTAAGTTGACCAGGGTGCTTCCCTGCATTGGTTGCCATGGATGCTGCCCCTAGTACCTGCAACATTAACAAATTTTGGCCTAAATTAACAACAATTTAATAGCACAAGATATTGACATAAGTCTAATGAAAGAGGGCAGAGAGAAATGGTTACAGAGTCTATTACATTGAAGCTGAAACATATGTATATATAGAAAAACTCAAAAACAGAATACAGAAAGTACAGTCAATGGCAATAAACCTACAGTTTGAGAAGCTAGACCGAGTGCAAGGTCTCGAGGAAGACCAGCAGCCACTCCTCCATCGGCCAATGCCTCTATAGCTAAATATATATAAGCCGGTCCACTTCCGCTGATCAAAAAATAACTCCACAATGTAATGTAACTCATAAAGCTAAATGAGATTTTCATTTCACATTTGACAGACACAGTATGGGAAATGCAAGGAAGTGTGAACACTAGCTGTGCCCATGATAAGACTCATTTAATGGGTCAGCTAGCCGGTTTCTTGAAAAATCAAAGGAGCAACATACCTCAGACCTGTCACTGCATCAAACAGTTTCTCATCAGCTTTCCACACTTTGCCAATAGCTCCAAACAACAATGAAATCAGGTCTCCATCTTCTTTTGTTGCACCACTCCCCAAGCTAATCACTATGTTAATACGTCTAAATTAGAAATAATGCACTTCCAACACTATGCTGAACATATACAAACTAAAAGAATGCAAGAAAATGAAAGGCATTCGTGAATCATGATAAAGTTAGATTTTAAGTATTAGCATACCACTCCAAACTGATCAAAGAAGAAAATAAAATGATTTTATGGTCATAATTTCTCTTAGGTAAGTCTTATTAACTTCCTGGTCTAACACATCAAGGATCATATGCATGTCACTTCAAGCATCTTAATGCCACTAGCAGAAAATGAAAGCAACATTTCCTGGACTTCCTATGGTACAGAATCACATCCCTGTATACTACTATCAATAGGTTCCTAAACTACTGTGATACATACTCCCTTCACGGAATGAACTGAATCCTATCGACAGATTGCCATTGTTGGCAACTAGACTGAGTGGATTGTGATTCGGACGACAATTAGCAGGTGTGCATTGGTGCAAAAACATCAAATGTAAAGGTTGGAACTCAAAGTTCTCTTCTTCACTTTCTACAAATTATATACATAAGATATTTTGCCAAGTGCGCTTTTATGGATCAACATAATAGGGTTCAACAAAAGTTAATATATACCAGAAGCTGCCTCGCCAACTGCTGCAGGAGTGTTTGGCATCACCCTAATAAATCTACTATTACCTGCCCATTCCTTGCAAAACAAACCAATCGCTTCAATAAATGGTTATATGAATCAGCACGGAAAGATCAGCATAGTGAATTAAGGAAGCATCTTAGAATGTCCACAAAAGGAAATTATTGCATAAGATTTAAGAGCCCTTACCCTTGGAATAATTTTTCACATCCAAAAGACATTATAAAGGCAAAATAAAATAAAATTAAAATTAAAAAAATCATAGGATAGCCTCAATTTAAGCATCACTATTGAAATTGCTACAGCAAACCTAACTTTCTTACACCATGGAAACACTAATGGCAAATTCAATTGTTAAACCAAATAATTTTAGGAAGATTGTATATATATATAACAGCATAAATTTCCCAGTAATATGAAGATACTGCCATTCTTAACTGTCTCTGAGTGACAGCATGTTTTAAAGTGAATAGACTCAATAGAGGCTATACTCAGTGTTTTATTTAATTTTCCAATGCTAGATGAAAAAAAAAAAAAAAAAAAAAAAAAAAAAAAAAAAAAAAGGCAAACTGGCTAAGAAACTGGTTAAGTAGACACAAAAAACATGAAGAAGCTATTATGCCATAATCAACTACATAAAAAAACATTGAAGTCACATATGGGATGCATTGGAAATCACCCCATCTGGAATAACAAAGCATAGGGTTTCACATCTTGATTTACAGATGAATTTTTAAAACTGATTCCATACAGAGAAAAAAAATAAAAATAAAAAACAAAAAACTATACAAACCTGCAAATCTTTTAATTTGACACCTGCAGCAACAGACACCAGAAGTTGCTTCTCAGTCAGAATGGGTTTAACTTGTGATGCCACCTCTTTAACTGTCACAAGACATCATGATAAGAATAAGATAATCTCAGAGAAAGAATGATTATTAAATAAAATTCTCTTGTAACATTAAATTGAACTAGGGAATGAAGGAATGCCAAATATGACAGTACATTGCCATCTCCCTCTTCCAAGAGAGGAAAACATGGAAATATTTTGCCTTTCCTGTATCATGAAAAGCAAAAGAAGTGCTACATGATCAAATATTCTTGTGTGCATATGGCAGGTGGTAGTAACCAATACTTCTTGGAATGTTTTTTTATTTTTGTCCTTAAACTTATAAACATTCATTTTAATTATTTTACTAGTATATAATTCAGTACAAACCCATCTGTTATTAAGTTGGATCTATTTATGGTGTAAGCAATAGTGGCACTACACAGCTTGCATAGAGCTTACAGAGCTTTAAGGTGTGAAGATAACTGCTTTTGCATACTTGCAGATGTCCTGCTCTTTTCTAACAGCATCATTTGCTAATAGCAGTTTCTTTGTTACTGACAATAAATTAGTATCACTGTATTGAGATATAACAAAGGATAAAGGAAACAACAAGAATGCTGGGCGTACCTATTTGAGGCTTCACAGAGAATATGATCACATCACTATCTTCAACAACCTGTTCTCCATGGGAAATGCACATGAAGCATCAATGGGAATGGAGCTATAAATTAGTCTAAAGAGTTTCATTTTTAATTGGAGGTGAGAAGCAAAACCGCAATACTGTCATCACCTAGTAGTTGTTAATTAGAAACACAAATAATACACGATAATATGAGCCCATTAAAGCAACCAAAACATCTCAAACGGGGAGGAGCAAAGAAGTAGCCTAAAGATTGTAACTTTATCAAGAAATAGTATTCTGAGAGGGGAAAAAAAAGGCAGAAGGAGAAGAAAGAAATGGTACCTGCTTGTTGTGCTCGTACACAGTGACACCAAATGACTCGAAGGCAGTGCGGCGAGCGAGGCCGGTGTGGGCAGTTCGAATACGAGAAGGCGGCAATAAGCCTGACTTGACAACGCCTCTCGCAATGCTCTCAGCCAACTTGCCTGCTCCGATGAAGCCTAACTTGTAGGAATCGCTCGGAATGGGAAGAGCATTCGCCATCGCCAATGGATGTATGGACACGGACGGCGTAAAGCAGTGGGGTAATTCTCAAACAGAGGCGAAAGTGGGCCTGAAACTTGAGGGGAATTTCATCAAACAGATGAGAGACGTAGATGAAGGGGGCATATGTATACATACACTTACACATACCTAACACTAACAGACGAGGCGAGTAGAAGGAGACGGCAGAGCTTAGACGTCTGCCGTTGACCAAATGCCAATTTTCTCGTAAATTTACTAAAATTGGAAGATTTGATAGCTACAATGAAAGTGGAAAAAACTGATTTTGAAATGGAACATCATACTCATACTGATACACCCCTTAAGTTTATCGCATTAGTTTTTTTGTTTGTTTTTTTTTTTTTTTTGAAGGATATCACATTAGTTAGTTTGTGAAGAATAAAAGTATGACTAATTAATTTTTTTCTTTTAAAATTATGTGAACTTTTATGATTAAAATTTTCAATTTAGGGTGTGTTTGAAAAGCAGGAAAATGATTCTGATAAATGTTTTCTGGAAAATAAGTTATTTTATGAAAAATGAGTTCATTTTCCGTGTTTGGATGTACTCTGGAAAACTGTTTTTTGAGTGTTTGGTTCATTTTCCGGAAAATGAGTGAAAAATTGATAGAAATGTATAATTATATATTTTTATTATTTTCTTTAAAATATAAAATATATAAACTAATAATATTTATTATAAATAATTAAAAAAAAAAAAAAAAAAGAAGCAGGCAGTTACGTTTGGACTGAAAGAGAGACGGCTGTTGCACTTCTGTTAACGCCCCCACTTTCTCAACCTACTGAAGCACAAAGAGACAGCAACAACATCTGACTGAAGCACAAAGAGACAGCCTCCACTGAGGCTCGAACCCACCACCTCCCATATACAGGGAAGGGTTTGATGTCACTGGACCACAAGGCCGTTGGCGGCCCTTAGTTAATTATTCTAAATTTGAGTAGGTAAAAAGTTTAGAGTCCAATTTTTATATATGATACCATTATCTTATTTATTTATTTTAATTTTAAAGTTTATTAAAATACATGAAAATATGTTATGTATATTAAAATTAAAAAAAAAAAAACATATAACATACAAAATAACTTCTAAAGAATCTAACATTGTATATTTTAACCAAAGAATCTAACATCGTCAGTTATTAGCAGCGGTTGCACCCCAACATAGGAGGGGTGAGTTTGAGCCCTAGAAGCGATATTGGAGATACTACATTGTAACGAAGTTAGTAGTACTAAAAAAAATATTGTCAGTTATTTATTATTTCTAGCAATTTAACATTTTTAAGGTCTATTTAAAGAGTTCAAAAAAAAAAAAAAGAAGGTCTATTTAAAAAAAAAAAACATTTTTAAGGTCAAACCATCTCTAGAGGAAAAGACAATGGGGTGTTTGGCAAACGACTGATAGCTGGTTGGTTTAGCTAGTAGTTGATGGTTGATTGCGTTAACTGGTTTGACCAGCTGGTTGTATTAGCCGGTTATAAAAAACTGTTTGGTACATTAGTTGTTTACTAGTAGCTGATTGAATGTAAAATGACATTTAAGGGTATTATTATTATTATTATTATAAAATAACAAATACACCACCCATTTAAAAGTAAATCTCATTATTTTAAAGGATAAAATATTCAATATACCCATTGTTTTCAACCAGCTGATACAAAAAGCTACATTCATTAGCTTTTCAATTTTCAGCTTATTGGCCCAATAAGCTAAGACCAATAAGCCATTTACCAAACACTTTAAAATAGCTTATTGATTGGTCAAAAAGCTAAACTTTGTCAAATAAGCTAAAATTTGGCTTATAAGCCAATAACCAAACACCCCCAATACTTTGTGCATAAATTTTGGTTGAAACGACAGTAACAAACTAACAATGATGTTTCTTGGAAGCACATTGTGCGTTTGACTTTTCTCTCTGTCTCAACATTCTTGTCAGCAATTACAGTCTTACTTGCAGTCCCCAATCCCCACCTCGATCATCATTTCTTAGCAATCATCAATGGCGGAAACATTCTTGGCCGACATCACTGAAAACGTGTTATCAAAGATCGTTTCTCTTGCTCAAGGTGAAGTTGGACGGACCCATATTCATTTTCATTCGTTAGTTTCCATCATCAGTATTTGATTTTGTTTAGATAAAGCTACTGAAATTGTGTTGCTAAAAATCTCTTGAATGACCCATTTGGTGCAGATGAGATCAGTTTAGCGTGGAACTTAAAGCCAGAGCTGAAGAAACTGCACAACACTTTATCCACCATTAAAGCTGTGCTGCGCGATGCTGATGAACAGCAGGCAAAGAATCATGAGGTCAAAGATTGGCTACAAAAGCTCAGAGATGTTGTTTATGATGCTGATCACTTGTTAGACGACTTTGAGACACTAATTTTACTGAGAAAGTTGCGTTCTTGCAGCGGTATCCTCACAAAGGTACGCAAATTGTTTACACGCCCAGATGGCCTTATATATCGATTCAAGATTACCCATAAGATTAGAGAGATTAGAGGGAGGTTAAATGAGATTTCTGAGGATAGGAGAAACTTTCACTTTAAGGAAAATTATAATGTTAACCCGGTAGAGAATGGAAACTTCAGAGAACAAACTCACTCTTTTGTGAGGCCCTCTGATATTATTGGTAGAGACAATGATAAGGAATCCATTGTGGGAATGCTTATCAAGTCTTGTTGTGGTGAAGACGACACAGAAACTGTTTCGTTTCTTCCCATTGTTGGACTTGGAGGTCTTGGTAAAACCACACTGGTTAAATTGGTGTACAACGATGATCGAGTAGTTGAGAATTTTGATATGAGGATGTGGGTTAGTGTTTCTGAGGATTTTAGTCTCAGCAAGGTGATTGAGAAGATTCTAAGGTCAGCAACCGGGAAGAGTTTTGGGCACTTAGATATGGACCAATTGCAGGAGCATTTAAATGGCGTTTTGAGCTCTGGAAGGTATTTACTTGTTCTTGATGATGTGTGGAATGAAGATCAACACAAATGGAAGAATTTAAGGGAGTTATTGATGAGAGGCTGTGAAGGAAGTAGAGTGATTGTTACTACCCGAAGCATAAAGGTAGCCACAATAACTGGCACAACCAATCCATACAATTTGAGTGGTCTTTCTGATCATGATTGCTTCGATTTATTCTTGAAGTGTGCATTTAGAGATCAGGAATATAGGCCTCGTAACTTGGTAGAAATAGGGCAAGAAATTGTGCAGAAATGTTGGGGAGTTCCTTTAGCTGTGAAGACCTTGGGGAGTATGTTGTATTGTAAGACAGATGAACAAGAGTGGCTCCATATCAGGGATAACGAGATATGGAGAATTGAACAGAAAGAAACTGACATTTTGCCGATACTGAAGTTGAGTTATGATCAGATGCCATACCATTTAAGGCAGTGCTTCGCATATTGCTGTATGTTCCCAAAAGGCGAAGAAATTCCCAGGGAAGTTTTCATCAACCTCTGGGTTGCGCAGGGATTTATACAGTCACCAGACGGGGACCGGGAGCTGGAAAATCTTGGTAATCAGTACTTCAACGAGTTACTCTCAAGATTCTGCTTTCAAGATGTAGTAGAAGCTTTCGATGGAGAAATTTTGGCTTGTAAAATTCATAATCTTGTTCATGATCTTGCACAGTCGGTGGCTGGTGCAGAATGCTTAAACGTGAAGTCTGGTGATCCAGAGATTCCCGAGAGTGTACACCACCTCTTTTTCCACGCAGACAATCTATCTCGAGAAGAATTTCCCCAACCCTTGCTTAATCTCAAGAACCTGAGGTATTTCGCTTACTCATTTCGAGTCGGGCCTGTCAGCAAGACCTTTGTCAAGAAGGCCTTGTTGAACTTCAGGCGTTTGCGTGTCCTAATGCTGCAAAACCTCGAGCTCGAGGAATTGCCAAGTTCGATAGGCTTGTTGAAACAGTTAAGGTATCTTAACCTTAGCAACAACTGCAACATCAAGTCTCTTCATGAGTGTATTTGCAAGCTAGTAAATTTGCAGACATTGAACCTCATAAACTGTGAGCAACTTAAAGAGCTTCCTAGGAACTTTGGGCAACAACTGATGAGCTTGAAAACTCTCTACTTAACTTCCCAAGAGATATCTCTGCAGAAACGCAGCAGCATTTCCCTCGGTTTTCTGCAATTCCTGCTGCTTTACAAATGCTCTTGCAGGAAATTTCCCACAGAAATATGGCAGCACATGAAGAAACTGAGAGTCTTGCGAATCTATGAATGCTCGTCACTGACTTGTCTTCCAGCCAGTATCAGGCATTTGGCTAAACTAGAGAAACTGTGGATTTGGAACTGTGAAGAATTGGATTTATCTGTTGGGGAGGGGATGGAAGGACTTGAAAGCCTACAGTCACTGCTTCTAATGGGACTACCTAAACTGGTGTCACTGCCGTCTGGACTTAAAGACATATATGCAATGAAGCTTAAGTACCTGAGAGTCGCAGGTTGTCCCAAATTGACTGCATTGCCGGATTGGCTGCAAAATTGTACCTTGCTGCAGAGGTTGTATATAGAGGATTGCCAAGAACTGTCATATCTACCAGAACAGATACGCAGCGGCAGTAATGCCAAGGTTCGTGTTATCGATTGTCCCCTTCTGAATGGATGATGCAGAGATATAGGTACAAGATTGTCTTGGTCCAGTTGAAAGATTTTCTTGTACCAACCTAGGGAGGATTGTTTGTCTCTAAAACTTCCCATGTTTGGATTCTTGTACCAAACATGGGGAAGATTAGATTAATTTCAGTTTTGCCATTAAGTTCAAGTGGAGATCCTGGAGCTGATGCCTTTGTATTTATTTGATATTTTGATGTATTTTGGCTTACTATGGATTGAATATTTGTATAAATAATTAAATACCCGCAGGGTACCTATTTATTGCCCTTGCCCACAAAAGCGAAAAAAATTCTCTCATCCCTAAGGACTAGTCCCATCAGGATAATAGAGGCCTAGGTAAAACCAGTGCCAGTAACTCTCACACTGTGAGGCGACTATTATGACTCGATCTTGTGTCCTCATCCAAAATTCATTGCCCAAAAATCAACAGAGCTGCTCGTGTAGACACTGAAACATATTTCTTAAACAACTATGTGAGTATATGACTGGGTTTATGAGGAAGCAAAAGACCTTATACAATCAATTCTTATGCACAGCTTGATCAATGTATGATCCTCTCAGAAATTTAGAACCACAAAGCATCACTACAATCCCAATGTATATTCCTATTCTATAATACCTATCTGGTATAATTAGCTATAAGATGGACCCAATTAGGTTACATATACTGGTTTAAAACGCAAAAGCAAACTCATTTTTGCATATGAAACAAATCAGCACATTTCTGATTTCCTCTTGTCTAACAATATAACATACAAACACCCTGTTATCACTACGAAAACATTGCTTTACATCTTCCTCAGACCAATAAAACACCAATGCCTTCAAAAGGGGCATTCAAATTTTGAAGCTTGTTCACATCTAGAGCCATATTTACAAAACCCATTACTTAAAGGATCAACCTGAAACATTGGAAACAAATGTCAGGTGAAAAATCAATACGAATACGGATATAGTAGTAAGGCGAAGCTGAACAATGAATATAGTGTGTAAAAACCATGATTGGAACATTTACTTGAATCTCATAACATCAAATAGACAAGAGAATACGTACCATTGCAATAATTCATTTAATCACTGCCAAAGTCTTCATAACTCAAACCTTCTGATATGGTTTCCAAACTCTTAATATCTGTTAAGATGTTAGGCACAAATGTCAACTCTTCTACTGTTATGAAAAACCAAAATCACTTGCCATTGAACTAACCTTGGTGTTCTCCCCTGCTGTGAGGATCCAGGAAGTAATCTGCATCTGTTGCTAGGAAGGGTGATTTTGAATAGCTTTCTAAAATATCTAGAAAGTACAAAATTTCAAGATAAGAATTTGCTGTTGGGTATGGCAAAATTATCAATATAATGCCTCCACATTGCTGAACAGGGAGTTCCTCATTGTTTTTGAGTGACTAGGTAAACCTTGCCTCATGACCCTAGCCGGCAACGGACCACAAGGAGGTAAACCAGCCTAGGTTCTCTATAGCAGACCAGCTCAAACCAAAAAAGCCAATAGGTCACTCCTGTTGGGAGTCAAACTTGTAACCTTGTGGTTACCAAGTCAACAGTCCGACCAAATTAGCTGGGGTTACCAAGTTCCTTTGTTTTTGGGAAACAAAGGAAAAGAGTGGAGGCATGACAAAATGTTGGGTCATGCTTGTGTGTATGTATGTATACGCAAGTATGTGAATGAAAGAGAGAGAGAGAGAGCGTACCTGTACTGTTACCAAAGTCAGCTGTCAAATCAGACAAGCTAAAGTTTCGAGGTATCTGCCCCAAGAATCCAAACGATGATCCATCAGCATCCAAGATAGTCTCATTCTGAAGTGGGGGATTGGATTCAATACTACTGAAGGATGAAATAGATGGATCCGCAATTACAGAACGAGCTTCAAGGACATTATTGCTGCTACCAAACATGAAATGAGAATTGCCAACATAATCAGCTTCCGACTTAATCATGCCCCCACCATTCAGTCCTTGTAGCATTTCCATACTTGAGGTCTGAGCCAATGGCATGTTAGGCGATACACTAATACTTCTTGAATGAGCAGACATATCAACAGTGTTTGGCATGCATTGCTGTAGTGTGGAAGCACCATTGGCATACGCATTAGGCAAATTGGCATTCATATTCTGGTGCATGTTCTCGGTCTTCACAATGGATCCAGTATTTTCAGTTGTTGTGCATGTTGAATTCCCGTGCACTGCCGATATGTAATACCAGTTAGAACTCTTTCAAATTATCATTGTCACGGGATGGACCGATAGAGAAGGAATGCACACAACTTCACAATTATGCAAATACAGTTCAGAGATGCACCAGTAATATTAAACATTGAAAAAAAAATCAACGCTGTGGTGTATTTATGAAATAGTCACTCTATCATATAGACAGCTAAGATGCCTTAAGGATATTCACAGCAGTCACATCCTTATACTCTTTGATAAAACTATAATAGCACAATAACTTTATGAATTATTTAGATGGAGAGCCCCAAACACAGTACTATTTGAACTTCAATTATCACAAAATAATTTGTGCAGAAAAAAAGACTAAATATATTTTCAAAATTCCATCAGATCATTTGTTAGGCAAACAGAAGATCAAATGTAAATTGAACCAAAAAAAGAGTAGAACGGTAGAAGACCAGGTCAATGCACTAGACAAAGGGATGTCAATCTTAGTCCGAAACCGATAGGCTGATGCTGATCCAATAAGACCAAAAAAGGGTTAAGGCCAAAAAGTTTTAGCCCAATTAGCCCGAAACTAATAAACTCGATGGCCCGGATGATAGCCCAAGCCGCTTAATGCTACTCTTTGTTTCACAAGAGATGTGGAACAGAATATACAAGGTAGTTAGTATGTAAGGCATCTTTAGTATTTTTTTAAAAAAAAAATTAATTTTTATTGACTTTTAAATAAAATTAATAAATTTATAACAAAATAAATTATTTTTTTTATTAAAATAAATAATGAAAATTATAAATAAAAAAAAAAACTATTATTATTATTGTAAGTGTAAATATATTTAATTATTTTTAGTTGAAATTTGGTAATGGAGGTTTGGATTGATTAAATGATGTATACTTTCATATTTATTAGTATAAAATGTGTTAGTTTACTAAAATTGAAAATTTAGAATGCTAATTTTAAAATGTCAAAAATTTTAGTTGAGTCTGCCCAATAAGCCCGACGACCTAGCAATTTAGGGTTAGAGTCAAAAAAATTTTAACCCATAAAAATTCAGCTTGATAAGCAACTCAACAAGGTTGACCTGAAAGTCCAAAACCGCCATGGCTGGAAGGACTGATATCCCTAACTAGACACATAAAATTTAGAAAGAAGCTTCTTACATGGCCGCATCTCTGATCCATTATGCAAGGTAATGGAACTCACTCCAGTTGGACAAATCTGACGAATTAGCTCAACATGCCTCTCAAGTAACTTGTTGAATCTCTGTATTTGGTCCTTCACTATCAACCTCAAATGATATGCCCTGAAGAATTCCTGATTTTCTTCTTCAAGCTTTTGCCACACTGGGGAAATTAAAAGATTTTTAGGGAAAGGTTCAAAGTGGCTAACGAAACAATTTGTTATATGCTCAAATAGATAGCGAGAGAGATAACAATCTAGATGCCATATTTCTACCCAACAAAATGCATTAAGGAAACACACACATCAACATCAACATCAACGTGCAACAGATTTATTAGTTTCAGCATAGAAGGCCCCAATTGGCGAGGAGTAAGACTTCTTACCAAGTTCAGTAAAGCCAGGCTCAATCTTGGCTTGATCTAAGAGGGTACGCACAACTTCTTTCTGGGTCATATAAAGTTGTAAACATCTTTCTATAAGATTTTGCACCTGAAACCAATAGATGTAAATGGCGCCATCGTGATTAAAATGTCATTCGTAAGAGTAACTACAGAAAATTTGCAATCACTAGTTTTCATTTTCTCCACAAAATTTAATTTTCTAATAAAAAAAGAAAGCAAATACATGTTGCCATAGCTATAACCGAAAGCTTACCAGTTGAATATCTTGACGAGAAACTTTCTTAATCTCTCCACTAGACATTTTATCAATGCTCCAATAAGAACTTCTTGCTCAAACACTTGTCAATGGTAGTGCAAAATCTTCACACCTGATAGCAAAACATGTATATATACAGACAGTCAAACACCAGAGTGTGTGGAATAAGGATTAAGGAATACACTTGTGGCTAACCTCGTACAAACAGAATGATATAAACAACAAGATCATAAATTTAATTTAAGCAGCTCCTTTTGATCCTCATTCAGATAATATAAACGCAGCATAGTAAACATACATAAACAGTTAAACACGCACACATATACAATAAATAAATAAATAAAACATATCTATGATTAATTCAGAGCAGAATCGAAAAAATTCGTCCGTAGTCATAAACAAGGTTGGGCCTGTTTTTTTAGGTGGGATACAAAAAGATGCCGGTTTTGAAAAAGTAACAAAGATGGGCAAAGTACTTTCATGGAATGCATGTTTGCTTAAAAACAAATGCATTCTGCGAATGCATGTTAGCTTTTCTTTTAAAAAAATAGTTTAAAGGTAGAAAATGAATGTAGGATACGTGTATGTGTACAGTATTGTAGTTTAAATGAAAAAAGGAAAAAAAGATGGTATATATATGTATAAGGAGAAAAAAATAGTGTTGTCCTCATTAAATGATTGTTAGTTAATTAGAATGTACCGTGGTGGGCGGCGACAAGTTCGGCGGCAGGGCATATTTATTATTTTGTATTTACATACGGTATTCTTTTCGTATTCTCTAAGTACAATGTACAGTATTTTAATTTGTAACAAATATTATAAAAGATAACAATGCATTCTGAAGATGCATGTTCAAAAAAGTAAACATGCATCCTACAGTGTAGTATTGCCCATATTTGTATCCCAATTCTTTTCAGCCTATTTTTGTATCCCACCTAAAGAGGAGGCCCAACCGGCGAAACCCCCCTAAAAAACACAATAAACTAAAGTAAAGTAGAGGTGAAAAAGTATGAAAGTAAGCTAACCTAAAGCAAAATCAGAGTGTAAGTTTGGGGAATGAATTGATGACGCCGGCGGCGACAACCGTCCGATTGGGTTGGGTTCTCTCCCTGCACCAGAGTTTTTGTGCAGGAGAGAGTTTTGGGAAGATCCCTCCTCAGATTCTTCGAAAGCTAATTAAAAAAATCCAGAAACTCGATCACGTTTTGTTTCTGGGAGCCCAACTTTTCAGCGCTTACCACTTGCCATATAAAATGTCTGCTACAGTTAGGTGCTATTATATGCTTTCAAAATACAGTGAAAAATGGCAACCGGACGCTATTATCCATGTCTGCCAAAAACATTGTACGCAAATACGGAGTAAACTATATTTTCCATTTTCATAGGAGCTTTTATTACACAATCTGCTGTTGTTGCCATTCTTGTTTTTTCTTTCCTTTTTCTTTTTTCCTGCTCAATCAATGCAAAGGGTTTAGTACATGGACTCAAAATCTTACTCCTTTAATTTTACTTCGGACGTGACGAATACTAATAAGCTATTTTTTTATATGGGTTCCAATACAATGTTTTCATCAAATGTTGTGTGTGTAGAGTAAAAGTTAAGAGTAAAAAATAAGAGTACATTATTTAATATTTTTTTAACGCAAAACATGATGAATTATTCTCGTTTCTAACATTATTAATGAGACTTAAATCTAAGATATATTTCTTAATAGTGACATGAGTATTGTTATCAAATTCAAATTCTTTTAGTAGATTTATCATTTTCTTGAGATAGTTTATATAGCCCCGCCCCCAACAAAATTGAAAATTCATGAATTTTGTGAAGGTTAATGTATGCTTTCATCTACAGCCTCCCCTACGGAGGCGTTAAAAAAATCCTAGGCTTCAGAACACCTTGGGCATCCACCCTAAGAGCATCCTTATCAATGGAGTTTTTTCACTATTTTTCTAACAACTTTTGTAAGTGTGATTAGGAAAGAGAAAATAGGAGATGAATGATGAAAAAAATAAAACAAATCAAATTAAAAAATAAAAAATAAAAAAAGGCCGGGCCAAGCGCAACACTTGTTTCTTTTTCACAAGTACTTTTACTGTGCTATGAACTCAAATTTGTATAAGTGAATTTACTTTCTCTCTTTAACTCTCTCTCTTCCAAGTCACATACTTTTGTACTATGAACCTTACATTAACCATTGGTGTAGATGCCCTAAGGCTATCCGGCACATCGTCAAGTACATGAGTGCCCCAAAGACATCTATTACCCCAAAATTGTAAGACCGTCAGGCGCCAGCACATTCATTACTTTCCATGTGAATATGAGAGAATGGAATTGAGCCAAACTTCTTGGCTAAGTCTTTGCAATCTCTAATAAGCATGACAACCCCCTCATTGCAATTTCTCTGGTCCTATATGACTGTCACTGCCACTGCCAAGTCCATTTCAACCCAAATCTTAAAAAATATTTTAGTAGAGTCATAGACCTTCCCTTAGACCACACAACTTGGCTGAGAACCCCAATTGGGTTAATGATTAACCAAATTAATTTGTTTAATTGATCAGCCCTAAACCCCTAATTGAAAGTTCCTGTAGCAAGGACTAATAATCAAGATTTCTATTAATATAACCCAAACTCTAAAGTCCAACGTAAGAAGCCTGCACGTCCAAATTACCGACAAATATAACCAGAAGAAATGTACTTGTTTTTTCTTAAATGGACTAAAGCCCGATTATTTTGAATAGGCCCAAAAGCCCAGGATCGGTTCAGCTTTCAAATTTAGGAAAAGAGTAATAGGGTAATACTAATGGTTCGCGGAAAAATATTTATGAGGGAATGGAATTAAAAATTTTATGGAAAAATAATTATTACGAAGATGTATTTTTGGTGGAAAATAAATTATGATCCACGCTAGGGTTTAAATATGAGATTTCTCATTTGAGAAGTCACCTATGTCACTCGATCACAAGGCTTTTGAAGTATAAAGACACATATGTTCTTATACAATAGTTATGTCATCTCATTTTTTCTTCCTAACTCTCATGGAAAACAAAATCTCCTGTCCTACCTAGGATTTTGTTTTCGTCAAATGTGAGGAATTCATATTTTCCAATGTAAAATGAATTTTATGAACCAAACACCAAAAAACAACATTTACCCCCACTTTTAGGAAAATATTTTTGTTGGAAATTTTTTTCCATTCAATCAAACACATAAGTGTAAAATTTATGCCTTTTGCTGTAAACATCGCTAGATCTAAGATTAGTAATTATTTTTTTTGAGTGTTTCTTTTTGTTGTATTAAAAAAAAGGGTAAAAATGTAGTCAATTTTTTCCAATATTTGTTTTTTTTTTTCCAATCATTTTTTTCTTACAAATTATGTTTTTAAACTACGACACCATGTCTAATAATTCCTGTTTTAAGGTGTATGTATGGGCAGTTGGACAAAGCCACATTACAGAACATTGAGAGATGAAAGAAAAAAAAAATGTGTCCAAAATCTACCAAAGCTTTGAAAAAGTCAGATTTGATGATTGGCATACATAATAACAAGTTTTCTACTACCTATTATATCAGCAAATCAAAATTGGATAAAAGTTTCCACATTAGATGTCCTGCAGAACTCTCAACATATAATCACGAATTCCTCTCTACATTTGTATTTTTTTGTTCCCATCTATTAACTAAAACAAGGGAGAAAAGGGAAAAGGGTTGGTAATTAAAACTTCTAAGTGAAGTGCCCAGAGAAGATGATCATAATAGGTTAGAGACAGCAGTGAGTGAGACCATTGTTGTTGTATCTTGGTCTTGTTCTATCTGGTGAAACCCTTTCTTCCATGGCCTTCCTCTTGTTTTCATTACTCGGTTGCTCTTCGGCCCGCCCTTGTGGTTCTTGTCTCGTTCTTGTTCTTCCCGGTGAAAGGCTTTCTTCGATGGCCTTCCTCGAGTCTTCATCGCTATTCATCACTGGTTTTTGCTCTTCTGTCTGTGCCTGTGGTTGCGGGTTTTGGGGCTGCAATTTCACATCTTCTACTGCACATTCTTGTTGGATTAGAGGGTGTTCTGGGGATGGTTCTTGGCTGTCCCGGGGATCGATTTCGGGCTTCTTGCATTTGGTTTTCATCATATGAGGTCTAAGCTTATTTACATCTGATAACCTCACAGGCTTCAGGAAGAATTCCTCTGCCCCTTCTTCTAAACATCTGCAAATTTTACAAACTTGCCATTAATCCTATATATCCAGCCAAAAATTCTTCAAGAATCACATAAACCCATAACAGAAATTGGTTCATTTTTCATTGTTCATTGTTCTTACCTACTGATTCTTGAAGGAACATTCTCAGATGACATAATGACTACAGGTATGTTTCTCAGATATGAAGATTCCTGTCAGAGGACAACAAGTATATGAATTATTAACACCAAAACTATTTCTGGGTAAAAGTCTAGGCTGCAATGCCTAAAATTTAGGGAAGCTTACTAAAGAAAGGGGTCCTAATAAATAAAGACAACAAAGCCAAGTACTTGGGGCAGGTGGGCAAGATTTTGGGTACAGATTGTAATTGATCTCAAAATTGAATGCCAATGAAAGGACTGGGTAACTTTAGAACTTAGTTTGGTTTGGAAGTTTTTGTGATGGAGTAAATTATATTTCTTTCCTGGAGAGGGAAGTGATGCAGAGGTGGCAGGAAAGTAAGAAAAAGGAATATTGGCAAGAAGAGGAACAAGACAAAACATACCTTAATTTTCTTGAGTAGATCATAGCCTGTCATCCCAGGCATGCAGTAGTCTGTAATTACAAGGTTCACTTCTACTTCCTGCCAAATCCCAAAGAAACATTTCAGAAAAAATCAAGAGAACAATCAATTAATTAAAGGGGAAAAAAAGAAAACCCCAGAAATCATATCCCTGAAAATCAAAGGGATATGTAAAATTACCTGGGGTTGGGGATGGTTGGATAGAACAGATGGATGATGGTTTGTGTTGTTGTTCTCATCATCATGTTCATGTAAACCCAGAAATTCTAAAGCCTTGCTACCAGAATCCACTGTAGTAACTGCAAAGAAGAACAAAAAAAAAAATGCAAAATTACAAAGAAATCTCTGAAATCAGAACCAAACAAACAAAAAAAACCCCATCACCATCAGGAATCAAATCCTTGATCTAATCAAAATCAATGTATTAGTTTAACCAAGAAAGCACCTACCTTGACAAGAGGAGGTTCTGAAGAGCCTCTCTATGAGCTTCCTATCTATGAGGCTATCATCAACAGCCAAAACATGAAACTGTGACTCTGCAGCTGCCATGCCCATTGCTCCAATTCCTCAATCTTGAAAACAGAAAATATGGGGGGGCAAAAAGGTGGCTCCTTTGTGGGGTTGTGTTTTGTGTATATGAAGGAAGTTTGTGTGGAAAGAAGTAAGAAGACCCACCAAAATAAAATCCACAACAACAACACACAGAAAGGGCAAGGTCTGACCAGATCTCAACCAAAGATCTCCCAGAATTTTCCAATCTGGATTCTGAATTACTCCACAAGGCAAGCAATGGCAAAAGCCAACCACACCATATATATTTCAGTAATTAAAAAGATTGCATATCCAGAAAGAACATGGGAGTGCTTACAAGCATTGTTTTTTCTGTATTGAAAAATGATTCTTTGGAGGGTAGGCTTATTATATATGTTAGAGTATTATATTTATTTAATTTAACAGGGGAAATCTTTTTTTTTTTTTTTAATTTCTTTATATATATGAAAAGGAAAGTTTTTGGGGATTGAAAACAAAAGGGGGTGATGGGGGTAGGGGGTGGGGGTACAGGTGGGGCCTACCAAAATCCTCCAAGAGATACAGGTGATGTCAGCAGAGGTGCCTTTTTACCTGGTGTGAAATCATGTGCACTTCCATATCTTGAGCAGGTGCAAAGAGACCGCAATTTCTCTTGATTCCTTTTAAGATTTGCTCCTTATGACTCATGCCCCCCTTCCTCATGCATCCCATCCCATCCCATCTTACCTTCTCCTTCATTTCTCTCCTAATTTTCTTTTATTTAAATAAAATTTTAAAAAATAACTTAGCTAAGTCTAACCAATAAATAAATCCAATAATATAATTAAGACAACCAATTTCAAATCTTGTTTTAAAGTGATATTCATGGTTGTTTTCATTGGCTTTGTCTACAACCATATTTGCCCAAGATTGGAAACAAGAACAACTGTCTATCCGTTTGATAGTTTTTAAAAAGATATACATGTAAAATCTATGTAAACATAAAAAAGTTACATGTTCACCAAAATAGTGGTGGCCCATTTAATAGGTAATATATAGACTTTAGTTAACGGATTTAATTGTATTAATAACTGTAATCATTAATCATAGTACATAATGCAATTAGTCATACTATAAGTGGTTGTATCTAATACTAAAATCAATCATCACCTTATACTTTTTTTAAAATTTATATTTTTAAAAACTTAATTAAAAGTTTGATTAAACCTACAAAAAATCAAATTCTATAATTAAAAAAATTGTTAATGAAAATAAGCACAAAAATGAAGATTGAATAGTATATATAAAAACTAAAATGGAACAGTGGGAGTAAGTGAGTAACATCCTATTATTGCAGTACTTTAATCTAAAACCTAAACATTCACAAATATAATGATAATCATAATTCAGACACATGCATACAAATACAAATTAAGAAATTGTATGTTAGAAAAATGACCATTCAATTTTATTTTCGTCCAAAAACAGGTTAGTGACAATAGGAAGTCATTAGGTTTCAAGCATATTTTCTGATTAAAAAATCGATCATCGACGACCAGACAAAAGATGGTGCTGGCATAAGGCGGTCATTAGATTTCAGGCATATTTTAGATTTCAGGCATATTTTCTGATTAAAGATTTCAGGCATATTTTAGATTATTTTCTGATTAAAGATTTCAGGCATATTTTAGATTTCAGGCATATTTTCTGATTAAAAAACCGATCATCGGCGACCAGACAAAAAGCCGTCGCCGAATTTTGTCACGAACAGTAAATGATCTAGTATTTGTTCATACACACTTTTTTGTCACGAACAGTAAATGATCTAGTATCCGTTCATACACACTTTCTCAATCTGTTGACCTCTCATATGCGAGAGTCACTGCATGCCATATGAACACAAAGTGCTTAGCCTCAATTTAACATGTTAAAGGACTTAATTCAACTTTTTAAATGTTTAGGGGTCTAATTGACTTTTCAGGTAATGTTTAGAGACTTATTTGATCTTTTCCCCTATAAAAAGTGTATAACCTAATTAAATCACCAATCATTTATTTCATTTGATGCTATCATTACACAGGGGCGGATCCAGCATGGGGGCAGCTGCCCCCACTCACCCACCCCCACCCCCACCCCTATATAGCCCTTGTGTATATATATATATATGTGTGTGTGTGTGTGTGTGTGTGTATACTACAGTTTTAGATATAAATATATGAAAACAGATATAAGTAAACAATTTCCCTCAAAAAAGATACAAGTAAACAATTGATTAGTTGGTTGGTGTATGCCTTTACTTAAGAAAGGTCAAGGGTTTAACTCTTGTAAGCAACAGGCGTTTTTCTTATTCCTTTTTGGAGCTTTGTATATATTCATTTCTTCAAAACTTTTTTCATTCCCTTTATATATATAATAATGAGATGTTCAATTTATAATGTATTTTTTATTTGAATTATTTTATCAAATTAATTATGTTTCATATATTGTTATTAATATTTTTATAAAGTTTTAGTGTGTTTTATTTTTTGTCTATATCCAACAATATTTATGACTATATTCATTTTAAGTGATTCAATTTATAATGTGTTTTTATTTGAATTATTTTATCAAATTAATTATGTTTTATATATTGTTATTAATATTTTTATAAAGTTTTATTGTGTTTTATTTTTCGTGTACATCCAAAAATATTTATGACTATATTCTTTTTAAGTGATTATTTTTTAAATTGCATCTTTTATGTTTCGTCCCCACTAAGAAATTTTTCTGACTCCGCCACTATTTACACCACTAATTAAACCACCAATTATTTAATTCATTTCATGCATATTATACACTCTTTAGTTGAGACTGAACATATATTTCAATCATCTTATATTGTAAATCTATCTATATATAAAAACAATATCCTCCTCCCAAACTTTCCCGCCCAAAGTTAGTGGTATTTTGGTAAAATCAACTATTTTATTTATTTATTATTATATTAATTTATTAATCTATTTATTATTATATAATTGGTGATATATATTTGTAATCTGTAAAGGAATATAAGGAAATGAATAAGTAAGGAATATATAAGGAAAAGATCAGAATCATTTTAGGAAATGTTAGTCTACACGTTAATCTTTTAAGGAAGATTTTGCATTAAAATAAAAAGAATAGAATCAGTTACTAATAATTTAGCCTTATTTTACTATTAATCTTTAACGAAGATTTTGCATAAAAATGGAATAAAATTGGTTATTAATAATTTAGCCACAAAATCATCGTTATTTCTTCAAATAATAATGCTCCATAACCAGCCATCTAATCTGCACTATAGATACGCTTATAATCCTGAATTATTCTACCATCCATTGTTTTCTATTATTCTCTGCTATTCGGTAATCCTGAATTATTCTACCATCCATTGTTTTCTATTATTCTCTGCTATTCCTCCTTATTGTTCACTAACTAATGAAGTTTGTTTCCGTCTCTCTCCCAGACTTATCCCCAAGATGAGGAAAAGCTCAAGGAATATCAACGCTTCGTGGTCAACTAACAAATACTTGAGGGCTTATTCCACAACTCCCATGTAAATTTCTCCTAATTGTTATTCTAATAATTTAATTATATTTAGAATCTAGGTACCTATACCTCTTTCCAAATAATTTTCTGCAGTAAACAAGTATTCCATTTTTTCAGTTTTTCTATTTCTCCAATTTTTCTATTTCTCTAGAAAGATTACTCATTTCTCTCCAAGCATCAAATAGCCACGACATTAGCACTTGTGCTTTTACAAAAAAGGAAATTCACACAAAAGAAATGCAATTACTGACCAACAAGATGACAAAGAAAAGGAAAATGAACACAACCTAATATTGGGAATATGGCTTGAGAAGATTGGAACGATCTCTATACATGAGGAATATATGAAAACTTTTGAGATTTTGAGTAAAAACCTGAAGTTTGCTAGAAGGAGTACCAATGGTTAAATCATCAAAAGCCCTAAAAGATGTTCAAATGAAGTGAAAAAAAATGAGAAGATTGGATTTATTAATTAATTAAAATGTTAAATAGTGTAATATAATATGGTAATATTAATTGTTGATTGAATAATTGATGATATAATTGGTGATTTGGTGATATTTGTAATTTTTATTAAGTTATTTCAATCATATGCTATAGTGTAATAAACTAATTAATTAATAATCCGTTAAGGAATGGAACGAGGATTTAACGTTAATTTCCATGCTACGTTCTTGCCTTCCTGGTTTTCTAATTATTAATGTTTTTACTGTTATAGAATATATAATGGCCATGCAGAAATTAAAATACGAATATTGGGTTTCAAGACACGAGATTTGGCTTGATTTATACTTATATACACACACATATATTCCTAATTCAATTGCGTCAACTTTTTACTGTTCTTATGAGTCAAATATTCAAGTTTATTACATTTTAATTTATAACCATTTATAACCAAATTTCAAATGGTAATATCCTTAAAGGCTCCAGGAGGTGTTGATTGTAACCAGTTAATTGGTAAGTTACCATTCCAATGTCGTTTTATATTTAATGTTATACAAATCCTATGTCATGTTAATGTATTTGTTATTTTCACAGATTTGATTGGTCGTGTCGTTTCCATTCATCAGCCAAAAGATATTCAAGTTAAACAAAATTCCCAAAGGTTGATTGATTTTGTTATTGAGGATTGCAGGTATGCAATTTTGTAATTTGTTATGCCTTATTATTTTATTTCGAAATACAAAAATAATCTATTGACAATAAAAATTAATTTGTTTTTATTCAGGGGAAGTCGATTGACCGTAACTTTATGGGACGAACATGTGGATTCCGTTTTGCCCTTTTTTAATGGTGCTTTAACAGACCCATTAATACATTAAAGAAGTTATTTATTTATCCAATGAGGGGGGGGGGGGGAATGCACAGAAAGGAAAGAAAAAAAAAACACAGGGAAGAATAAATTTCACCCATAGACTCATTGAGACTACTCTCACATATCCTCAAGGAGCTGAAATCCAGATTATTCAAAATGAACATAAAGAAATGGTTAAATTATCTTCTGATTCTAGAACTTGAGCAAATTATTATGTTGAGAGGAAAAATCATTTTCTCTCAGCATTAATCATGTCCACACCCTGGCATAGTTCTATACGACTTTCACAGTTCAGAGAGCAATAACAAGGCTGCCAAACTACAGATATGACTGAATAACCATTTGGATATGTAGCAAATTAAAGAAAAGTAAATAAGTATTACCTCAACTTGACGACGACAAAAAAAATCCACAAATGAAGAAGCCGTCGATTAAATCCAAGCCTCCGTTTCACTATCATTGTCGATTAGCCATTAGCAAAGGCTCCAAAGATAGGAGAAGAAGAGAGAAAAAAAGGGAGAGAAATTAAATGGTGAAAGACATAGCCGGCTGTCAGTGACTAGAGGACTAACCTGAGGATGAAGACGGAGACCGGGAAACGGGTAGCTCACAGCTGGCGACCAGGCGAGTAAGCGACGACCGACGACCGACGACCGAGTGGGCGAGAGTTGAAGCTAGCGACTGGACCACTGTTGTCTCCGTGTCTTTGGCGTCTGCTGGGTGGTGGGCGGTGGCGAGGCAGAGCATAGAACCCAACTACAGGTGAAATGTGAAATGTAAGGTGGCAACAAATAGAAAATTAAAAATAAATTATATAATTATATATAAAGTATAAATTTTTGGCAATGGAGGCTGGAAAGAAATGAATATGCTACCAAATTGAGGGAGGAGCGAAATTGATTTTTCATATTGAGTGAGGGGGTACAATCATGGTAGAGGTGGGTAAATTATGCTATGGACCTGATACCGTAAGGTGAATGTTCACAATTTTAGAACTCTATGTTTACAATTTAAAAAAAATTTAAATGTATTTTTTAAAAAAAAAATGTTAATAAATAAATTAACTTATTCAATGCAGATTTTTTTATTCCAATCTATATAGTTTTCATCTGATTACCATATTATTTACAAACATCATTATTTTACTCTAAGAAGTCTAACTATAACACATTAAAAAAAATTAACCAAATTAATTACACAGATAAAATCCTAAGGATAAATAAAGTATAACCTAAAGAGTATACAACCCAACTGTTAAGCAAAAATACACAACAAATAAAACATGCCCACAAATCAAATATTCATGAAATAAATTTAATCTATACACTTAAAAAAACAGAGTTAATCTATACATATCTGCTTTAGAAATATCTTATTATTCATTTAAGTACTAAGGTCCTAGATATTTTACTCAAGTAATTCTGAAATAAAGCATTAAAAAGCTATAATTCTAGATAATTTACTACATTAGTGATGTAAAATAAGTATAAAAATGTATAATAACAATATATAATATACTACCAATGTCGTCTACAAAAAAAGTTTTCAATAATGCGTAATTCATCAAAACAGTTACATTGATATACTATTATGTTTTCTTTTTATACAAAGATGACAAAATTGCTATATATTTACATAGAAGATATATCATCCGTATAAATAATTTTTATAACTGAGTTGCTAGACAACGAGATAATTAGCCTAATTAATACAAATCATAAACATTGATATATAAAATGTCTAAAACTTCAGCACCGGATGCATATATATACACATTGGCTATTAATTGTGCAATTATTTGCTTAAATTCAAGCAATGATAACATCATAAAACATAATCGATAAAACTCAATTCTTTAATTACACTATATAATATTCGATATTATAATTTACATAATTGTATATCGATCTAAATATTC
>CP025644.1:24708860-24904858 GCA_003576665.1 Ipomoea trifida
AAACATAGGAATGTTAACTTTGGAATGTCACATACCCTTGGTTATATTATATAACTTGAACCAAACGCCCCCTAAGTGGTTGTATCTAATACTAAAATCAATCATCACCTTATACAACTGACCCTATTACATTGTAGTATCTGTTCATTTATACTTTTCTCAATCTGTTGAAGCACAAAGAGTCAATTTCGAGATCTCCACCACTGAGACTCGAACTCATGACCTCCCATCTGAGGGTGGCCACTACATGCCAATTGAGCACAAGGTGCTTGGCTAATTAAAAGTTTGATTAAACCTACAAAAAAATCAAATTCTATAATTAAAAAAATTGTTAATGAAAATAAGCACAAAAATGAAGATTGAATAGTATATATAAAAACTAAAATGGAACAGTGGGAGTAAGTGAGTAACATCCTATTATTGCAGTACTTTAATCTAAAACCTAAACATTCACAAATATAATGATAATCATAATTCAGACACATGCATACAAATACAAATTAAGAAATTGTATGCTAGAAAAATGACCATTCAATTTTATTTTCGTCAAAAAACAGGTTAGTGACCTGCAATAGGAAGTCATTAGGTTTCAGGCATATTTTCTAATTAAAAAACCGATCGTCGGCGACCAGACAAAAGATGGTGTTGGCATAAGGCGGTCATTAGATTTCAGGCATATTTTCAGATTAAAAAACCGATCATCGGCGACCAGACAAAAAATGGTGCCGGCGTAAGGCGACCGTCGCCGAATTTTGTCACGAACAGTAAATGACTTAGTATCTGTTCATACACACTTTCTCAATCTGTTGAAGCACAAAAAGTCAATTCGCATCCACTAAGGCTCAATCTCATAACCTCCCATATGCGATAGTCACTACATGCCATATGAGCATAAGGTGTTTGGCCTTAATTTGACATGTTAAAGGACTTAATTGAACTTTTTAAATGTTTAGGGGTCTAATTGACTTTTCAGATAATGCTTAGGGACTTATTTGATCTTTTTCCCTATAAAAAGTGTATAACCTAATTAAATCACCAATCATTTATTTCATTTTATGCTATCATTACACAGGGGTGGATCTAGCATGGGGGCAACTGCCCCCACTCACCCCACCCCACCCCTATATAGCCCTTGTATATATATGTGTGTGTACTGCAATTTTAGATATAAGTATATGAAAACAGATATAAATAAACAATTGATTAGTTAGTTGAGTTGGTTGGTGCATGCCTTTACCTAAGAAAGGTTGAGGGTTTGACTCTTGTAAGCAATAGGTGTTTTTCCTATTCCTTTTTGGAGCTTTGTATATATTCACTTCTTCAAAGCTTTTTTCATTCCCTTTATATATATAATAATGAGATGTGTAATTTATAATGTATTTTTTATTTGAATTATTTTATCAAATTAATTATGTTTCATATATTGTTATTAATATTTTCATAAAGTTTTAGTGTGTTTTATTTTTTGTCTATATCCAACAATATCTATGACTATATTCCTTTTAAGTGATTCAATTTATAATGTGTTTTCTATTTGAATTATTTTATCAAATTAATTATGTTTAATATATTGTTATTAATATTTTTATAATGTTTTAGGGTCACACTTGTGTGAGACCGTCTCACGGATCCTTATTCGTGAGACGGGTCGGGTCGTGTCAAAGCACCATGCAAATGTCATACTTATATGTGCAAATCTCACACTTATATGCTCAAATATAACACTAATCAAAAATACAATTTTTATTACTTATAAGAGAAAAAGTAATACATTTTTCATAATAAGTAAAGTTGACAAGTACCTCTCACTTATAAGGGCAAATATAATACTTTTGAGGAAAAATGTAATACTTTTAAATCGAAATGTAAAATTATTGTATTTTCCCTTAAAAGTATTACATTTACCCTAATAAGTAACAAAAATTTTATTTCTGATTAGTATTACATTTAAGCATATAAGTATGTCATTTGTGCATATAAGTGTTACTGTTGCATCTTGACCCGACCCAACCCGACCCGTCTCATGGTGAGACGGTCTCACACAAGTTTTTGCCAATGTTTTATTGTGTTTTATTTTTCGTGTACATCCAAAAATATTTATGACTATATTCTTTTTACGTGATTATTTTTTAAACTACATCTTTTATGTTTCGTCCCCATTGAAAAATTTTCCTGGCTCAATCACTATTTACACCACTAATTAAACCACCAATTATTTAATTCCTTTCATGCATATTATACACTCTTTAGTTGAGACTGAACATATATTTCAATCATCTTATATTGTAAATACATAAAATAAGAAGTAACTAATAAACTTACCTGCATAAATCAATTTATCTATCCAAGTATCCACGTAACTTAGCAACGATTATGTAATACAAATAAAGACTTAAGATTTATATGTAAAGACTAAAGAGTATAATACTTGTCCCGTACACATCAAACAATATAATGCAAAATCTTTGACTTAAACAAAAGAAATGGAGGGAGGGAGGATTTGGTGTTTCTAGAACCATAATCTTGTAACAAGTCTATATGAACATAATGAAGATTGGGTGGTGAATACTGAATACTAAGCTTCATTTTCACATTTGCGTTCGATTTCCAACTTGTATTAATATGACAGCAAAGAGAGGGAGGCAAAGGACAAAGTTGTTGACCCATTCATACAAAAGATGTCTCACACCAAAAGATTTCAAGAAAGAAAAACATAAACCCGATGGCCCCACCAAAGATTCGATCTCCCCCCACCCCCCACCCCCTCAATTACACAACCACCTTTGCTGCCCAGATTAAGCATCCTTAATTCAACGATTGCAAACTCTAAGAAAGATCATAAACGTAGACCACACGACCTTGACCTTAGACCTTTTCCACCTTCTTTTCTCCCACTTAGCTTTTCATTTGGTTTTGATCGAAGGAAAATCTCTTACTTTTCTCCCCTCTAGATTTTGTTTTGACTTCTCTCTTCGCCCTTTCTACTGCGAATCTTCTTTCAAATTTACCTAATTTTTCTTTATGCGCTATTTTCCTACTACAATTTCAAAAACTTGTGGTGTTTATATTTTGATCATCATATCTAAAATAGTGATTAAATAACAATTGTTGGACCATTTGTCCTATGATATATTTCATTTATTATAATTATAAGTGTTAGAATATGAGTCTCAGCAAACTATAGATAAGATGATAACAAAATATGCAAATTATAAGAACAATAAGATAATAGGTGTGGGCTTAGCTAGCACCAGAGCAATCTACTAAATTCAATGGTGTTAATATTATATTAATGTAACATTTTTCTTTTACTCATAATTCTTTTATATATGCAATCCAAGTTTTGATAAAATGCTTTGTAAAAGTGTATCTTCAAAAAAAAAAGAAAAAGTGTGCACATGTCCAACTAATTATATAATTGATAACAATTTACAAATAAGATATACATAGCTACAATCCACTCAACACACATGGCATTATATTCATGCCTTTTCAAAAAATAGATTCAAGATTTTAAAAAATTTCAAATGTTGATTCGTACATAGCTTTGTGACTTGTAATCCTATTATAATTCAAAAACACGTTTTTTTTTCTGCACTTAATACAAACTTGAAAATGAAAATCAGAAAAAAAAAAAAACTAGAAAATGTTTAAAATTTGTAATTCATTAAAAATAAGTAATTTTAGGCAGTTAATTTTAACGTCAATTTAATTTTTATATATATATATATATATATATATATATATATATATATATATATATATATACACACACACACACCTAATATATACTTAACAAGTAAAAAAATTGGAGTGGTGTATGTCAATTGACACAATCCATACATGCTTAGCTTAGGAAGAGGTCCATGACAAATGAGTTGGCTAGCCGATCGAAAAAATGTATTATCCAAATGGGAAAGAAAGAAAGAGATCAAATGATAAACCTTCAAACTTTAGTTAGAATATAAGCCAACTAACATGTTACGTTTTAAAAGAATTATGCTAGAAATCATTATAATTGTCACTTTCTATTAGCTAATTCTTAACGTGTTGTATTTTTATTGGATACTTAGATTCTTTATTAACTCTGGATAAAGTCAGTCAATTCACCAATAATTCATGAAAATAGATAATTTGAAAAACAATTGAAGTAGCTAGTCAGGAATAGTAATTGTATGGGTATGGGTATGAATCATTTTCGATTATAAATTTTGTTATGATTAATTAGAACCTATAAATAGGAGTTTTGTATCCCTAATTTGTATCTTATTCCTATATATCTACTGACTTGAAGGGAGAAGCATACTCTGATCTGTTTGCTCGAAATTCTTGCATTGCATTAATTTTGAACTTGATTTATTACATTTAATTAAGTCCTTAACTAAGTACAAATCATAATTTCATGTCGATTGGAAATTGGGAATAATATAAAATTCCTTGTGGAAAATTAAACCAAATGCATTGAAATTTTGACACCAATAAGCAATAATTCCATCATAGAATTAATGTGAGAAGTAGGAAGTATTGGGCAAGTTGTAGCTCACGTTTGCCTAGGCTAGGATAAGGCAGATTGCGGTTGGAGCGGGGTGTTGTTCCTGGTTTTAATTTGTTGGGTTCTTAGCCAAAAAAGATTCCCAGACAGACCATATATAATATAATAGATGCTACACTTTATCCTCACTACTAACATTATACCAACAGTTGTCCTGCCCTCCCTCTACGCCAATACTGTACACTGTAGGGGCCAATATGGGGTTTTACTAACGGACTTGTTTCTGTCTTCAAGCCCTACTATTTATTCAACCTAACCATACCGTTTGAGACAGTTAGTGAGCAGATTGCTAATGTAATTATAATATCAGATATGATGGTTTTTTGAAATAAGATATGATGGTTAATTCATGTAAGAATATAATATGTATCATGTTAAAGAGTTATGGGTTATATATTTTTTCACATTATTCTGCGGCTGTGATTCAGGCCAAACTTATCTCACAATGATGAAGATATATAATGGATGGCAACGAATGTTGTATACAGAAAACACACGTCGTCATGATATAAAAGTAAAGAGTGAATGCAATATGTATTGTAATTCTATGTTGAGTATTAGGTATATAATTATATTATTTTTAAAAATATATGTATTATAGTGAATTGGTAATTATGAAAATATAGTATTAAAACTTAAAATGAATAATATTAGAGTTTGAACCTTATATGAAATTATAAAAATAATGTTACTCATATTAAATTTGATATGATGCAGAGTACGTATTATCATATCTAATTAGATTTCATTTGATTAATTTTTAATAAACGTTTGGCTTAACCATTGAAATAAGAGTCAGAATTAATTAAATACTTAAAATTAAAAATAATTCTGGACACAAAATGTGGTGTCATTGACTCACAGGTATCTAGTGGCGGGACAGGGAAGAAATTAGAATACAACCACCGTTTTCTTCTCTTTTTCCTCTAAAAGTTTAAAGATTTACACTGGATAAATTCTACCTATATATAATAACTCGAAAAATTACATTAAATATATAAAATTTGTGATCAATAAATTTAATTAAAAGTGTGTTGACAATAATTATGTTTCAGACCCCATTTTTTTTCAACCTATTGAAACACTAAAAATCAATCTGCCTCCACTCGATCTCATGACCTTCTATAAGAAAGTTACTACATGTCATCTAAGCACAAATTGTTTGGCATTTCAGACCCATTTTCTTCTTCTTATAATAAGAGGCCCCATTTATCTCATAGATCAGCCTGTGATCGAGGAGATTATGTAGGGCCAGGGCATATATATTTTCCATTTTGTGGACCAATTATCAATCGAAACCTGCAACTTGCGTCTACCAAATTGCTTCATTCTCACAAGATAAATTAAAGTCACAAACTCGAACTACCAAACCCTGGTTAGAGTATCATGTAAATGTAGTGTATGTTTCAATTCAATCAAATATCTATTAATTTACGTATAAGATTTTGTCTAAGAGACCAACTATTTCTAGAATGTTAAGTTATACTTACTAATCAAATTGTAAACAAATGTATCCCACGTTAATTTACTTAGTCGTTAGTTGTTGAATTGGTTGTTAATTTATTAATTCAACAATATATAAGAAAAGCGAGCAAAGTTGAATTAATTAATTAGTTAGCTACTTTAAACCACGAAGTCTTTCACATTTTTTTTGTGTGTTTAATAGTATTTTTTAGTGTAGTATAAATTTTGTATATTAATACTAATTAAATTTAATATCATGAAAAAACAAGAATGTTCGATCTGATGATCAGTTTAGCAAAGAAAGATAAGGAGTCTCTCTCAAAAAAAAAAAAACTGAAAGACATCTGATGTTGTTTGAGGAGAGATCAGACAAGCGAAGTTCACGGTTTGGTATAATAATTTATGTCGTCCACGGTAAAACGGATAGTCCCTGTCGTCCATCGAGCTGAGCCTGAGGGGGTGGACCATAAGGGCTGCGACCATACCCTTCACCTTTAGGACAAGTATCAATTATTCACAGCTTTAGATTCCTGCAGATTATTGCTGTCCTCCCTTAGAGGAACCTTACATGTTTCCTTTTCATATTTTCATCATCACTTTGACCCTACCACTGTTCCAACCTAAGCTCGACATTCTCATCTTTCATGGACCTCCCAAATCTCTCTCTCTCCCCCATCATCTCATCTTTTCAATCCATTAGGCAGACCTACAGTTATCCCGAGACATAGGCTAGTAGTTGAAAGAACGAATATAAGTAATGCCTAATTTTCAGGAATGTTAGTTACGTTACAGGGTGAAGAGTTCAAACCTTAAAATATATAGTATTAGGTCCTTTGTGAGAACAGTTACGCGCAACTAACATTTGGATCATACTCTGTTAGCGCAAATTCCATGATTTATGTACTTTTCTAGAATAGTCAGTCTTGAGGCGGGGAACTAGAGGCCCTCGGGTTGGAGCTCAACTTTTTTAATATTAGCCTGGTTAAAATTTTTGACCTGTGGGCTAGATAGCTCTGTGAAATGTTGGTTAAATATTTTAATTATGCAATGATTAATTGCGTAATTAGGCGTTTAACTTGAAAAGGGGAATGGAGTAAAAATGATGAAACGTGAAGCAGGTGGAGAGGGAAAGTGGTAAGGCATCTAATTATAATGTGGTTTGGCAATGATAATATTGGTGGGCACTGGGCAGGCCATTGCTTATATGGTCCCCTCTAGATTGCCTCTTGCCATATATGTTTGTTCAAAGATTATCAACATGCAATGGGGACCAAACAAATTAAATTAAATTTCACTATGTTTTGTGAATTTATCTGATTAATTATCATTTTAAATGTTAAATGGTTAATAAAGATACCTAATAGATTTATTATTGTGGGGGTTAAATATTTTTTTTATGGCCAATCATGTAAAGAAAAAAAAAAACTTAACTTCATACATGTGACTATTTAAGAAAATTTGTCACCTAACTTTGACACTTTGGTGCATAATCTAAACATATTATAATGTATGGTGAATCCATGTTATATTCTTGATTTTTGTCTTTGCTTTTAGTACTAATAGAGTTGCACGTCAAATTTTAAATTTTGTACATTATATTTTTTGCGTGATAAAATTGTCATCATTCTGATATTTTTTTGAATGCTGCTGACTGCCTCCACTGAGGCTTGAACCCACCACCTCCCTTATACAGGGAAAGGTTTGATGCCACCGGACCAGAAAGCCCTTGGCGACATCATTCTGATATAATTTCATTAGTCATTTGTTAAAACTAATTAAGCAGCATTTAACTAATTTAATTGAAGATATACATATATATGTTGGTTCCTATTCCTTGTTGTAGTGATGCATAATATAATGTAATTAGAACTTCTAATAATCCACAAATTACACATAATAATAATTGATATATATCGAAAATAGAAAACTAATAAAATATTAAATTAAATAATCACACTTGCTTCACATTATTTCTGTTTTTGCTTAACAAATGATCAGGGACGACGGTACTTTGTCCCATAATTGAGTCAATTTGGTGTGAATGCAATTACTCTAAGTATGATGTGAACTTAAATAATGTACCTCCCATAATTAGGACATACTCGTGGTCTAATAAAAAAAAACAACAAATGATGAGGGCTAGGCCTAATGCATATAATTCCTTATATATATAGTTTCCAATTAAACGTCATTTTAAATATAACCACGAGAAATCATTAGTTTGGTTGGCGTGAGTCGCCGTACACTCTCGTCCCTTAAGAGGGGTAGTCGGTCAGGAGTTCGAACTCTTTATCGTATGGAAAAATCAATCTGACGAGTACTTTACTCTTTAATTGGGCCGATCCGATACGGACAGAGATTAACTTGAGTATGGTACATGCTTAAAGGTGTATGCTACACTTAGAGCCTGAGTATACTTTGTTGTCCGGCAAAACAAACATAACCACGGGACAAAATTCATTTCAAATTCAAGTAGGAATGCAATATGTAAACACCCCCCTCCCCCCTCCCCCCCAAACCCTCAACCCCCAACCCCCCACCAAAAAAAATTGTTGGAAAATTGAAAGAGAAAAAATGTCAGCCTTTATTTTAATGTTCAAATTTTAAGATATTTTGTCGGACCATTAGGACTCACAAGTTCGCAACTAGGTTATGTCCATATTTAATTATTTATATAACTTTTTAAAACTAATTCATAATATTGCAATAAAAAAAGATATTTCAATTTAAAATATATAAATTGCTTAAGACTGTATCATTTTTCAGACTATATATGTTATGTCACAAATAAATACGGAGTAAATATATATAGAGAGAGAGGTTTACTAATTTTTAAAAATGATTCGTTTTTATGAAAAATTAGTGAAATGGAGAATTTGGAACAATTTTCAAAATTTTAAATTTTAACATTTTGGAGCAACAAGCTGTTACAAAAGCTAATTAATCAAACACTCATATTGATTGTTTAATCATTTAAACAGCTAATAATTATCAAATAAAATTAATTGATAAACTTACTACGTTATCAAACAGTGACAATATTTTTCTTATAAAATATTACGAGTACTTTTTAATTTGACCTAACTTTAAGGTCAATGTCAATGAAATGACATAATTGAGGTGCCTAATATTCTTATGTATTAATAAAGATGCCATAAAAATTAGTTCATAGGTGGTGGCCATACCTCTTCACAATACATATGTTGAACCAAATTTGAAGGTAGTTACAACTTTTGCCTTGAAGACTAATAGATAATGTAAATTGTAATATCTATATTAGCTGACAGAATTTTTAAAATGTTTATACACTACTATACACAACAAAGTCAAATTCATACTTCTCTAATCAGTTTGATCGGCGTGAGTGACTGTATACTCTCATCCCTTAAGAGAGGTCGGAAGTTTGTACTCTCTCTCGTATATAAAAAAAAATCAATCTGACCAGCACTTTGCCCCTTAATTGGGTCGGCCCAGTGCGAACGAGGATTAGTTTGAGTATGGTACGGGTTTAAAGGTGTCTCCTATAGTTAGGGCCTGCTCAGGACTCGAGGACGAACGAGGATTAGTTTGAGTAGGATACGGGTTTAAAGGTGTACGTCTCCTATAGTTAGAGCCTACTTAGGACTCGAGGATTAGTGTCCTATAGTTAGGGCCTGCTTAGAACACTTCGTGGTTTGACAAAAAAAATGATACTTCTCTTTAATAATAATAATAATAAATTCTTGGTATGTAGGTCAATACATGATGCCATATAATTGTTTACTCCAATTTAAAACCAAAAATTAAAAAAAAAAATAAAATGATACAGATCACAAGCAACTCAAAATCTTGATACCTTGCTTGTGATGGCAATATAAAATTGTGAATTAAAAAATAAAATAAAATTGCACATGCACTGATAAAATATTTTTGATGAAAATAAAAGAAAGAAAAAACAAAACCTGGGAATTCAAAATGATGGAAAAGCAAAACAAAAAAAAAAACAAAAAAAAAAAAGTAAACTGCTACATCGTATTTCATTAATTATTAAAATCTGATACATTGAACCATCCGATATGGGCATTATTTTTAAGAGATACGGTTGTACTTTTTAGATCTGCTTTGATGTCCACAATTAATAAATGCATTAACTATTTATAATAATGTTGCTTCCGTTGCTAACCTTAATTAGCAGTAGGTTTAATATTAACATCATGGACAATTCATGCTAAATCCATTCTCCTACTTTGTAAGTACAATGTCACATCATACAACTAAAAAAAATTGATAACAACCTTGTTAATAATTGAAGAATGATTCTTGTACCTGAATATCACAAGTTTAATTATTGTCAGCACTATCTAATTTGAACTCGTCAGACAATATATTCCTATTGCAATTTGTCTTTCTTGTATAGTTTATAAGCTATTACATATATAGAAACGAGGTTTATCTAGTGTACGTCATTGGATACTGACTACGAATTTTCCTTGTCGCCCTAAAAAAAACTCATGAAAAAATATTTTGTTACCTTTGAAATCTTACTTGGCACGAACAATATTAATTAATTTAATATTCCATTCAGTTAAAAATTGTTATGAAGATTTAATTGAATATATTATGAATAAGATATTGTATAATGAACCGACTAAACACATGGGATGAACTGTTCCAAATCACAACACTTATCTCTAAAATCCTAAGCCTAAAGTTAAGTCAGAACATCCAAGTTCAATTCCAACGTACAATAATAAGTTGACTAAAAAACACTTAATAAAAACTATGAGACATGTTGCATAGCATGTTCATGTTGGCATTATCCATTATATTGTTGTTTTATATGAGAACACATTAATAAATTGGAATCTGGTACCACACAAAATGACTCTTTGAGGCAGGCTATGCACTTTAATTGAATACTTGGAACTTTAATTTAACCAGCTAAAACCACTTCATATATTCTTACACATTATATATGGACAAATCATGTTGGATAAGGAAATGCCTTTTAAAAAATTGTCATTATTTTACTATTTCTAACATGGTTGAAAAAATCGCTAGGCGCTCCCTAGGATGCCTAGACGGGGACTAATCGGCGACTAGGCGTCCGCGTATTTTTTTATTTTATTTTATATTTTTTAAAAATTTGTTTAAGTATTTTTAATTTTGTAAAGACTAATAGTTATAAATTATATAATAATTTAATAGTTAATACTAAAATATTAAATATTAACCTAAAAAATATATAAAGTTTGTACAATTTAGGATTATTTCGCTCAAAACGATGTTGTTTTGAGTGAAATGACCCATTAAAAAAAGAACAATAGTTAATCGACCGACTAGAAGGCCTAGTCGGTCTAGTTGACGCCTAGGCGGTCAACGCCTAAGCGGCCTAGGCGGAGCTTAGGCGGCTTAGGCGGTCTCCTAGTCGGCAAGCTACCTAGACCACCATTTAATGTGATACGCTAGGCGGGGATTAAACATAAAAAATACGAATCCATTATTTAAACGAAAAGAAAAACTAATTGGATTGAATGTTGAAAACAAAGAGGGCAAATTATTGCATGGACCATGGTCCACACAGCTGTGTGGACCAAAAATAAAAGGTACATTATTTTTATACTGAAGGTACATTATTTTTGTACTGTAGGTACATTATTTGACAGTATATATCAAATAATGTACCTTCAGTACAAAAATAATGTACCCTAAAATAATGTACCTACAGTATAAAAATAATGTACCTTCAATACAAAAATAATGTACTTTTTATTTTTGGTCCACACAGCTGTGTGGACCATGGTCCATGCAATAATGATTGAACAAAGAGATGATCTATTGGATCACCTTGAAGGGCTATTATTTCAACAGGCCCAATATTATATCACGCATGTGTCCAAAGCCCAATATTATTGTGTGGACCACTGGACCATAACAAAAATTGCATTTTTTAATATATTAAATGTACATTATTTGTGTATTGAATGTACATTATACAATATAATGTACATTCAATACACAAATAATGTGCATCCCCTGAATAGAATGTACATTTTTAATATACTAAAGGTACATTATTTTTATATTGAATATACATTATTTAATAGTATGGTCCACACAATAATGATTATGGGCTTCGATATTCTAATACTGCGAAATCCCCACTTCGCAACTTTTTACTCCTTAAACCATGCACTTCAACAATCAAACCATGCACTTCAACAACCTCCATAATTAGAGTCAACTATGGAGGGCCTGAGAGATTGTTTGAGGGACTTGAGATTTATCTCTTTCACTAATTTTTGGGCAATGGTTCTGAAAGTTTAGGATTAATCTGTAAGCTAAAGAACTTAAATGTGTCAAACAAAAATTTGCATAATTAAAATTTGACAAAATCGGGTGATTGGGGTTTTTATATATATATATATATATATATATATATATATATATATATATATAGGGTTGCATTCACATACAAACACCCTTAAAATACAAACTTGTGGATAAATTGAGACCATAGGATTAAGGGTTTCGTGTGGCAGAGATTGATCCAAGAATCATGGAGTAATTTGGATTTGATTTTTTAAAAAGGGGTAGAAAGGGTAAAGTATGCAAAAATTAAAAATGAAGAATATAATAATAAAATATCACGCAAGATTTTTGGTGTTTCAATTAAGGAAGGACTCCACTTTGCATCAGTAATCCCCTTCCCAGCAATCGATCACACATTCAAATGCGACCTTGCATCGGAAAATCCCCTCCCACCAAGTGACGTCTTAGACGCAGCGAACAAGAGCGAAGGAATAAAAGATGGCTACGATAGAAGAAGGTAAGCACTTCTGTCCGAGTGAATGTGTTATAATTAGGACATGATTTTCTTTATTCCAATGCAATCCACGTAAGGGATTAAGGAATGCCAAAACAAATAGATGACGACATGTTGAGGAATTGATGAATGTGGTAGCAAAAAAAAAAAGTGTGTGTGCACACGAAGAATAAGGAATAAGCATGAATTCAGCGTGATTATGGATTATGAGATGAATAAATGAACAGGAAAAAATAATTTTGCAGTTCTGGGTTTAAGCGTGCACACACTTACATGCGAGAATGCACACAGGAATTCCCATATGAAACCGGATGCACTCACTGCACAAACCATGTGCATGCTCAAACTTTTAATGGTAAAACAATAGAGACTACGTCATAGTGATAATTTTTGCATGAAGAAAATGGAATAATTAGAGTAGGTTGTGGACATGGTTAGGCAACAGAATATACGTAGGAGAAAGGGTCGTTTCAACATACTAGGGATCCTACTGTGCACACGCCTAAGTGAGGCTATGCACACAGGGCAACGCCCTAAATTTTTTTGCAGTTCTAAGTTCAAGCGTGTAGACACTTACATGCGAAAATGCACACACTGCACGAACCATGTGCATGCTCAAACTGTTAATGGGAAAACAAGAGATGTTACGTCAAAGTGATAATTTTTACTTGAAGAAAATGGAATAAATAGAGTAGGGTGTGAACATGGTTAGGCAACAAAATATACTTAGGAGAAATGGTAGTTCCAACATACTGGGGATCCTACTGTGCACACGCCTAAGTGCAGGTATGCACACAAGGCGACCACCTAATCTATGCCTACGCACTAACAGAATGAGGTCAGTGCATGTTTAAATGTTTTGTGGAAAACGAGGTAGGTTTCATTATCGGAAATGTAATGATTTGATTTTTTGTTGGGTTTCATAGGTGACGACCAAAATATTGGTGGGCTAGAGGAATGTGTAAATGTGTAATAGACATCTCCACAGACAACACTAAGCATTGGAGACCGGAATGCGACCAAGAAATTCAACATTTTGCTAGGCAGCAGTTTGAAACAGTAAAACAAGGAATTGATTTCCACAGCCGCAATTGTCTAGACAAAATAGTAATGTCAGAAAAGTAGACTGCCATACCGTTTTTAATACGAATATGTTATTTTTAGATAGATAAAGTGCATACTGAATATACTACAAACTGTTTATTTACTAATGAATTAATTAGATGTGATTAAATTGAAGAATACAATACGTGGGTTTGATTGTAGTATGCATGCACTAAACAACGCTGTAGGGTGTTGTGTGCACATTCGGATAGTGCACACAATCAACACATGAAATAGTATATAGTTAGGCAAATGTTTTTAATAAATGAATTGAACTGGATTTCTGTAAGTAATATTTCATATTTAAAAAAATATTTGAATCGTAAAATTAATAATGCACATAGGTGGGTGGCCATTAGTAATGCACATAGGTGGGTGGCCATTACAGTTTCTAACGTTTGCATGCACATGGGTGTGTGCTGATGTGCACACATTAACACAAAGCTACATTATTCCATAGGAATGCATGAATATTGTGCAACCACATAGCTACAGTACGCACAATATTGGACACCCCATAGATGTAATGAAGCTGCTTAAATCACTAGGCAAAATAATAATAATAATAAAGGAACTAGCATAACGAACTATATATGGTTCTCAAAAACTAATTAGATGTAGTAGGTGGCATGTAATTGTAAGTGTAAAAAAATTAACCACATATACAAACAAAAAGCCTAACCCACAATCAAAATAGTTGTCTAAAAAAATGAGCTAATCTTACAGAACGAACACTCATCAATGTACCACTAAATACCAACAAAGACCCAAAATCAAGGTCTCAAATGCCAGCCTTCTATTGAGTGCTCAAGTCCTTTAGCGCCTCAACCAATATCGCAGACCGTCCCCTTATCTTCACCCTAGGAAACTTAGCAGCCTCATCCGCAGTGAATCCATAACCGGGGGCATTCTACACAGGATCTTGTTGAAGCTTTGAAAGGAACGCCAAAGGTGGCAACGCAAAATCATCATCATCATCAGAAATCCCCGAACCACCAGCTTCTGACTGGGATACCTTGAATTTTTTACCTACATAAACCAGCCAACACGAAAGATAATATGAACAGCCACCAATTTGAAAAAATCAAACTCACACAAAGATCAAGTTTATGCACACATCGGATTTGACAAATGCACGCAATAAAGACCAGTAACTTGTACGTGTATGAATCACTTAAAAGATAAAAAACGCCTAAAAACACAGAAAATACTAAAACCCAAACGCCCCATATCCACACCAACAAACAGACAGATCACAACAATCAATAAATACACATACTCAATAAAAATCTGTAAAACATGAAAAAAAAAAAAACAATGAAGTAGCATTGCACACAGTTACATAGGCCAATGCACACACTAACTACGAATTGACAAAAACTAATATACTTTCTAACAAAAAACAAACAGATAAAAACAATAAATATCATTGCACACACTCACACGAAAACGGCATACGGTACCAACCATGCTGCTCCAATATATGTCAACATTGAGTATGTAATTAGGAGTCCAGGGCAAATAACCCATGCAAACAAAGTACCATATATGTTTCTTAGTTTTAATTGGTTGATGATGCTTTGACTTATTTAATTTGATATCAAGTCTCTTCTTCTATCTCTGGGTGTATGTGCACACTCTAAAACACCCCATAGAAAAAAAGTTATCATTGGAATGATGCCTATCGTGCTAAGAGTTCATGTACCCTCCTGTATGGAAAAGATAAGATGAATTGGTAAGACTTGGTATGCTAACTAACCACTCAAATGGATCCATAGTGTTTTGCCAGCATAGCATTATTCAAAATTGAATGCCTGTTAATAATAATTCATAATTAGGATAATTTTCACCTTAACATGTCACTAGATATAGAGCTATGAAATTTTCGTATGAATTAGTAAGATTTGACACCAATAACATTTGAACTATAAAACCTGCTGCTAGATTTGTGTACTTTATTGATTGAATGAACCAATTAATTACTGCAATGAACTAAGCTAGAACATGGCTGAAAATAGTAGCAAACATATTCATATATGATGATGAAAAGTTTAAATTAGTATTGAAAGGGTAGGAAAATCATGTTCTAAAAGTGTATCAAGCATCTATGATAATTAGTTTCAAACCAGAGCCCGCCACCGCCCCAACCTCGAATTGCTGGCAGTTGTTGGAACGGACAGAAAACACCCAAAAAAATGAAGCCAGAAGCCCTAAATTGACTAAAACACCAAATTAGTGAATAAATCCAGCAATACTCCCCCCTCATAGGCAATTCGTACACTACCGAGAAGCTTAACAACAAACACAAAACACCCACCCCACCTGCGATACAACCAAACACAAACAACAACATACAGAAACGACCAAAAGGGGAAAAAACCCCTACCTCGATCGACAACTGCACTCGGTGGTCCCCGCCGCTTGCCTCGACCGTGGTACGCAACCAGCACCATCTTCGTTGTTGGAGAGCCGCAAGAACGATCAGAGAGCTTCGCTATTGAAGGAGTGTGGAGAGACGAGATAGGGACGGACGTCGCACGCAAGTGAGATTAGGAGTGAGAGAAAAATAAACTAAAAACCCCCAAATACCCCTAGCAAAAATAAAAACCTGATTAAAACACACACACACGGCAATGATTAAAATTAAAATCCCCAAAACCATAACAACACATCATACCCGTAGATATCCTAAATCGAACGCCTTACATACATCCACATGTTTGTATTTTAAGGGTTGTTTTTACCTGAATGTAATTCTATATATATATATATATATTTTATAATGAAATCTCCGCTGGATGAACTCACAAATCTTAAATGCACTAATCTTTTGAGGCTGCTTATACCGTTAGCTTAGGAGAACAAGTTCTCAAATTACATATTGGGCCAAGGCCACGCATCATTTTAGTTTGAGCTATGAATTGCAACTACTAGTTGGCAAATACTATTATACAATATGGTGTGCATGTATATGGTCAAATATATAACTTATATGGAGTAATTGATAGCGTAAATTAAATTAAAGGTAGGGGTTTAAAGTTATAATACGAAGTAAGAGTAAGAGGTTAGGAAATGAGAATGTATTGAGTGAATGAGTGAAGGATGATTGGTTGATTATTGGGGGTAAAATAGTTCGATCAACTAACCTTAATTACAATGAAGTGGTATTGAGTGTGATTTGTAGTAGCAGGTGGATGATGTTAGGCTATGTCAACCCATGCTATTTATACTAGGATTAGTATAAAAAAGAATATAGGAGACGGACTTTTCGTTACTGTTTTTAACAAAAGGTAGGGGATTGTTACCAAAAAAAAAAAAAAACAATTTGCATATTTGGTTGATCACATGTTATTAGTCTATATGACAAGTTATCTGATCTTATAAATCAATTAGGTGTTATAGGTTAATGTTCATGTTTTATGTGCATATATGTGATTATTTGTAATTGTAGAGTATGTAAATAAACATGTATGATACTCTGTAATAAATAAAAGTTTATTATCTTGATGAGGTAATTATTTATCAAGATGAGAGGGTAAAATTACAAGATGCTAGGACATTAAAGGAAATTGTAGCATTTGGTGTGCATGCATGCTACATAAAAATGGACAAATTAATCCATGTGTGATCCGATCCAATTTGGAGAAAATTCCGGACAGACTCTTTACATACAGCTTTCCGAAATTGGACAATTTTGAAGCAAACAGTCTACTCCAAATCAGTTGACGCAGTTCCATTATAGCATTACCTATTTATTTTCTCCTTTTAACATCCATTCCTTTTATGCGTAAATTACTATTGACGAAATATGTGTTATTGTAGATTACTTGTGTTATAAGAATTGCAAAGAGTGCTAATACCTTATAATCAATTGTTATCGTGGACCGTGGTCCACAGTGCACTGTGAACCCTGGTTCAAAATGACGTCGTTTCGATGTTAGTGGGCGCGAACACGAACATGAATGGCTCCAGGAAATTCATTATCTATAATACATATAATCATTATATAGAGCACACAGAACGTTGCCTAGAATAGAACGTTTGCCCAGAATATATAGAATATTGACACAAAATACACAAAACTCATCATCTTAACATTCGAATGTACAAAAACATCACAACCCGTGTTAATAACATGAATACACAGAATATTGACACAAAATACTCAAAACTCATCTTCCTAAACATTCGAATGCACAAACACATCACAACATGTGTTACTAACATGAATACATAAGCAGTTGCCTAGAATACACAGAATGATTGCCTGGAATACACAGAACGATTACCTAGAATACACCACGATATAAATTGCCCCTTATGATCTAGTGGCACTCAGTTGCAATACGAGAGGAGTGGGTTCGAGCCTATTTTGAGGAAGACCACGACCACATTTTTTAGAGGCAGGTAATGAAATTTGACCATTCATAGACCTCCCTCCAACAATTCCCTAGTCACCAATTAGCCCCGTGAAACAGCAATATAAAGATCAATATTCTAAAAGCTAAAAAGAAGCATTTTCCATATGTTGAGAAATAAGTGAACTCGTGATCAACAGGGTTTCAGCCATTGTGAAGTGTGTTGGTGAATTGAGCTATGAGTGTGGAGATGGAAGATCCATCTTCACAGGCCCTCCGGCTTTCTTCTTGCATCTTCTTCACCTTCTTCCTCACCTCACTCTCCTTCTCCATCACTCCCTTTATCCCTCTCTCTATCCTCGCCGCCGTCACCATTTCGCCGGCCCGTCTGCCATTAACGCTTCTCTCGCAGTAGTCCAAGCTTATTTCCACGGCCATCCCCAACTCTCTCACCATCTGGAAAGCGTTCACCTGCTGCTCTGAGTGCAACGGCCAAGTCGCTATCGGCACTCCGCACCATATGCTTTCAAGAATCGAGTTCCATCCGCAGTGCGATACGAAGCCGCCCACGGCTCTATGTGACAGTATTTCCAGCTGCGGGACCCACCCCACCACCTTCCCTGTCCCCGCTGTCCGGCGGAGAAATCCGTCCGGTAGGATGTCGTTGTAATCCGAGTATTCCCCCGGAAACTGCGCCTTGTTGTTCTCGCTATCGCGCTGCGGTGGCCGCCGGAGGGACCAGATGAAGCGATACCCGCTGCTTTCGAGCCCGCCAGCGATCTCTCTGTGAAGTTATGGGTAAAGCTATTTTTATTAAAGAAAAATAAATAGTGTTATAATTATTGCTAGTCTATAGGGACATATTTAGAACAGATAAATACAGATAATTTTAACCTCACTTGATTCTCCGGTAGGCTCCCCTGGCTCCCGAAGCAAACGAACACGACGGATTCCGGCGGCTGGTCGTCGAGCCAGCTCATAAGCCAATCCCAGTTTGACTCGCCGGAGAGCGTGCGTGCCTGGTTCACGATGGGTCCCACAGTGTGGAGCGGAGGAAGTACGGTAGTAGTGGTGCTGTTGTAGGCAGTTATGGCGTGAGATTCCAAGCCGGCGAAGCTATTGACTATAATACCCTTTGCTTTTCTGAAGTCACGAGCGAAGACGACAAATCTGCCCAGCCAGGTCTCCTTGTCGACAAGCACCGTCGGCAACACCGAAGCTGGGACTGAGTTATCATAACTCGGAAACGACAACTCGGTCAACGAGTTCGCGAACTCAGTCACGTCTTCCCCCTCCTCGTCCTGAACAATCTGGAAGTGAAGCATAAGCCCTAGAAACGCAACTCCCGAGGTGAAGAACACGTAGGCCGGAATCCCGAAATCCCCGGCCACCTCCATAAACGGCGTAACTACCATATCAACAACCACCCCGACAATCCCGGGAGATTCGGATAAAAAATCTCTGAGGTTATTTATCTGGCTCTGTACAAGCCTATAGACGAAGTGGCCTCGAGTTCTGGAGCTCCACTCGGGAGAAGGATCAGTAGGTGGGAGGTGGACAAACCGGAGGCGAGTTTCTCCGGCGGAAGCGATGACGGCGTCGACGAAAGTGCCGCTGACGGAATCGATATAATCAGGGAGCTTGATGATAACGACGGTTATATAGAGCTGTTCAGATCGTTTTATGAGGAGCTTAGCGAACTCCAGCATCCCGGCAACATGGCCCATCGCCGGAGAAGGGATTAGGATAAGCTCCGCCGTCGCTCTTGCCATACTTTCAGGTGTAGAGATCAGATCTGAGTGTACAGCTCAACGGAATATAATAATATAGGGCCGCAAACCATTCATGATATGATTCATCCCCACGTGGAACAAATCACAGATATAATATATACTACCTCTGTCTCATTTTACTTGTCCTATTTACTATTCATTGTTGAAACAAACTCTTCATTCTTTGTTTATTTTCTTTAGTAATTTTTTATTATTTTTAAATTTAATTTTGTGTTTAATAGTACTTTTAATGTAGTTTCTAAATATATAAATTTTTATATATTAATGTTAAACTTAATAATATGAAAAATTGGGTTAAAAATTACTTTAGTCAAGTCTCGTTAAACGAACCAGACAACCATTTTGGGAAGTAATAAAATATAGTGTTATATTATTAAAGTATTGATAGTAATCAGAAGGGCATTATGTGGATGGCGGAGCAGGGCGGAAATGGAATAGTACGTGTAGGCGGCGAACATGCATCATATCATGCATGTCCATTATGATATTACCATTTTTGTAGTGAATTATGTTTAGATGATTTGGTCTTAGGTTTTCAAATTTTGTACGTTGACATAGTAATGTCCTAAAGGACGGGTGCTTCTTTGTTTCCTTGAGTTCTTCAACTTCTTTTTTTTTGTAGTGAATTACAAAAAAAATGGAAATGAGAGGATAAAACATCCACTCTGATCTCTACAATCAGCAGAGAAACACAAACTTTGCAAGCTATCAAATGGGTTGTCACGTTCACAGATCGTTTTATAAGCATAAAGCTAATATTCGAGAATTCCATAGCTAATATCTCAAGAACTAAATCGAAAGAGGAAACATATATATTAAAATGTTTCAGACCTTGAATCACGCAGTGCATGAGACTCTACTTGAACTGAGTCTACACTCATTCTCTTCAACCACTTCAAAGCTTCAATTCTCTGACAAAAATTGCTTCAGACTGGCTCGGTTGGTATAGCCTTCCCCATCTCTGTTCTTTAGCTGCTACAAATCTCCCTTATGAATCTCTCAAGATCAACCCCACACTTGTTGTTCTAGAACCTTTATCATTTGCACACTATGTACAAACAGGACTTTAATTTAACGTTTACTTTTTAAATCATATGACGTCGTCTGTTAAAATTAGACGTTGTTCAAACAAGCGTTATAAATAAATGATATGATATCAGTTAAATAAAAATCGACCCCTCTTATATTATTTTTAAATAAATACATATAATGTCGGTTTTTATCAAATAACTAAACATTACTTAAATTTAAAAAAAAATACGAAAAATAAAAGAAAACCGACGTCATAAAATTTTAATTTTTTTAAATAACTTACGACGTCGACGTTGTATATTTTTGTTTAATTTCTTTTAAATGTACAATAGCATACCATGTAGGTTTTTTACAAAAAAAAATAAAAATCGACGTGATCGGTGGTAGCGCTGGCAACGGTTGGAGCGAAGAGAAGAAGAGGTGGAGAATGGCGGTCTGGCAGCGGTGATATTTGGAAGAGAAGAAGAGAAGAGGTTTTGGAATGTTTGGAGGCACTGGAAAGAGCAAAGAGAAGAGGAAAAATTAAAGTTTAGGGCTACGACATCAATTATTTCACAAAATCGACGTCGTAGCATATTTAATTTTTTTTAAAAAAATTACGTATAGATACGACGTCGGTTTTATCAATAAATTGACTTTTTATATGTTGTCTATTTTTTTTATTGAAACAAAACACGATGTCGTGATATAAATATTTTTTTATTTACTAAACTTTTTTTATTATACGACTTCGATTTTATAAAAAACAAATGCCGTATACTTTGTGATTAAAAAATAAAAAATAATAATAACAATACGACGTTAGTTTTGGAAAAAATTACCTTGTATATCACCTATTTAAAAAAAAAAAAAAATTGAGTAGTACATACAACGTCGATTATATAAATAACCGACATAGTCATATGTATTATTATTATTTTTTTGATATATGTAATAACCAATGTTAAAGGTTTATTAAAAAATATTATAAAGTTTCTTCTTTTTTTTTTTTAAATTTATTTTTGAGACGTATGCTATTTCTGTATAGTGGCTGCATGGACGTTAACCTTGAGCATTCCCTGTGCTGGCTTCTTCCATTGCTGATCGGCAGTAGAATTGTTACTTTGGGGTTAGCGTATTCATGGATCTTATTCCATGCTGCCAAGAAATTCCCAGCTCCAAACCGCTGCAATTTGCAGCGTTTAGGAAAAGACAACCTTTCTCCAAAACACCCCTCCATATAATAAAAAAAAATTATGGAAGCCTAAAGAAGCCTTGAGGCTTTCCTTCAATACCCATCTGATGTAGGACATCGAATGGGTATTGAAAACAAAAACAAGGGCATTGAGGCCCTTTTATAGAGCAACCTCAATGCCCTCTTTTGTTTTGTGTCGATGTGGGATGAGTTAAAGCGGCGCCTTCTCTTTTTTTTTTTTCTTTTGTTTGTTTTTTTTAAATTATTATTATTATATTATTATTATTATTATTATTATTATTATTGTATTGTTTCTATTTATTATTATATATTTTTTATTTTTTTATTGTTATGTCCTTATAGGTCATTTTACATGTTAACCGCTAAACATACATAATTTTCTTTAACTAAGGCATCATTTTCCATTGACCTTATTTTTCCCCCTCTTGCCAAACACTGAAAACTCGAAAAACATTTTCTAAAGTCATTTTTCGAGTTTCCAAACGCACCCTAAGAAAACTTCATTAATTTTAAAGTGAAATTGTTATGACATAATTTTTATTTTTATTTGCACAAGTGTAAAAGTTCACTGGTCTATTTGACGTTTTTTCCTTAAAATAGTTATTAGATCAGACAACATCGTAATATGATGTTCCAAGACCTTGTTGTCCTCCTTCGCATCGTGACATATCTTAACTACCGTGGCATTCAGCTCGTCAACCCGCCTTTGAATTTTCTTGAGATAGACATACATCTCGTCATATTCCTCCTGCTTAACATCTTTCCAATCTGCCTCCAATTTAGCACGCCTCTGACTCTCACTCATCTCTTCGTTGGTTGCCATAACCTTACATGGAAAGAAGTGCAGAATTTTAAATACAATTAATTGATTCAATAGTTCAAAAACGTTCAAATTCGAAGCAAAATATTTTGTGCAGGAAAAGTTTTTTGGGCAATAGTGTAATATTTTTGAAAAGTTTTTACAACTATGATTAGAAAAGGAGGGGAAGGAAAAAGAAAAAAAAATATGAAACTTAAGAAAATAGATAAATAACACAGTCTGCGCAAGACACAGGAGCATATCACTTTATTAATAATGTGGGCCCTTATTTACTTCAAAAACCTCATATTACTGCAAGGATCTCACTCATTCTCTCACTTCTCCTTCTCTCCTCCTCCACTTTATTCAACTTTTCTTAAAATTTGGTTCAAAAACAATTAATGTGAAGGGCCTAAGAGATTCAATCAAACGTAACCGTACAAATATACAAACACAAATAGTATACCTAAGAGATTCAATCAATCGTAACCGTACAAATATACAAACATGAATAGTAAAATGTATAATCACAGAATATAACAAAAAAATGCAACACAATCTAAATATGAAATGCACTGATTGCATAAGAGAAATCGAAATGCAGGAATAAAGAATTCAAAATTACAGTAGAGAAATTGAAAAGGATACAACACAATCTACATCCAGAATGCAGGGATTAAGAATTTGAAATTGCAAGAGAAACAAAAAAGAATACAACATAATCTAGATCTGAAATAAAATGTAGGGATTAAGAATTCAAAATTGCAGTATGAACCATCTACATTTAAAATGCATTTACAATGCAGTGATTACAAATTTGAAATTGCAGTAGATCAGAGAAACAGAAAAGAATACAACACAATCTAGATCTGAAATACAATGCAGGAATTAAGAATTCGAAATTGAAGGGAATAGAGAAACCAATAACAGAAAGAAAGAAAAAAAAAACAATCTAGATCTTAAATATAGGGATTAAGAATTCGAAATTGTTGTAGAGAAAGAAGGTTACTTTTGAAATAGAAACACATGCAATACGATAGTGAGATGGTAGAGATTAGCAATGATATATTACTCCAATCTATATATATATATATATATATATATATATATATATATAAGTCAATCTATATCTATATTAGAGAATCGAAAAATTAAATGAAGAAATCACCATTGCCACGAAAAAACATGTGAACCTGAAAAGAACCTAAAAAAATGTGTGAACTTCAATAGTTTTCTATGATCTTTTATGGTAAAAATTAAAATAAAATAATATTTACTTAATTTGATTTGTTTCTTTTGACCATTGAAAATGTGAAAGATATCAGTTTTTGTTAGTATTTTATACTTGTACCTCAACTATGTAATTGGCAATATAGCTTAATTAGATTAGTATGTGAGGATTGAAGATGTGTTACGTTGAAACAAAACATGCACACCGTATGCATGCATTTTACAAATGGTACGTAATAAGATATCCATCTTAAGGCAATTTACAAAAGTATACAAGTATATTGGGATATTTAATTTAATGGTCTAAGCTAAGGGACGATCTCTTAACCTCACGGGTGAAAGGGTAAATTGAATTTATATGAAAATGAGTATTAAGTAAACACTTTGATTGGAAATTGTGTGTATAAAAAACTTGGAAATTCAAGAAACACTCTGAATTCTCTCTATATATCTCGATCAAGATAATTTGTATTATTTTTGAGTGTCTACATAACCAGGGAAACACAAAAGGATTGAAATTCAATAATCCTTGAATTGATTATGGAAATAGGTGTTGGTAGGCATTCAGTAGAATTGAATTTGTGAGTTTGTTTTGAGGTGTGGATCCTGATGAGTGTAATGTTTTGTTAAGGAGGTGTACGTACGTCCTTATAACTTTTTCCAATTTAAAAATGCCAATGCAAATTAAAGGTTGAATGCTACCTGATCTTGCCAGTTTGCATTGCAAATTGCATTACCAACACTAGGGACGAATTCTATGTTGGCGTTGCACTTTTCGTCCTTTCGTGCTCACTTTTCGTCCCTGAGTTATACTAAAATTGTAAATTTCGTCCCTAATTTTTATTAGTAAAGGGACAAAAAGTGCAACATCAATGATAACTTAGGGATGAAAAGCGAGTACGACCAACATTTAGGGACAAATTCTACAATTACCCTATAACTTAGTAACAAAAAATATCATTTTCTATTTTTTGTTTTTTTTTTTAATTATTTAAAATAATTATTATTTTTAATTATTTAAAATAATTTTACAAAATTTTTTTAATAATATAAAAACAATTATTTAAAATAATTTTAAAAAAATAAAACAAAACAAAAGTCCGCAGTCCCCAGCTTGGACTGCGACTTTTGTTTTTTGTTTTTTTTTTTATTTTTTTTTTAAATTATTAAAATTATTTATAAAATACAAATTAATTTGGCAGTAGGATCAAATGTGATACAAATTATAAAGTTTTGCACCTAATTTCAATCCAAAGAGTAGTAACATGTTAAACTAGTCATTTAAGACTCAATTGCACTTTTTTACCGGTTTAGGGGACTTGAATGGAGCTTTTTCAGTTAGGGGGCTTAATTGCACTATCTATCCGATTTAGGGGGCCAATTTGACATTTTTTCATATATATATATATATATATATATATATATATATATATATATATATATATATATATATATATATATATATATATATATATATATATATATATAAAAGAATTGTATGGATTAATTGTAAATAATTAAATGATAATTTTGAATTTTTTATACATATACTTTTTTTTATTAAAAAAAAACATTTGAGATTAGCCATTATTTTGTGGACCTGGATCCACCTTGAAATGTGGACTCATACATAATTAACTTTTAAAAATTCACAATTTGTATACTATGAACACACAATATTAACACATATAATTAATTATCTTGTTTTGTATTTTCATATTCCTTTCAAATATTATATATAGAATACTAAAATCACACAATTTAAACTTTTTAAAATTTAGTGCAGTTGTTATGTATTTTGAATTAGAAACACAATTTACATTTTGAAGGTTCACAATTCCAATATTAAATACACAATTCAATGTCGTTTAGAACCAGGGTCTACCTTGCAAGGTGTGGAGTATTGTCTATTCAAACTTTGGGCCCTATATGAAGTTTAATTATAAATTAATTTCACATTCGATAATATATATCTATTAACTGAGATAAGTATATCACATGGTTGTAAATTGTAATTGTTAAATGAATTTAAAATTAATAAACAATTTTGAAGTCATGAATTCAAATCTTTATATATACAAGCGTTTTTTTTACTTCATTAAAAAATAAAAAATCAAGCTAGAAGGCTCTCCCAACGTTGGGCCCAAAACGGGTGTCTATCTCACCCGCCTTCAGGTCCGGCCCTGTCTCATATTACTAATATAATCCAGTCCGCAAACTGAGCAGATATCTGAAGTCTGAACATTCCTAAATCTTCGATAAAAAAAATATATAAAAAATTAAAGAGATAATTCTATTTACTTTTTTAAAACGGTTACCTCCTAACCATTTCTTGCCAAATACATGTATTTTGCAAAGCATATGACGTTTATACGCATGTCAATTCTGATGTGTCATAACTAAGATAGTAAGCAACACAGCTCGGTTATGACTTACACAGTTCAGTCAAAGCGGTTACGCGTTACAATGTGTTAATATATTGATTTATTAAAATTTTAAATATTTAGTCCCTACGTATAGTATGTGAAATTAAAAAAAAAATGTTACTCTAAGCAATAACTCTAACACAAAATCTTATGAAAATTGAAACTCATGGGAATTTCTTATGAAAATTAAAATTTTCTTTAATTTTTAAAAATCAGATCAACGACACAAACTTCATTAAGAACTTAGAAAATCAGCAATACAACCAAGAGGGAATAAATTCCACCAACTCCGGACAGACAAAGAACCACTTGCCCTTGCAAGAACATGAGCCACGTGATTTGTTGACCGCTTGACACGGCGAACGGAAACGTTCCTAATGTCTCTAGCAATAAAATGACATTGCTTAACAATAGAACCAATGTATGAAAAGTCAATAGAACGGGAATTAAAAGCAAGGCAGGAATATAAACAATCAGACTCTAAAATAACATTGTAATGTCCAAGATTAAATTTCATTGTGAACTTCTTACTTAACAATTTCTTTTTAATTACTATATTGTATCCGTCCTTACATGGAAAGTTACTACGTAATTAAAGGAAAATGACTATTACTTCAACTTTACAAAAAGTAAAAACCATTTTGTTTTCTCTACCAAAAAAAAAAAAAGGTAAACAAAATGGTGTTTTCTATTTTCTTGTCCAGTCCCATAAAAATTGACATTTGTTTTTCCAGCCTTTAATTTTCTCACTAAAAGCAACTATTAAAAATAAAGTGAATACATTAAAATTTCAACATGAATGAAATAAGAAAGTAAAAGAATAAGAATATTATTCTATTGTTTTGTTCACAAGTGAAATAAACACAAGATTATAGAAAGAATCATATTTTTGTGTTTGGTTGGACCAGGAAATAAAAAAGATATATCATTAAAATAACCAAAATATCTTTATTCAAAATAAAACACTTATATATACATACACAAAATTTTGAAGCAAAATAAACATAAAAATAAATAAATATATACAAACTTATAAAACTAAAAAGAAAAAAAGAAGATAAAAACATAAGCTATATATATACAAACACATATATGAAACTGCACAAGAAATGAATCTATTTTTTTTCCACAATCTAAATTTTGGATGAAAAAATAAAAAGTATTAAGGAGATTACTCTCTTTATTTTCTAAAAATGGTAATCTCTTTACCATTTCATGCCAAATACGTAAGTCTCCTTACCATTTCATGCCAAATACATGTATTTTGCAAAAAATGTGCCACGCATATGACATACTTTCTGTCTTATACGAGTGTAAGTTTTGATGTGTCTTAACTAAGCTACGCAACTCAGTTATGACTTGCATAGTTTAGTCAAAGCCGTTACAATGTGTGAATATATTAATGTATTAAAATTTTATATATTTTGTCCCAACATACAATGTTCACGGAATAAAAAAATGTTACTTTGATCTATATTAGGACTCTAACAGTCCAAGTTCTATTGTAACTCTTTCCTGTGTATATAATTGTTGTATTTTGTGACTCTTATGATTATTTTAGAAAATACAGTTCTCATATGGTATCAGTAGTCTAGGGTTTTTATAGCTGCTCAATCTTCGGTCAATGACAACTTTGTCGGTTCTTTCGAACGGACTGTCTTGGATATCGTTGTTGCTTCCCCGTTGCCTATGGCTACGAACTCCTTGTCCACGGCTCATCATTTCGGCAATATTAAATTAACTACGAGAAATTTTTTTGTTATGGAGAACACATCCGGTTCTGTTTCTATGTGGCCAAAAGTTGATGGGCTTCATTGATGGAATAGTGCCCTATCCGGCTTTCACTGCCTCTTCTCCGTCCAACGATCCCTCGGTTGTTGGAATTTGTATGCCGAATCTGGCATATGCCATCTGGGTGCAACAAGATCATACCATAATGTCGATGCTCATCTCTTCTCTCTCTGAGGAGGTTATGCACCTTGTCGTTGGCCGTCACACATCGAGAGAAATCTAGGATTCAGTTGAGCGAGCCTTGGTGTCGTCCTCCTATTGCTTGCGCCTTGAACCTGCTCGGTCAGCTTCAGTCCCTCCGTCAAGGAGATGCAACAGTGACTGACTACCTCTTGGACGTGCTCAGGTGCCAAACGGCCCAGTTCCTACACCCCAATCGTCCAGTTTTCACTTTCTCAGCATTCTCGCTATCTCTTATGGGAGTCATATATGTCCATTATCAACGCTCGCACTCTAAAATCTCCAGCCTACGTGCTCAGGTGTTTGTAGAAGACTTCGCACCTGCCGGACGGCTTAGTTCCCACACCCCAATCGTCCGGTTTCTCACTTTCTTAGCATTTTCTCTCTCTATTTCTCTACCTCTTGCCCCTCAAAGTCTCAAACTCTTCAGATCTCCACTATCCCCTCCTCTCCAGTTCCATTCGCACGCACTCTCAAATCTTCATATCCACCCCAATCGTCCGGTTTCTCACGCACCCTCAAATCTCCATATCCACCCCAATCGTCCTCTCACGCACTCTAAAATCTCCATATCCACCCCAATCGTCCGGTTTCTCACTTTCTTAGCATTTTCTCTACCTCTTGCCCCTCAAAGTCTCAAACTCTTCAGATCTCCACTATCCTCTCCAGTTCCATTCGCTCGTCCGGTTTCTCACGCACTCTCAAATCTCCAAGTCTCAAACTCTTCAGATCTCCACTACCCTCTCCAGTTCCATTCGCTCGTTCGGTTTCTCACGCACTCTCAAATCTCCATATCCACCCCAACCCTCTCAAATCTCCAAGTCTCAAACTCTTCAGATCTCCACTACCCTCTCCAGTTCCATTCACTCTCCAGTTCCATTCGCTCGTCCGGTTTCTCACGCACTCTCAAATCTCCATATCCACCCCAACCCTCTCAAATCTCCAAGTCTCAAACTCTTCAGATCTCCACTACCCTCTCCAGTTCCATTCGCTCGTCCGGTTTCTCACGCACTCTCAAATCTCCATAGCCACCCCAACCCTCAGATCACGCACTCTCAAATCTCCATATCCACCCCAACCCTCAGATCTCCACTATCATCTCCAGTTCCATTCGCTCGTCCGGTTTCTCACGCACTCTCAAATCTCTCCAGTTCCATTCACTCGTTCGGTTTCTCACGCACTCTCAAATCTCTCCATATCCACCCCAACCCCAATCGTCCGGTCTCTCACTTTCTTAGCATTTTCTCTACCTCTGTTTCTCCATATCCACCCCAACCCCAATCGCCCGTTCTCTCACTTTCTTAGCATTTTCTCTACCTCTTGCCCCTCACCACTATCCTCTCCAGTTCCATTCGCATGCACTCTCAAATCCCCAAGACCTCTTGCCCCTCAAAGGTCTCAAACTCTTCAGATCTCCACTATCACCTCTTGCCCAAAGTCTCAAACTCTTCAAACTCTTCAGATCTCCACTATCCTCTCCAGTTCCATTCGCACGCACTCTCCACCCCAACCCCAATCGTCACTATCCTCTCCAGTTCCATTCGCACGCACTCTCAAATCCCCAAGACCTCTTGCCCCTCAAAGTCTCTTCAAACTCTTCAGATCTCCACTATCCTCTCCAGTTCCATTCGCACGCACTCTCCACCCCAACCCCAATCGTCCGGTCTCTCACTTTCTTAGCATTTTCTCTACCTCTTGCCCCTCACCACTATCCTCTCCAGTTCCATTCGCACGCACTCTCAAATCCCCAAGACCTCTTGCCCCTCAAAGTCTCAAACTCTTCAGATCTCCACCAGTATCAACGCACGCACGCATTCTCTATTCACCCCTATACTAATGACCAACCGACCTTTGCTTACTACGCACAAGGAGAGCCCCCTCACTTTGAGAGATTGCCCTCACATTGCCATTAGTAAGACTCGATCCCTAGTCTTTGCTCCCAAACTTCACCCATGTGACCAGTTGAGCTGCCCATGCAATTTTTTTTCCTTTTATGGGAGATCTATCTAGATGTTTCTTAAAATTTTGTAGGCATAGAAGTCTTTTTTCGACTATCGATATCGCTGGAGTTGAAAATCACAAAGGAAGTGGTATGTTTTATTTTTTAATTTGATTTTTTTTTCATATTATGATATGTTTAAGTTTTAAAATATGATCTCAAAGTTGCTCAAATCGATCTTCTTCTCCCTTCTCTTGCAATTTGATTAGAAAAGAAATAAAAAATAAATTATATATCTACAATTTTCATCCCTCTCGTAGCTTAACAGATTTGCACTCATATCTCTTCTCAACTCTAGGGTTTTGAGAAGGGGGAGACCGCAAATCCGCTCTATAATAGTCCAAAAGTTGTTGACGAGTATTCATCAAAACTGGAGCAAGTGATATTCATGTTTTTACTTTTTACATCAAATTTTAAGATGTTTTGGTTTTTGGCATGTGCAATGTGTGTGAGAGAGAATGAGAGATTTTGTGATTCTAGCTCTATATATGAAGTGCATCGATTGTGATGCATAGTCTATTTTTCTATGAAAGTTGCCACAATATTTCCAAGTATATTCGTAATGTTTAGATTTAAAGATTTTAAGTATTACATTGGTGCCAAAGACCTTGTAGTCTTGTGGCACTCGGTTTATACTCCCATATGGGAGGGAATGGATTCAAGCCTGAGTCAGTAGTACTCAAAACAATTCATTTTGCCAAGTAGTTTCACCTATTAATCCCTATTTGACTTTATGCCTTTTTATTGTTTTCTAGATTGTAATAATTACTTTATTTTAGAATTTTGATTTTGCATCACCATTCTTTATTTATTTACTCAATCCCTTATAATTATATATTTTTATAAAGAGGTTTTAGAAATTCGGAAACTTGAAGTAGGTGCGAATCAGTCAACTTAAACGTGAATCAAGAGTTACTATTTCGGTTCGGACTTCAGGTACTTAAAATTAACATTGGGTTGAACCCGAACAGGTTAACTCAAACCTGAAGCAAAGTGTTATTATTTCGGTTTGGATTTCGGGTACTCAAAATTAACCTTGAGTTGAACTCGAATTGGTCAATCCAAACCCATAGCAAAGTGTTATTATTTCGGTTCGGACTTTTGGTACTCAAATTTAACGGTCGTGTCCATATGGGGATATTAATTAGGTGTAGAGCAGGAAGCAGTGTGCAGTATAGGTTACAAAGTAATGAAAAGAGAGAAGTATAGAAAGAAACGTGTAGAATAGTGATATGAGCAGAGTGCCACTCCTCACTCTTTCCTTCATCTACTCGTAACGGCTAAGTCACGTACTCGTCGCTCTCCCTTCCCCCAACTCTCAACTCCCCTCCCTATCCTATTCTATCTATTCCCTTATTAATCCGCCTTTACTTTAATTTCCTCATATACACACCCCTCCACTCCTTTCCTTTCCATTCCACATTCTATATATTCAGTTTTTTAATCAAAAACTTTTAACCATATATATATTTCTGTCTTTCCGATCGAGGAATTGAAACCCAGAGCTTCAGTTTTGATTTTGACAAGATCATATAGATAATATGATTGGTTGGTGAATCTGTTTGTATACAATCAATAGTTTGATTCTTTGGTTGTTTAATTTGCATGAAAGTATGGGGGAGCATATGAGAGGTTGCAATGGGATGGATGGTAGTAGTGGTGAAACTTAACATCGGATAACGATAGGTACGTGTCGCCCGTTACGTTTGCCGTCGTCCAATTAAGGTTTCATTCCCGGGCAGGAGTAAGTACTAATATTCGTACGTTTCGAGTTTCGACAAAAAATATAATGTTGGGGTGCTTTGGTGTGAAGGCTATTGTGATGATGGCCATCTTAACGGTGGTTCTGTTGACGGTGCCGCCGCTGTTGCCGATGCCGCCGCCGCAGCCGCCGGTGACGCTGCTGTTTATCCCGCTTCTCATCTTGCTGTCGCTGGCTTTCCTGGCGGTATTTCCGCCCCATACCAAACTTTGCAGATTCTAGATATATACTTTTGTTTGATTTCAAAAAAAATAAAAAAAAAAAGGATGTATACTTTTGTTTCGTTGTTTAATTAATTCTTCACTGGGTTGGCGCGCGTTGGGACAATCTTTGGTTCTTCGGTTCTTGAAGTTACTTTTAATTTCGATCCATCTTTAATTTGTGCCGCTCCGCTAGCTGCAGATATAGCAGACTGGACTGGACAGCTAGGGGTAGTTGAATCATGCAATACTTTTATCCTTGAAAATGCAATATAATGATTGTATGTTTATGCAATATACTTTTTATCATTAGGATAATTTTTCTGAGGTTTTCCCTTATTTGAATTCCAATTCTCTTTCCCTTTCTTTTATTATCTGCAAATGTGTCACAAGTATGTAAATTGGTGATTCCATCAACTAGTTAGAACATAAAAATTTTGGTCCTTATATTTTTGTTCACATCACTAACTTAGTCAAACAACAAAGCCACTACACTTCTTAAGTATTATTATTATTATTGAATCCTCTTATGTGTTTCCATTTTGCTTAGACATTGTTGTATTTTTTATTATTGAACTCCATTTTTTTTAACATCACTGAACTTTTTGTACTAAACCAATTTATAGTGTTCTTTTAAGAAATAGAATAGGCTCATGTTAATAATTGTGATATTGGGAAAAAAGAAAAAAGAGGAAAAGATAGGAAGTAATTAATGGGAGTAAATAGTCAAAGATTTTTTGTAGAAATTTGATTTGAAGCTATATAGTATGTACTGCCTATATACGTAAACCATTTTATTACCAAGTTATAACTAGCCTAGCTAGTTGTAGCTAGAAATTAATTATTATTTTTTTCTTGGAATCTCTTGATTTGGAGAAACTCCAAGGGTGAAATAACCCAATCGGGATTTTATTTAATTTAATTTAATTGATGGTGGATGGAGCTCAAAGATGTGATGGAATGAAAGAATGTGCAAGTTGGTGCAGCTGGAGTTTTAATTTGTTGATCATCATTATTCATTATCATTAGGCTGTCTTTCCAGTAAAGCCAAATTAAAGGAATTGAGGATTTGAAGGATTCTGCGGGCTGGCTAAGGATTCATCTGTATCGGGACATGCCATACGCAGCCAGCCATAGCCTACTTAGGTGGCTGGTTTTTCCATTTCCATGGACAATTACCTACTTGATGTTTTTTTTTTTAGGGTTTTTAATTTTTTTGGACTTAAATGTTGGGGCACATGGCTCTGTATTACTGTGTTGTATTGGTTTTGTTAACTTTTTGCTGCTTTATTAACCCCCTACACCTACTCTTGCGCATTCTAGTGAGCTGGCTTCAGACTAGGGTCTAGGGCATTAAACAATTCTCAATTTGACTAGCTGCTGCTTCTGCTTCTGCTTCTGCTGCACACCCTCTCTCTGCTCTGCTACCTACTTTAATTATAACGTTGAGAAAAAACATGGGGACACAGATTTACTTAAAGGTACTTGGAATGTTTTGTTCGATGTAGTTCACGTATTAGGATTTTGATCATTTTTTTTTTAATCTTTAGTGTTTTAATAGGGTCAATAAAACCAAGATAACGTGTTAGATTTGCTTGTTCACCCCATATAGTCCAAAGCAATGCTACTTTAATTTAGTTGAAAAAAAGATGATGACAAGAAATTACAGTATATAATGCTGGAGTGGAGTCTGGAGAATATAATGCTGCTTTTGTTTTATCACTCACACGAGGGATTGGAAACGCATTGGCTCCAAAAGCTGTTTAATCCACCCAATTTTGCATATATATATATACACACACACACAGTTTTAAAGATACGTGCCACTACAATACAATACAATACAATACTAGGGACTTTATTCAATCGTTTCCATTGTTGCATTAATTCTTGAAATTGATATACCACATCTGGCATTTCATGGTTGCAAATAAGAAACCCCTGAAATGAGATGAATGTCATCAAATTACAGAAGCCTAAAGTGGAGAATTTACAAAACCGGGGCTGCTGAGTGCTGATGAATGAAGTACTTGCAGAAACAGATTGCGATTGGATGACGCTCAAGGCCCCCCATCCCTGACCAAGATAAGCCTTCCAAACTTTCATTATCTGATACTGTCCGTGATCAGACTCTAAAAGTTGAAGTGAAGTTTTCTGTACCAGTGCCTTGACCTTGGCTTCAACTCTTTCTTATTATGCTTCAGGAGAGCAATTCAATTTTCCCCTATCCTATGCAGCAGACTGCAAACTAACCTGCCCAGTTGCTGCTTGCTCATACTCAGCGCACGCCTCTGGAGTGTCTTCTTCGCTAGGTGGAACTAGTTGCCAAAACAGAGGCAAATATTTATCCCACTCCTTCAAAATTGCAGATCCTTTGCTACTCCCAGTTTTTTCCTAGTGAATAAAAAAACAAACCAAGGATATCAAAAAACACAATGTTGACTGAAACCAAAGATAGATAGAAGATGTCAGCCAATGTATGCAATGTTCAGTAAAAAATGCTAACAAGTTCATCAAAGAAGCCCAGAGATAGAAGTTGAATTCAAAACTAAATATAGTTACAAAATCTTTATATGAGAATATTAGTGGTAAACGTATAAAAAAGCTTTCCTTAGTGAAACAATCTCCACAAAGTTTAATGTCTACTTACAACATGGGCTTCAATAAGGCTCTTAAGCAGCATCTGCCCCACTGGAGCCACTACTCTCTGAATCTTTACGATTTCCTTGTTTACCTATCAAAATTTTACAGGCATCACCAGAAAATTCACAATATTATAAACCAAGACTGTTGCATAAAAAAAGAAAGCAGCTTCAATTTCTAAGTAAATCATGAACAAACTAAAGCAGGGTAGCTTGGAATGCTGGAAGAGTTGTGAATACAACAGATGACCCAGCCTAAGGACACCAATTGTGTGTGTGTGTGTATGCACATAGATATAGGTGTTGTAAATTGTCCATAAAACCAATATTGGTGAAACAAACCTTTGGGATAAGTGTATCATCCTCATCAAGAATGTATGCCAGACCTCCAGTCATACCAGCAGCCACATTTCTACCCACCCTGACAACAAGATAAACATGAAAATGAAACTCAAAACTTGGGTCAACTTCCTTGTGCAATATTTCCATAATTGTGTGTTTCACAAATTAAAAAAATACTTACTTCCCAAGCACAACAACACACCCTCCTGTCATGTACTCACAACAATGGTCTCCAGTGCCTTCTACAACTGCTTGAGCAAGAGAATTTCTAACAGCAAAACGTTCCCCTGCTCTCCCTCGTACAAATATCTGGCCACCGGTTGCTCCATACAAGCATGTATTACCCACTATAGTGGCATCCTCTGGACAAAACCCAGTATTTTCAACAGGAGTGACGACAATTTCTCCACCAGCCATACCCTTTTGATCAATGAATTGTGTTAAATAGGTGAATAATAAACACTTAATCACAATGAGACTATCAGACTCGCTCGGTGTTTAACTAAAAATTTATCCTTTAAGCTTAAGTTTGAGGGATAAATGTGCTCTACACATGGTATTACTAGATTAATGAACCAACCTTCCCCACATAGTCATTAGCTTCTCCTACAAGACGGATGTTCATTCCAGGTGTCAAAAAACAACCAAATGACTGCCCAGCACTCCCTGTGAATCTGCATGAGTAGCAACAAATCTTCTAAGTTTTACAAGGATATAGAAAAACAATATGTTTCTCAATGTATGCAAGAATCACAGCAACTATATCATAAGATTGGAATTACGTTATGTTAAGCTGCCCAGCAAAACCAGTGTCGCCATATTTCTTTGCAATAACACCAGCTATGCGGCCACAAGTAGCACGGTCAATATTATAAATTTGAATTGTTTTGTTCACCACCTTTTCATTCTCAATTGCATCAGATAACTGCAAAGAATTATATATATTGCAACAAAAAAGGAATTGAATTATTGTGCATACTGACCAAATATCACAAAATAGTATACTCTAGTAATTGGATTAAAAAAGAAAATTCTCCTTAAATAGAGTCCAATGCTGTTTTTTGGATTGAAAATATGTGGTTGGCTTGTAAAGGTTTCAAAAATTTTGATTGTTGAAGGATGGAGAGTGTTAGATTAATGGGTTGGTTAATTTTGTCATTAGGAAGAAATTTCAATTCATTCAAGATGGTATGTGTGTGAGTGTGTGTGTGTGTGTTTTCTTTTTCTTTTTCAGAAATGGTGTTTAAGCACAGCAAAATTATTCTAAGTGGTGACACAATTCTGGGTGTGACTTCTAAGCCAAACCCCAAAGTATTCTACTTAGAAATTTCAATTCCTTAAAAAATGGCTGAAGGTAAGGAATAAGGATGCTATCTGCAGATTAATTCCAAGAAAGGTAAACTATGGACTACTTGATGAAATCATCCTTAATGTTTACCTCTGGGTCAGACAGTAGAACTTCATCAAGAACAGGACCATTACTATGAACCTCCTGGTTCCTTATCATAGTACTGCTCCATTTGGGCATACCAACATTCTAAAACATAATATCAGAAAATTGTTATATATGCAACTATAGGTAAACTATGAAATGATGAAAATATTAGCTATACTATGGAACGTACAGAAAGCATGTAGTCGAGGTCAAGATGTCGAGTTTTCATTAAGGAGATATCTCGAGGTTTTAATAGTTCTGTCCGTCCAATTACATCATCTAGCTTCTCATAACCCAATTGTGCCAACGTGCCTCTTACCTGGCCATATATTGTCAAAAATAATGTAGTGGTTAAAGAATGAAACTGAAGCATCACACGTAATTAAAATAAAAGATGTTTGCTGGGTGTTCAAAAAGTGCTCTCATTCTCCCAGGACAAACTGATTTTCCACCAGTTTTTTATTGAATACCCTTGTTGGGTCTCTGGAGATCAATAGGAAGACTTGACCTGATAGGAGGAAAAGACATGTAGCAGCTGTACTAGAGGAGCGCCATCAGCGCCACTGATATGAATGCTTTTTTTTTTTTAATCTCTTCAAGACAACAAAAAAATAAGGAATCCTATCTATATTAGTCTCAGTTGCAAAACTACCTTTTTGCTCCCACTAATGATATATCAAGGGTACTGTTGCTGAAAAGAAAAATAAGATAGACAACAAAGTTGACATTCCAACAGAGGGAGAAATGATCAAACAAAGATGGGGCGCAAATCAGCTTTCACACTAGAAATTGTCTTGTCTAAGAGGGTGGAAAAGAACCAGGGCTCGAAGTGTTAGAGAAGAATATGAATGAGTCAATGTCCATTCCTACTGCTTTCCTTTCCAGCATCCCACTTCTTTGCAGGACAGCCAAATCAGCAAGTTCAACATAGTTCTAAGCTACTGATATCCTCTAGTCTAGCCACATTAGTAGATAAAGTATAATACTTGCACTCTTTAACCTTTATATGAAACATCAGGATTCATAATTGTGTTAGCAGAAAAAGCTGAATGGAAGTAAATCTGGCAGCAAATGACCTATGGTCATTGTCTAATATGAAAGTAAAGGAAAAAGGAAAGGAAACATTGCAACCACTAGAGATAATAGCTGACTGATACAAGACAAAGTATTGCACTTTAGGAAGAACCAGTTTAACATCTGTTTTTAGAAACCAGAACCTATTGACCCACAAAGCAGGACACAAAGGATGCAAGAAAACTTTACACAAGTCATCGGACACACAACCATAGGAATTACCTCTTCAGCAACATATAAGAAGTAGTTCACAAGGTCACCAGGTACACCTGGAAATCGAGCTCGTAGTTCCTCTCTCTGAAAGAATAGAAAAGTGAAAAAAAAAAAAAAAAAAAAAAAAAAAAAAAAGAAGAAGAAGAAGAAGAAGAAGAAGTTATGCAATGAAAATATGACAAAACTATGAAAAAAAACAGGTTAGTAACACAAATATTTGAGACCTGGCTTGCAACACCAACTGGACAATTGTTTGTGTGGCAAATGCGGGCCATAACACAACCGGTGGCAATCATTGCTATAGAACCAAATCCAAATTCATCAGCTCCCATTACCGCAGCCATTATAACATCAAATCCACTTTTAAAGCCACCATCAACTCTAAGAACAACTCTTTCTCTTAGCCCATTGGCAATGAGTGTCTGCACATACAATCAATTTAGATGATTTGAATTGATGCTGAAGATATCGCATTAACTATGGTTTGTTTTCAGAACAAAAAGTAAACCTGATGTGTTTCTGTGAGGCCAAGTTCCCAGGGACCACCGGCATGTTTAATTGAACTCACTGGGCTTGCTCCAGTCCCTCCATCATGTCCTGATATCTGCAAAAGAAATTCAGGCGCAATATTGGATAGAGGAAAGAATCTTATTTTTCATAATCTGAATGATAACAAACAGATAGTCCCCGGTTTAATTTAGTAAATAAGTTGCCATATCACAGTGTACGATTTGTTATAGAAGACCAATTTTGAGTAAGATATATCCAGACAGGAGTAGAGAGAGAGAGAGAGAGGGGTCAGAGGGAGGAAGATAACAAAGAGTTAGTGACTTAGACGTCCTGAATGAATGAAAAAACATTTCAACCCCAAGATTTTAGTCAAATAAACATTTTGACTATTTGCAAAAGACCAAGCCTTTACAACTTGTTAACTACTACTGCACATGTTTGCTCAAAAGTCACAGAGATGCACACCTGAATGATATCAGCATTGCCCTTTGCGACCCCTGAAGCCACTGTTCCAATACCAGCTTCTGCCACAAGTTTTACAGAGACTTTTGCTTTGGGGTTAACCTGCTTATCAATAATGAAGAATCAGGAACAGTGCTCTGAAACAGATTGTGATTAAAATAGGCAGAGATGCATCACATCACCTGATGAAGGTCATAAATTAACTGAGCAAGATCCTCAATAGAATAAATGTCATGGTGTGGTGGTGGGGATATAAGAGGGACACCAGGTTTTGAATTCCTCAATCTTGCAATATAAGCACTAACTTTTTTCCCAGGCAATTGACCACCTTCACCTGGTTTTGCCCCTTGTGCAATTTTGATTTCTAATTGATCAGCATTTGCCAAAAATGTTGGAGTGACACCAAAGCGGCCCGAAGCAACCTGAGGACCCATTAGCATGTTATTAAGGTTTCTCAATTAGTCATCAATTATTAGTAACTTATACACTCACTGCATGTGGCAAAAATGACTTCCAAAACTAGAAAGGAAAAAAAACAGCAGCAGCACATAAGACCTGTTTTATCGCACTTGTAGCTGTATCTCCATTTTGAAGTCCTTTGAGGTGTGGAAGTGTTGGAGAATACCCATCAACGACATCAGTAAGGGGTTTCCAGCGAATTGGATCCTGTATGAAATTGGTGCATTAAAACATCATAATTTAGGAAAACATTCAAATAGATATTACCTGATAGAGTTTACTTCTTTCTTTAAAAATTATTACATAATTTACCTCACCACCTTCTCCAGAATTTGACTTTCCACCAATCCTATTCATAGCAATTGCAATAGCTTCATGGGTTTCCCTAGAAATAGCTCCAAGTGACATACCACCAGTGCAAAATCGTTGCACAATTGATGAAGCAGGTTCAACCTTTCCAACTGGAATAGGTGAACGATCACTTTTCAGTTCAAGAAGGTCTCGAAGAACCTGTAATTACAGTAAATGTTCAGAAACTTTTAGAACATCAACCAAATATCTGAAGTAATAATAATCAAATCAGTACACGGGTAGCAGAGGACTCCGTATAACTCGTAATATAGGTAGTCTTGGCTGGAGTATGTTATACATTAAAAAGTTCTATTTCCCTCCCTTAGAACTTAGAAGGGCAGTCTTATAAAATTATTCATGAGTCAAAAGATTCTTAGTGCCCCAGTTATCCTCAACAGGTTAACTCCAAGATGAAATCAGAATATAATTGAAGCTTAACAGATCATACAGCAACTCACATTCACAGGTCGGTTTGCCAAATGCTGCTGATAAACTGAATATGCACTTTCACTCTTTTGGCGGACAGCTTTATGGAGCAGTTTTGACATCTCTGGATTATTTCCATGATATTCCCCTTTCAAATAAATGGAAATAAATAAATAAATAAAACTATAAATTTTGAGAGTTTGGGCCATGAAAGATTCAGTTTTAATTTCAAGCTCAGCAGAAATATAATCTCAAGCTCAAAAAGTTTACAAAGAAAAAAAAATGGAAAAACTTAAATAACAGACACACACACACACATATATATTTCAATAGTTTTTAGCTTCACCTTTAACTCAAATAAGGAAATGGTCTCTATAGAACATATGAGATATAGACATATAGTTAAGAATATATGTTCAGAGTATGTATTGGAAAGTCAAGAAAAAGCCCGAGTTTAGGGATTTAGCTAGACAAAAACCATTATTTTAGGTATTTATTTAGTGAGCATTCTGTTAACTGATATCCTAGGATTGCATTATCTGGATCACATATATTTACTCTTTTCTATTGAATAATGAACAAAAGAAGCATTATTCGTTAAAAAAGCCTGTCTTCACTCTTCAGTATATACCTAGAAATGTTAACACATTAGTATGTATTTTATACCTCCTGGTCTGGCCTGTATGAACCCATAATTTTCAAGCCTTTTCGCGGTATCTTCAGAGAAAGCCTTAACCCAGAATGACAAAGTCTCCCTTGCCAGCTGAAAGAAAGTTGTTCACACTCAAAGTTTTGTAATGGTATAGAAAACGCAAGCAGCAGCCAGACCAAAAATTTCAAAAGTATAAACAAGCAAGAACACAACAAATTGTAACAGTAGTCATTTTACTAGACTTTCAACAGCATAAACAAGCAGCAATACAACAAAATGTAACAGTAGTGTCATTTAATCATGCTGGAAATTTGCAAGACTTCCAGAAGTGTCAGACTTCTGTCAGAATAAATTCAGTTATGAAACATCTTTTGCCAATTATAAAAAATTTACTAACATGAATTGTAGAATAAAAATTTAACCAACAAAGTTCAGATAACTATATATATCTGTTTTAGTACCTCATCCAGAGTTAAGCCACCAATACTTGATTTACTCCCACAAAATGAAATATCAACAACCTCCTTTCCCAATCCATATATTTCAAATATCTGTGCTCCACAATAACTAAAACCAAACAATTTTAAGTGGGAAACGGAGAGTAATAAAGAAAGAAAATAGCAAGCTGAAAGACGGATAAGCTGATAACAATAGTAATATGACATGGTAATCAGGGAAAACAAAGAAAACAAGAGATATAGTGTAGGAATCTGCTGCCAGAAGTAGAGACACTTACCTTGAGAGCAGTGAAATTCCCATTTTGGAAAGAATTTTGAGAAGGCCAGATTTTATTGCCTACAAGAGTTTTGAACATTAATGTTCTCTATAAGGTACAGTACACAGAAGTTGGAAAGCAGTTCTATGAAAGCTCAACAAACAGATTAATACGTGTGCAACTCCAGCAAATAAAAGGAATCTTCAAATTTTGTTAACAAAGACAACATCGTAGGCACATTCATTCTTCACCAAGATACAGACCTTACAGAAGTTCTTTTGAGCTTGCTCAATAGTAACAGTAGGCATCTTTCCATTACGCATCAGGTTCACAGTTTTATTGCTCAAGCGCCACTGACGACATGTCTCCAATGCCAAGTATGGGCAAATAGCACTGGAACAAACAAAAAAAATGTCTGTCAAATGATGAGCTGAATATTTACCAAAAAGGACCACTTCTTACACATTTGGGCTAAAAGTAGACTAGATGTAAACCCAAAACTCAAAGAAAGATATACATAAATACACTCATGCACTCCCTCCCTATATTATACCTGCCTTGTTTGGCTTCCCAAAATAAGAGACAGACTCAAACTCACTTCAAAGTTCAAATTTAGGGAATGGTAACAATCTTTCCACTACAAGAATTTGAACTCTATCCATTACATTAATAGTTTCCTTGATACTAAGGTAGTAAAGATTTTCCACATTCTCCATGCTTAATGAAACTCATTAAATGGGACAATGGGAATGCACGGGACCACATACAAATATCTATGAGCCTCAAATTTAACTAAAAGGACTGAATTTCAGACAGAGGAGGAAAGAAGATGCAGAAGATATGAGCATAACCTTGCACCATATCCTATCAAGCAAGCAAACTGATGAGTGCTGAAGCACTGAGCAGTATCAGCAACAATTGAAGCAGACATACGCAGACCATTCTGAATCAGGTGCTGGTGAACTGCACCTACAGCAAGAAGTATTGGAATCGCAGGCCGTGTAGCTTCCTGGCAGTGCAGACAAAAAGTTAGATATACGTTATATGATGCCTCAGTTTTCAAAGGTTTCTCTCCAGTATAAAAACATAGGGATGTACACAGAGCTTATAGAAAGAAAGATGCCAGTCAAATAGAAACTTCAGTTAAATATACTGCATCAGAAAATGTTAAAATGTATGCTAAAGTCAAATTTCAGTAGAACTGTAGAAAAACAAGAACCTTTAGAGGTTAAAAGCAAGAAATGAAATAGTGGCAGATATCCTTACTTCCTTTAGAGGGGAGTTGAGATTCAGATAATGCATATGTTAAGGTCTAGAAGACTAGAACTTTAACTAAATCCAGCACATGCTCTTGTAACACCTCAAACAAAGACAAAAATAGCAAATGATGGCACCTGACAGACCAAAATAAAGCTTACCAGCTCATCAGCCCTGTCAGAGAGAACAAGCAATTGAGAACCATTTCTAACAGCTTCATCAGCTGCTTCACAAAGTTTGTGCAGTGCCTTTTCCAAGGAACCATCCATTCCTTTCCCAACATCAAAAAATGTAGGTAATACTTGAGGTTTCAAATGTGGATCTTTCAAAAGAGATTCCAACTCTCCTTCATTAAGCACTGGACTTGACAAATTAACCTGAACGACAAACCACACAGTTCCTAGATAAGAAACTGGAGAGCAGCAAGGGCGTAGCTAATGGCGTCAAAAGCAGAAGGGAAATGCAAACAGACCTGAGAGACATTTTCAGGTCCAACCTCTAGTATATTTCCTCGCTTCCCAAGATTGACTTCAAGAGACATAACCAGTCCTTCTCTGAGAGGATCAATAGCAGGATTTGTGACCTGGCATATATAAACAAAACCAACCATGCAACATCAAACCAGATCTAATAGATTATTTGGATAAATAATGTTTTAGGAAGTTACAGTTACTTAAAGTGAAGCAAGGAGATTAAACTAACAAGTGAGGGCCAAGTGACTTCACAAAGCATGATGAAAGAGGAACACTAAACCATATACTTCACTAGATGCATGTTTGATAAGTGAGGTTACCTATAGCTATATAGTGTCTTTATTTTTCATAACATTAGATCCTGATTATCCATAATAAGCATGCTAACCTGAGCAAACCTCTGCTTGAAATAGTCAAATAACATATGAGGCTTTGAAGATAATACAGCCAAAGGTATATCATCTCCCATGCAAAACGTAGGCTCCTTCCCTTGTGCAGCCATACTTTCAATAACCATTTGAACATCCTCACTAGAATAGCCATATGCCCTGTTTTCTCAAAAGAACAAGAATCAGATAATTGAAAATGATTGATATCATTTGTTTTATACAGAAAGACAATAAAGCATGGGAAAGAATCATTTATTTATATCATACAGCTGAGAATATGTTAGGTATGATGGATAGCTTAATACGTTATTTAAAACCAATACTGGGGCAGAAAATATAAGATGGTTCTTCTATATTGGAAAATTTACAAGTTTACTGATCTATACGGCATCCTAATTCCTATGGTCTACCCAACATTTAAATCAGCAGAAGTAACTATAAAATTTTAAGAGATTGAATTACATGAGCAGAAACTCAACTTAGGACCCTATGGTGCAACCACATGCACTATCCATTTTATGTTCATTCAACTAGTAGCTTTTCTGCAACATTTTTCATCATAATACCATAGTACACCAAGCACTGTGTATGACACACTTGAATATTTATCTCATATAAAACATATGGATAATACCAACTACCAAGTGTCAGAGGAAGGTAAATACCTAGTTGTATTCAAACTAGGTACACTGAAAAGAAAAATATGGGATAAACGCCTAAAAAGGCCATCTCTATGTGTCTCTACATCTGTCTTCTACAAATTTTCAGAATACATTTACTTTTTCACATCTCAACGTTCTATCATCTTTTCTTGCAATTACTTAAAATGCTCCACTTTGCTTTCTGCAGAAATTTTTACCAAGATTCACATATCAAAGCCCTGAAGAAAGTTATTTTTCACAAGGGCTACTGTGTTTTGATTTTTGAAAATTAAATAAAAGTTGAACATCAATCTACAAAACTGAATTAGCTGGATAGCATATTGGGAAGTCACGGAACTTCTAGTTCATATAGATTAGTACTTCATGTATATCATTCAGTTATGGTTGTAGCCTAGCATAACTAAAAATTATTGCATACTCATAACTATAAATATTGTACGAGCGATTGTGAATGACATGCAAGAAACTCTTCCAGTTCTCAATTGGTAATTAAGCCAATGTTAATGTTTAGAAAATCATGATAATCCAATTTGAGATTTCAAGGATGAGATAGGATGAAGATTTTTACTGCTGGCGTCTCAAAATTGTTTCACTTTCCATAACCATAGTTGAAAGGAAGTTCACTGGCTTCAAAGGTCGTAAATTTTCCTTGACCCACTTTCCATAAGGATTTGATAAAGCAACTCGCTTTTTGACCTCTGTGTTTTCAAAAACCTGTTTGAATCAGAAACTCAAAAAGTGTCATGAAAGAACAAGTTATCAAGGTCATAAAAGGTAAAAGGCTTAAAAGAACACTTCAGAAAGTGAAAATAACTAATTGTGAATTGTCTGCCTCAATCATACATGCAAGGGACCAAAGCAACAGATAGGAATACACATAGGAGCTTCAAATCTTTAAATTCATGCAGTAGAGAAACTTTAGCCAATCAAAACTGAAGAGTGATAGGGATATTTATTTATTTTTTTAAAAAAAATTCCTCCATATAGTTGCCCACCATGTAGAACACGACTAGTCAATTATTAGGATCACTATGTTCTCACCAGAATACAGGTCATGAAATACATCTTTGGCTAGAAACAAAAAAATCACTAAAAATCTGGCTACATGGATTTGACAAAGATGAAGAGAACAGTTACAAATAATTAAGAAACGATTTAATAATGTATTTACTCTCACAAAATATATTGGATCTTTCCTAGAAGTACATAGGCCATAATTATTTCTCGATAAATGCATATCTTAGTAGCTAAACTAGATAGTATGCTTAGGAACAAACAATACACTTATCAAAATGAACAAAACAGTATGCTTATTAAAAGGAGCAGAACAGATAAAATTAGAAAATGAAGTCTGAGCAGCTTTCAAATTACAAATTCAGTTTTAGTAAAAGTACTGTGTTACTCTCAAGATTGGATCTTTAACAAACCTGACCACTTGTAAGATCAGCAGTTATCATCATTCCAGGACCTAGACGCCCTTTCATTGTTACCTTTGATTCATCCATTGGCAAAACACCAACCTAGTTAAATGAAAAACAGCTTTAGTATACTTTAGAATGTGAACTATCTTGCAGCTTCTGTGAGAGCTCAATTTTGAAAGAGTTGCATTTGAAGAAGATAATGAGCATGCCTCAGATGCAACATAGACAACATTGTCTATTGTCCTCCAATATCTAGCAGGGCGAAGTCCATTACGATCAAGACAAGCTCCGACTGTTTTTCCATCACTGCAACAAAGTAATGCCATAGGAAACAAAGAAAAAAAAGGCAGTGGTCATTCAAGTAGGTATATGAAGCTTGTGGGCAGAGAGGTATTACAAAACTAAGCAATCTTAGTTCAAATGGTTCAAATATATATATATATATATATATATATATATATATATATATATATATATATATATATATATATATATATATATATTTAAAATATCACGCAAACCAAAGTTTTGAAAGTTCTTTTAAAAAAAAAAATTACAACCAGTTGAAATGTATTGTTAAGGAACTGAACACAACTTGGTTCAAATAGTACTTCCACTTCTTTATTTACTTAATAAGTTTTGTGGAAAGACTTTGTAAGTTTGTAGAAATAGTTAGCTCCTACACTAAGTAGTAAGCAAAAAATAAGCAGTTACATTTTGATGGTGCCAATGAAAATTAGACGAAGTATTATCTAAACACATAGGAGTACAAAGTAATATCAGTTATATTTCTATTACATAACCCACTCAAAAGTCCCTTGTTTACTTAAGGAAACAGCAGATTGTAGAATAGTTAATCAGCATGCAACTGGTTCCAAATTCAGTAATCACCATTTGTTAGACATAAGGCTTTATGGCTTTCCAATTTGAAGTACCCAACACATCTTACCTAAAGAACAATAGGTTGTTTGGCCTGTGATATTGAAAGGGATTAAATCAATGATCCCTCCCAACCCCACTTTGGTTCAAATGATAGCCATGTGAGGTTAGATCGACACATCACTAATCCTAAATCATTTGGAGAGAACAATTACCTGAATAAGAGTAAGGCAGGCCCATCCCAAGCTTCCATTTGACCTTTGTAGTAATCATAAAAACTAACCACCTAGGATAATCAAAGAAACCAACTGATATTGAATGCCCTCGCCAAACATGCTAACTTATCTCAAACTAGTTTGTACCTCAGGATATTTGATAGTCAAAGTTGGATGATTTTGGTATGCCTCGGGAACAAGAATCATCAGAGCTTCATCAGGATTGCGCCCACTCCTGATTAGCAACTGAGAAGCAAACAACAGAAAGTAGTCAGCTAGGGAAAATCTGTTGCCATATTTGAAAAAGAGAAGGCTAAGAAATTGCAAGTAATTGTCAGGGTGATAGCTAATATTTACAAGTCAAAATGGGATGCAGAAACAAGTTCATGAGATGGTAAGAAGATAATTAATACGAAACCCAACATCCCAACCAGATAAAGTATTAGCTAAGCAAAAACAGTAGCATTATATTTTTTTCACTATGTAAGCTTATACAAGTAACGATGCAGGAATGAGCAGGTCAGCATGGTAAGAAAATTCATATATGATTTTTATCATGTTCCCCTTTTAATCAGCATTCTATACAACAATGTGAACATTTCCAGCAACAAGCAAATAAATGCTCAAAGTTGAGATAATATGGGTTGTACTTCTGCTGCACTGTCAAGATTAGCAGAGTCAGATGCTTTTGAGTTCCCAAAAGGACGAAGGTCATTTTCACGTCCACGCCAAACAGAAGACTTCAAATAGGTCTCTCTAGATTGCATCCAGTTCAAGTTCCCCTGCATAAAGTATTTGACAACAATTTGAAAGACAACCAAAAACCACATAAGCCTTTGGCAATGCAACGATGAAGGAAAAGAAACAAATAGGTGAAGTTGGTGTAACCTGTACTGTGTTGATCTCTCCATTATGACCCAGAAACCTCATTGGTTGAGCAAGTGGCCACCTAGGACTAGTGTTTGTACTGTATCTCCTATGATAAATTGCAAAAGGAGATATATAAAGATCATTTTGCAGGTCATAGTAAAATTTCCCAAGAACCTCTGACCGAAGCATTCCTTTATAAACAATAGTTTGGCTGGACAATGAGCAGAAATAGAGTTCATTTCCCCAGGTTTCTGACTTAGCTGCTGCTCTTTCAATTAATTTACGACATATATACAGTTCCCTTTCAATGTCATCAGCATTTTCATCTTTCACAATTCTAACAAAAACCTGCTGTATATTGGGCATGGTTTCTTTCGCATAATATCCAACTACAGAAGCTTCCACTGGAACAGGCCTCCATCCAAGCACTTCAAGACCCTCTTCCTCAAAAACATTTGCAATTACTACAAAAGCAAACAAAACATTCAGGGGAAAAAAAAGTGATCAAGAAAATCAAGTTTTTACTGTCAAAGATTAGATATTTGATATCATACAGTGATTGTTTGGCTAACATCTTATTGCTTCTACCCTACTACAAGAAGCCATAAGCTAGGCCAAACAATGTTTTTCACAAAGTGGTTTTTGGAGTAGGTAAGGTAATTGCCTCTTTTTTGAGATACCCCAATTTAAGGCTTTTTTGAAAAACTCTTTTTGGAGAAAGAGTGACCTTCCAATGAAATTTATATATTTCAAAATTACCATTATTGATTATAAATAATTACAAAGAAATTTATTACGAAAAGTTCTTTCTAAAATAGATCTTTTTGCCTCTTAATGACTTGGCCAAACAAGCACATAATGTCTAGCTAAGAAGCAATTTGATGGCTTCTTTACGTCATATATGTTAGCCTCTATTGAATGTAACTTTTTTGCTTCTTCACGTTACTGTGTTCTTGAATCTGCCTGCTAAAGTGAACAACTTGTTTTAAATAGGTATAAGATTCCTTACATTCATCTTTGTAAATGATCTTATTTGCTTAATAAACAAGTTGGTTTTTTATTTAAAAAATGTCTAGCTAAGAAGTATTGGCAAATGAACTGTTTATAAATGGTTTTATGACATTACCGCCTAGACTATCATTAATCACACTTCAAAATATGACAATCATTTTAGAAAAATAGAACTCTTCTCATATGGAAAATATTAGTTCAGCCATTTACTTACATAAGGCAAGCAGAAGCAACAAAAATCATAGATAATATAATGAAAAGAAAGGCACACATAAACATTAGTAAAGGAATACATTTCCTGTAATATATTTGAAACCCTAAAGAATAGAAAATTTCCCATATTATCCTTATTCTGCATGAGTATAAGAGTATTTGAAACATCTAGATGATAATATTTAAATTTTAGAGTGAAGCAACAGACACAATCAATAATTTAAAATTGAAACATACTATTTCAGTTATTAGTAGTGGAAGTGCATGTTTTGATACTATTAACAAAGATTTTAACAGTCCGACTGACGAAGCCAATGCCTGCATAAACACTGTCAAGGAGCTTAGTAGGGAATCCTGCAAGTGCTTTTATGTTCAATAACAACAAGATTAAGAAAATAAACTATTGATCTAATAGACAACAAATGCCCAGTCATTTACAAATCTCTATCATGCTAAATACCCCTTTTAGCCTGGGGTCCCAGAAAGAAATGGGAAGAAAAAATGCTCCACTGGTAGGAAATAGCTGAAATCCTTTTGATAACTTGTCGTTTTAAATCTCTTTTTTCCTCCTATTGATGATGTGATGTCTTGACAGAGTATGTTTTACTCCGTATTAAATCTTCCCAACAGGAACCTTTTCAGACACTAATACTTTTTTTTTCTTGCGCTAAGTAAACATTCTACATAACATAAAAATCTTCAATCCCATCACAGATTTCTATTTGTTCATGTAGTTATTGATACCGCATGTAGGGTAGCATCAGCATAAAGGAATTACACTTTAGTAATCTATTGTACTAACTTCAAAAAGCAAGCTTGTCATTACATATGCTGTCTTGTGATCTTCCTTAAAGTTCAGTAAATAATCAAAATAACCATACACCTCTAATATTAATCTACGTCACTAGATTATTTATGAACCTATAAAACTCAAAGCTCTAGCAAGTCTATAATAACTAACCCACCAACATCCAAGTTGTCAAGTTGGTGTAGATATAACAAATTTATATTTATAAATGTACAAAATAAACTACAATGATCTATAGCTAACCTGTTTTTGCTTCATTCATCTGGCCATCATCCTTGGGAAGAAATACCATTCCAACACCAGTATGCAATTTGTCAAAGGCAGGCATTCCCTGCGTTTCAGCCCACTTATTAAAAAGGTCCCAAGGAATCGAAGTCATCACTCCAGAACCATCACCAGAATCATTATCTGCTCCACAACCCCCACGATGTTCCATGCATCCAAGAGCTATAAGAGCATCTCTAACAATTTCATGTGATCCCTTATTATCCAAGTTTGCAATAAAACCAACTCCACACGCCCCTCTTTCAGATATTATGTCATCCAAAGTTGCAACCTGAAAGAAAACCAGACCATGAATGAAAGCTAAACCAGAAGCATTTCTAAATAAACATGAAGCAACATATGCCTAAATTTTCTAGAATGCTTGATATCAGAACAAACCCTCACAATACAATATAGCCTCAAGAACATGTCACTCTTGGGGGGAGTATAAATTTACTCAGGAAAAAATAGACATCACTGCATCTGAACTCTGAAGATAATTCCTAGGCTAATAATATGGAGCAAAGAACGCCTTGCAAAGCATTACCACAGAGGAAGTACTGCTAGTGGTCAATTATGATCATACTCACTGCTTAGTGACAAATAAATCAAGCATGAATGAAAGCATAGTGGCCAAAAACTGTTCTGACTTACATTCATTAACTTTCAAATGTTGGAGCAAAGTATAGTTCAGGCCAGAAGGATCAGATGAATCAGTAACCAATTTTCCTTGGAGTTAAAGGTGATGCAGTGGAATGTCCAAGAAAGTTTATTTATACTCCATAAGTTGTATCTATTCAAGTCATGTAAATGTTATGTTGAAGAGAAAGTAAACACAATATGAAATGTCTATGCATTATACAAGTAAAAGTTTTCAGAATAGCAAAGAAATACAATCTTAAGCTATGACTCCTCAGCAAATGGAGCCAAAGTTTTTTCTGAAGTTGCAATGGAAAGCCAAAAGCACTCAATACACTTTCTCTCAGTCCATTTACTTATGTCCAAATCCCTAAAAATGGAGTCCTAAAAATATACATGATAAAAATCATTTCAAGCCCTTGATCCACAGCTTCAGGCATATTTACTCCCCATATAGGAGGGTCCATGCACAGAAACCCTCTGGAGGCCCCTTAAAGCTAAAAGAGGAATGTCATGGGGTCTCAAATTTCTGATGAGCGCTCAAGGGAACTGGACATGTACACCCCTTGCATTCACCACATTCACCTGCTGCAAGACTTCTACATAACTCCAAAATACTCTCTTATTGTGGAAACAAGTAATATTAAAGTTGCATATAGAACCATATGGCTAACATGAGCTCAGTCTAATTGGTTTATGTTTTTAAGAGTCTCACATTTTGATAAAATAAGAGAGAACATATGGACTTATAAGGCTATGGGTTAGACTAGCTAATTGATTAGATTCAATTTTTTAGGGTGGTGTGGCCCATGCGTGTTATAGCCCAGTTGAGTGGCCTTGATGGTATTAGACCCAAGTTCGGTCCACTTTGTGTTCACCCGCACTTGAAGGGGAGTGTTAGTTTACATTAAGATACTAAAATCCAGGAACTGGCCCAGGGGAATCGTCACTTGGGGGAATCGAACCCGGATTCTCCCGAAATTCTTTTCCACAAAAAAAAAAAAAAAAAAAAAAAAAAAAAAAAAAAAAGCTTACTTGCCACTTGAGCTACCCATTAGGTTGTTTAACCAAATAAGTCCTCAAGACCTCAACTTATCTATTAGAAAAGTGCATACAACAATCATTCACCAGTTACTGAATTTTGAGTGGACGAGTGGTCATACTTCATGGATAGCAGTTGATGCCAATTCAGTGGAAACTAAGCTTACAAGAAATTTCACCGGCTCACTGGAGTGGTTGATTAAAAAAAAAACTTTTATGTGCACGTACTACTACACAGACAGCAGATTCGATTATAAACATCTACGTTCCATCTATGTAAGCTAATTAGCATAGCTTCACCAGTCGATTTTGTAATTTTGTTTTTGTTGCCACTAGTAGAATCGAGTAAAAACTTAAAATAAAGGAGGCAATATCTTGCTACGTGCTAAAACATAGAATTTGCTGGAAACAAACTGATGCAGGGTAAAAGATAACCGAAACTCTACAAATTTTTAAAACGCAACTAACAAATATGAAATATCAGTTATCACATGTTTTTTTTTCTCTCAAAACTACAGTTTCATCAAAACAAAATAGTCCGGCAGGAAGTGAACGCACCTTGGGCGCGAAGTCGGCGGATTGGTGCGCAGGCGCATTAACGGCCACGCGTTCGCGTTCCAAATCGAGAGCCGCCTGAATCGAGTTCCAGTTCCTGGTCACCAAACTCCGCGGCACTATTCGATCACTCCACGTAGCCGCTCCAATTCGGCGGCGACTCCTCTGGCTAGACTTGCCGTACAGGCCGACGAAATCAACGAACGCCAGTCCACCTCTGTCCCTGTTCCCGGCCAGCTGTCCATTGGCGAACAACAGTTGTGGAGGAGGAACACGCGACACAGAATTCAGTGACATCGCTTATCAGCTCAAACTCAACAGAAATGCATACACAGAATTGCGCACGGATAGAGATAGAGAGAGAGATAGAGAGATTGGAGAGAAAAGGAGAATGTGTGGAGAGAGAACGGATGGGAAGATAAAAGGAGGAGAGGTTGGTAGCCACCCGCCGCTCTCGTTTCTCTGATGTAATATACCGTTTAGCGCTTACTCCTACTACAACCACGCTTTCGCCTTAGCTGATGTCTACCATTGTCACTTTCTTCATATATACTGTATAACGATAACTACTCTCTAATTTTTTTAAGCAAGTAGAACCTTTTTTTTTAGTCACTTGACTCACTTCCTTGGTAGACTTGACGACTTGTGTACTCCATAAATTATGCACTGAAGATTATTTCCTCACTTTCGAGTTTACGTTTTTACCCTGGGTGTTGGAAGGATAAGATCGAATAACTACGCTTAATACTATCATTTACTAATAAATACCCTCAAATTTAAAGTCATAATTATAGTACCAAATATTTCAATTGAAACAATTACGTGTCAATGCTATACATATGAATCACTATATTTTTATCGGAAAATGGGGAGTACAATTTTATTTACAAGAAAGTTTATTGAGAAAGTCATTTTATATGTATTCAATTATCAGTTAACATCTATTTTACTAAAGCCCTGTTTGGTAAATAGTTGTTGGCTGATTTGGTTGACTGTTTGGGTTAGAAGGTATGATTTGTTGATAATATTAGCTGATTTTAGAAAGTTGTTTGATAAATTAGTTGATAGCTGTTTGGTATAATTTCTTTTCTCAAAAAGCTAATTGAAAAGGCTGCTTTGAGTAGCCTTTTGAATTTTAACATTTTGGAGTTGCAAAAAGCTTATTAACCAAACAACTAATAGTGGTCAAATAAGTCAAAATTGACTGATAGATTGATTATTTACCAAACAGGGTCTAAATATTTTTTTTACAAATCAGCTAATGTTATGCGCTATCAACTAATCAAACTCAATAATTCAATCAGTTAACCGCTATGTACCAAATACCCCCAATAACTAAAGATATAATTATTTTTTATATGAATAAAGGTATAATTATCTCTCGTATATGGGAATCGTATTTTTCTTATTCTTTTGTTTGTATTATTTTGTTTTTTAAGTGGTGAAGAAGGTGCTTTCATCCATACCACGGCTATGGTTCAGAGAAACGAACAGTTCCCACCACTCGGACACTCACGCGTGGCCACAAATCAACTGAAGTGTGGCCCTATGGGGCATGTGTTATTGGATAAAAATGTAACATGTAAGTCGTGGTCAGTATTTCAAAAGCCAACCAAGTGGCTCTTCACTCTAGTGTCAGGCTACATTATTATTACTAGACAAAACAACAAATATTTGCTACACATCATATAATAATCATTAATTTCTTGATATAGAAATTTTTTAATTTGTTATATAACCTCTCAATTATTTTTTAAGTTTTATCATAAATTTTCGCTTGGATACTTACACCACATTATGATGAGGCATTATACAAAATATTATGAGTAACTTAACCTTATTAAATGATTATAACGCGCATCCCCGCTACCTAGACCATACGCCTTTGGATATATATTTGTTGCATCTTGGTTTGAGATGTCGTTCAACATGCCAAATATGAGGACAATCCCCTCATCCCTACCCTTAAACACCAAAAGTAATAGTAAATACATTAAAAAAAAATTATTTTAAAACATTAAAGAATATAAATAAATAAAAATTTGTTTAATGAATAAATAGTATCACAATCTCATATTCATTTGCTCCAATCATGATAATATTGCACAAAATATTCCCTCCAAAAGTATGAAATCGCATCCAAAATTTTTGTACACTTAGGCCAATGACCCCCTCTAAAGACCCCGGGTCAAGGATGATGACCCTCTTTAGATCGGTCCTAATATGTGTCTCCACTGCCTAGGCTATAAACCATTGGAATGGTGTTGACGCATCTTGATTTGAGATGTCCTTGGGTAGATCGAGAACAAGGGCAACCTCCTGGCCCCTACTCTTCAACACCAAAAGTAGTATTTAAAAAAAAAAAAAAAAATCATCCAACTACACACCAAATTGCAAATAGACCGTTGAACTAAAAAAAATTACAATTACATCCCTGAATAATGCAAATTCATGCAATTTAACCTAAAATGACTTGTTTACCTATTAATATGCTGATGTGTTTGTCACTGAATTTAAAAACAATTGTTTTAAATTTTATTTTAATAGCCAAGGGCCTTGTGGTCTAGTGGCATCAAACCCTTCCTTGTATACGGGAGGTGGTGGGTTTGAGCCTCAGTGGAGGTGTTGTTGTCTCTTTGTTCTTTAGTAGCATTCAAAAAAAAAAAAAAATTTTAATAAAATAATTATTTTAAAATTAAAAAAATACAAAAAAACAAAAACAAAATCCATTCTGATTTGCCGAAGACGAATGGTGTCTCCAGCTGGCCCTTTTTTTAATTTAAAATTATTAAAATAAAAGTTAATAATAATTTATACAACCAACCCTAAGTATAACTTGAAATTTGTTAGAATCAATATCTCAAGAAACCCTATTTAATTTATTGAACTGATAAAAAAGTAAATAAATCTATTTTATTGTGAATATTCATGTTCAAGTATGATTTACTTCATTCATCCAAACTAACACTAAATATGAATAATTGAAGGAGATTCTTGCTAACTGCTAACACATTAGGTAACATGGTGCCTAGAAGGAAGTCCATTGTCTTATTCCACAATTCGGTTAATAATTGCGTGTTGTTGTTGTATATGTACTACTTCAATAGTTCAATTTCATCCAGAATTTACGTACTGATCTTCTGCCTCCTTCAACTACCTTTTTGAATGGAGTTGTTGATACGAATTATGAAAAGAAATTTTATATGACTATATGTATCCTATAGAACAAGCCACAAACATTCGCATTAACACTGACGTTTTCATTGCCTCATTGGGAGCTAAGTAGTGACCACGCAAACAAGTTCATAGAAGATGATGAAGAACAAGTTATTATATAATTTGATTAATTATTATTATGATTATTTTTAATTTGTTAAATAAAGAGTAAAATTAGCGGCCATTATCCGAGTATTTTGAAAATGTGCATTGAGTGAACTCAATCTTATAACGTTAGCCGGCAAAGAATTACAAGTAGATATAAATCACCATATGTTGTTCTGATTGAAATCAATAAGATCAATATATCACTATCGCTAAAAGTCAATTTCTCATTTTTGTAAGGTGACAAATCGTGATCATAACCTATATATTGATATAATAAATATCTTCACATAAAACAAAATGTCAAAACATATGTATATGAAAGAAGTAAACATTTGTGAAATTAAAAATAAGTAGGAAATATCATTACGTAGGAACAAACATTATTGCTGAGTTGGTTTCATTATAATAATTCTTTGACCAAAAGATTCGTTATTTTAACGTGTGGATTATGTATTTTTGTTTTAATTTTTAATATAACTTGTAAGAATGTATATGCAAGTATGCAACCATTAACCAATTTAACATTCATATATTATAAAAATCGTAGAGAAAATAATAAGGAAAACAAACAAAATTTGTGGTTGGTGGGGTGGGGTTGAGGCGGTGAGTCGTAAAATTAATCATAGTTTTATGTATGTTAAGTATGCTCTGCAGAATTCTAATCCCTCTTGGAGGCCAACAAAAATGTTCCTCGGATACATTACAGTTGTGTGTGCTCCTGCGATACATTTTCTATACAATTGTCACCCCATATTTGTGTGTATTCCTACCACATTCAACCTGAAAATCAAGAAAGAAAGAACGAAGAAGCTCTCGGGAGCAGCTCAATAAGTTAATTAATCCAAAAAAAGTTAATAGCTCCGCAGCTCCATCTAGCTGTCCTCTGCAAAGGCTTTGAAGATGTAATCGCGAAACCGCCTCGAGTATGCCTTTGGATCGACGGCTGATATTGAATTTGAATCATGCTGGAAAGACTTGTAGGCATGCTCAAGCTTCTTGGTAATGTCATAGTGCTGAAGTATGTCTATGATTCCAAAGAACAACACGACATCATAGTACTCCCCTGTTGGCTCTCCTACTAGCTGTGGTTCTGGATCATCTCTCCTTTCTGTCCTTTCCACTCTTGCAGGCATGCTTATTCCCAGTTTCATATCGCCCGAGCTGCAACAAATCAGAAATAAAAGATTGGTGTCCACTCTGATTAAATTGGATCAGATTCATTATGCCCTGTTTGGTAAATGGTTGTTAGCTGATTAAATAAGAAACATACCATGTTGGATCTTGGGGCAACTGATCCATATTTGCTTGAGAGGATTCTGGTTCTGAGCCTTCACCAGAATTACCCAATTCTCTAAAATGAATGCCAACCAGAAGGCTGTAGTCCATTATTCTTTCGTGCTCAAGCAACTCGCAGTCCCTATCTACTTGCCTGCAGATCGAAGAAACTGGTAGAGGTTAATGTCTCACCAGGCAAAAGAAAAACACATGACAAAAACAGGGACTACTAATTAATACTTTCGAAACTCTTCAAACCATTCCTTGTGCAATCGAAATATGTAGTTAAGATCAAGGTCTTTGAGAGTTGTAGTTGCATCAATGTCTGATTCCGGCTTATCTGTCAAGCGGCCAAAGGTTGATCCTTTCAAGTCGAACCGTCTGTGAATTGTATGCCCGGTACAGAAGAGATTCCCCATGATCATGAAGCGCACCTGAATGGTTAAACAAGAGTAAATTAAAGATGCTATTGTACTGCAATCCTGTTTTGTATTTATATATACCTTTTTTTGTGCTTTTCCTGTTAGCTTCACACAGTGTAAGCCAAAGTACTTGGTGACAAGGGTGTTGCCAAATGCGCGGACATGATTGAAATAGGCATTTAGCATCTTCAAAAGCACCTAATTAAGCATGGAGAATGAAGTTGGAGTTGTGATGATCTGATCTACTGTGAGGCATAGAATTCAAGAAGTAGAGATTGATCTTACATACCTTTACCTCTGCCTTCTTCATTGTCTTTATCATGTAACGATCATCGTTTGTGAGGTAGAAGAAGCTTCCACTCTTCCCGGGAGAGGAGAGCTCCCGGAGGGCCTCGTTTCCACAAATGGACAGCATGTAATCTGCTGGATCCACATTGAACAGCAACCTCAATGCACTGAAGTGTATATATTATATATGATCAGAAGCTAGGAATGCGGGGGGCGAATGTGAATCTATGAGATATGAGTTCTTCAAGCTAAGACAACACGAAACCAGCTAGGTCAAACCTGAAAACTTTGGGGCAATAGTCCTTCCATTTGAATTTGCAGGATTGATGAGGTGGAGTGCTTTTTGATCCCTCTGGTGGAAAACTTGTCCAAACCTTCTCCTTGGGATCAAATGCTGATGGCTTGAGATCTAGTGATGGAGAAGGACCCGGCCTTCCAACAGCATGTCTGTATGTATGTGCCATCATTTTCATATATAACATAATGATACAAGCTAAGAAAAGGTAATTGAAAAGCTAGCTGAGATTGATTATTCATGAAATTAAAGCATCGATCACCTGATGCCTAACTGCAAATTGAGCATGAGTTCATAATTCTTATGGCCTTTGCAGATAACCTCTCCTTGCTTCTTCACATCCTTGGAATTGGGGATCCTAATAGGGCTCCCTCTTGGATACCCTTCTTCATGGAAGGTAGAACTTGTACTAAGGGCATGGGATGATCCTCCTCCTCCTCCACCCCCACGAGTAAAATCCCTATCTACACCTGCACCTAATCTCACGTCCACAGACATTCTTTTGGGCCTAATGCCGTGTTTTGCAGATCTCCACACACCCAGCTTCTTCTGGGAAGGCAGGATCAATACTTTGTCAGCTCGAGGATCCCAGTCAATACATAATTCTGAAGGGTAATGGTTCCCATTTTGTTCTATAGGGTCTCTGCTCCAATTCCCTACATAGTAACTCCCATCTTCCCATCTAAATGTCCCATTCTCTTTAGGCACTCCATTTCCAATGTCCTTCGTATGCATTCCCATTTGTCCAATACATTTTCCCTTCCCCGCCTTTCCGATCTCCATTGCTCCATGTGTATGTCCCCTGCCGCTCTCCAACACAGATAGATTGTTCACGTTATATATTTACATACGGCCGGGCGCTATCTCGATGTGTTTCGTTTCGTAATTTCCTTTCATCAATACCTGCATTTCCATCATTTCTTCATCATTCTACCTAGGCCGAGGAAGATCTTTTTCTTCACCTTTTCATGAATAGGGTTCGTGCCAAGATGAAGAACATGATCATTTGACTATCTAGGTAAGCAGGCATGCAAAAACATGCAAATCACAGATCTTCCCCTTTTTGGTTCTCTCCCAGCCTAATTCGTGTTCTCTCTCCCGTCCCCTGCCTTCGTAAAATGAAATAATGGAGAAAGACAACCTTCAATCGAACACATTTTTTGTTATCTTCTTTTATGATTCTTTTAGTTGGTCCAATAAGATTAGTCTTTTTTTAATGTGTAGTGAACATTTTGTGGGATAAATTAAAAGTTGAAATGATTTTATTGCCTAATAAACTTGTTGTACTTATAAACAAGTAATCCGTTGGTAGCATGAAAATGACATTTGGATCGAGGCATTGTTTTGAATAATTTACCTGTATAATATAGCTAACAAATGATTTTAGGCACGTTATTATACCATAGAGGCAGGGCCCATCCTGAGAAGTGGGCGCGCGCGACCGATAACTTATAACCCTAGTGCACAAAGACGACCTATGAAAAAATATATATAACTTAGAATCCTAGTTCACAAAGAGGAGTTATGAAAATATATTTTTAAATTGTTAGTTCAAATTTATCTAAATTTCAAGAAGATTTACAAGATTTAATTAGTGTATTTAAAAATCCTAGTTCACAAAATTCTAGTTCTTAAATATATATAAGAGTAAATTACCAAAATGATCCATCGACTATGTTGATTTCACCAATTTGGTCCTACTCATATTGATTTGACTAATTTTTCCTTCGACTATCTTTTCTTAAACCACTTTGGTCATCCCGCGACTTAGACGGTATACATCCAGGTATGAGAGGGACCAAATTGGTGAAATCAATATATTCAAGAGACCGAGTAAATTACCAAAATGGTCCATTGGCTATATTGATTTCACCAATTTGGTCCCTCTCATACCCGGAGTATACCGTCTAAGTCGCGAGGGCCAAAGTGGTTAAAAAAGAGATAGTCGAAGGAGGAAATTAGCCAAATCAATATGAGTAGGACCAAATTGGTGAAATCGACATAGTCGATGGATCATTTTTGTAATTTACTCTATATATAACTTAGAATCCTAGTTCACAAAGAGGAGCTATGAAAATATATTTTTAAATTGTTTGTTCAAATTTATCTATATTCACACTAATTGTTAGTTGACATGCCTGTTACTGTATTTAAAAATAATTTTTTAAATTTTATTTTAATAATTTAAAATAAAATAATTATTTTGAATTAAAAAAAGGAAAAAACAAAAAGCAAACCCAGTCCGCCCGGAGCGAAGGGGATCCTTTGTCTCCATGGCTGGTTGCCTAGAGACGAAGGGGACCACTTCGTCTCCATGGCTGGCTAGTCGTAGATGAAGGGTCCCCTTCGTCTCTGGTTGGCCTTGGAGATGAAAAGGGACCCCTTCATCTCCAACCGGTCGCGCGAGGCTATTTTTTGTTTTGTTTTGTTTTTTTTTTTTAAATAATTAGTTTATTTAATTTAATTTTTTTAAATAAAGAAATCGACATGTCAGCATATTAACCGGTAAATAAGTTAATTTATGTTAAATTGCATGAATTTGTATTGTTCAAAAACTTAAATTTTTTTTTTGAAAAAGTAAAAAATAAAAAACCTAATTATAAATTTTGTGAGTTCAGTATTCTAATTACAATTTGGTGTGCAATTTGACCTATTTAACCCTTATTCTTATTATAAAAGTTTAAACCCATGGCCTCTGATAAATGTTCGATTATGTTTGTTGGACATATATAGATGGGCAAGCGATGGGACCATAGCAATCTGACAAGGCAATATTAATTGTGGATTAAGAGTTTGAATGGGTATGTACATATTTGACTCATCAACACATATAAAAATGGATAAAATAGTGGTGACTTTAGTAAGATCATTAATGATTTCTGTTACGAAATTTGAAAACATTGATTGTGCGCGATGAAGTCGAGGTACAGTCACGTTTCCTATATTTCCTATTCCGGCTAAAAGACGAATTTCACCCCGAGTCCCATATCGAAACGTTCGCGCAAACGGAGGGCAGCAGCGTCATTTGGGACCGAAGAGGAACCCGGCAAGGGACAATCTCTGTAACTAACGTTGGAGCAGAATTGACTGGCTGACTCACACCACCACCGCACGCCCACGGGAAAATCCCATGTTGCTCCGACTCCTGCGCTTCTCTTCTTAGCACCTTCGCGTTTTCTCTCTCTCTTTCTTTCTCTCTCTACCGCCCGCATTGTCTGTCTCTCTCCTCACGCGCACCGTCTTTGGCTCTGGAATAAGGTTGGCGAAAAGATTCACGTCGCGATGCGGAAGAGGTAGACGCCGAGGATTTTGATTCGGGTCGGAAGGGCTGTGGGACAAACACAATTCCCCAGACATGATTCTACTTCTTCGTTGCGGATTTTGATACGTACATATAGACCCTCTTTTTTTTTTGGGCGAAAAAGATTGGTGCTTTTTTCTTTTCTTTTGCTTGCTTAACAGAAAGCATGTCTGAATTGGTGGCTCGGACCGGTCGGCATCAGCAGCGATATGAACAAGGTTTTCGTCTCATCGCTGGGTACCTTTTTCTCTACCCTTTTCCCGTTCTTTATTTTTTTATTTTTTATGTTTCTTGTGGTGTTTACTGAAATAAATATTGCCCGGGTTCGAAGGAGAATGTGCCAAGTTGGTTTTTGCTCCTTTGTCATGTCATTGGGGTTTGCTTGATATAAAGAATGGAGAGAAGAAAGAGGGGATGTGGATATCTCTCTGAAACATCTGTTTATATTAAAACTTTCTGAATTTTCTTCAATTGTGTGTTTTGCTTTGTCTTGGGAAATGTTAGCGATGATAACACATAGGATTGAGCAAAAAGCAGCTGCAAAGTATCAATCTGTGTCATTGTTTGAACTTCTGTTTTGGAAAGTTTGTTTCTTGCTTGTGGGAATGCATGGTGTGAGGGAAAATTTTCTTTTATACTTATTTTATTTTAATTTCTTGGTATATGGTTAGTCTGGTTGTGAGGTAAAACTAGAAGTTAAAGCACAGTATGCTAGCTGATTAAAGATTAATACTTTTATCAAGAAATAAGTGAGTCTGTTATAATATCATCCTGTATTTGGTCAAGAATGCAAAGTTCTTACTGGTAACAAGAGCTGTGACACAATGGAGATAGTTGTTGAAGAAAGGAAGTGAATAAATAAGATTTTAAGTTCCTTATCCCTTAGACCTTTTCATAGATGGTTTCCAATACCTTATTGAAGATGGCTACTGATAAACAGGTTTTCCCATGGTGCTGTAGTGAGTGTTAGGAATGAGGAATTGGTATTTTTGCTTCAAGTATTAACTCAAACAGCAATTTATTTGAGTTATTCTGTACTGGGATTTTATATTGTTGATGGTCACTTCTTTCAGGATATATTTAAGCATGGAAGAAAGATGGATATGAAATTTTATCCTCTTTTGTAACCAAGTATATTTCTTGTAGGTGTATTCCTTTTAGGCTTAGAAATACAGAGGAAAATGGTGGTGGCTTGTCTGAGGAAATCATTGAAGTGCTTATGATAAACTCAACTAGTGGGCCTGGTCTTCTTTTTCCTAAAGTAAGTAATTCACCATAATAATGTTTCCTATGACAGTCAATATTCTGTTCTGGTTTAATTAGAAAGTACTTTTTATTTATACCTACTACTAAAATGTACATTCTGGAGCACTTTGCTTCCCCGAATCTAGTTATTTTGTCTTCAACTCTTTTGCATTATGATTTGCTTTAAAGAGATCCTCTTTACATCAAATTGAAAAAATTGAGGCAGGCAGAAACTTTTTTCTTGTTTGTTCTTTTGTGGTACACTCTCATGTTTCTTTTATTTTCCTTAAAAGGAAAAATAAACCACAGACTGAGAATAAAAAAAATCCATTAATGGATTATCAGGATTCAGGGAATAATATTTTATTTTTGTTCTTTTTCCCCACAAAAACAAAATCAGGGATCTAATAGGCAAAGATCTCTGAAGTCGCAAAAAGAAGACTGAAAATTAACAATCTCACGATTTCTTCTATACTTGTACTGTGAAGTCACAAAAAGGAGATACAGCACAACGCTATTAATGATTTGCCTTTGTTTAATACATAGGGTGGGTGGGAAAATGATGAAACAGTTGAGGAGGCAGCTATGCGTGAAGCCATCGAGGAGGCTGGAGTTCGTGGGGATCTATTGGTAAGGTTCAAGGGCTATGCTTCTCAATTTGTAAAATATTATTGTCTTGTATATTGCACTGTGGAAGGCCCGTACATGTAGTGTGATTGTGCCATGTGTGATAGAATATTGTGGATAGTTATAAATTCTAGTTCATAGAGAAGACAGAATTTCATGTTTTTTCTACTCACTTTTTGATAGTGTATAGTTTGAAGTGACCTATTGTGAAAGTTTATATTTTGTTGTTAACATTTCAGCATTTCCTGGGATACTACTTATTTAAAAGCAAAACGCTCCAGGATGAGTCTAGTCCAGAAGGCTTGTGTAAAGCTTCTATGTTTGCTTTGCTTGTAAAGGAAGAACTCGAATCTTGGCCAGAACAGAGCCTTCGGCAAAGAAGTTGGCTGACGATTCCCGAAGCAGTTGAATGTTGCCGGCATCCATGGATGCGCGAAGCCCTTGAAGAAGGCTTTTTGAAGTGGCATGGAAGTGGTATGATAAGAACAATGAACACAGATGATGAAGACTAGTTTTTCTCTTTCATTATTCCTCCTGACCGATTGATCTGAGAAAATTTTAGATGTTTACTGGAAGGCGCAATTCTGAAGCTGTGATACTGGGCGCTGTTCTTCTAGCCATTTCTTTTAGAGGACTAATAGGGTGTGGAGAGATGCTGCAAATAGTTGTTTCTGTTTCTTTTAGTTTGTGTTCACCAGTTCTGATTATACTCATTGAATTGGTTACTTGCTTTGCTCAAGGTATAGCAATGAAGAACTGGAAACACACAAGAAAGTGAAGAAACAAGAATCCTCTTCATTTTTCTTAGTTAATGCTTCAATTTGGTTCCACAATCATGCTGTTTCTCTTCAAATTATTCCAATCAAACAATCCCATTTTTTTCAAAATACTTTTTAAATGCAATTTGCTTTCCTAGTAAAAGTATAAAGTAAACAGGTCAATTACAGAGAATACAACAATGTGAATAAGGTAATCAGCTCTCCAAGAAGTCCTAAAACAGCAAAGCCATAAGAAATTCTACTGCCTACTGCTTTGAACAAGTACAAAAATAATGTCACAAAATCATGTGTGACTGAGTTGCAAGAGCTGAAATCCTGCATAGGATTCTACACAATATACATGTGACATGAAACGACAACAACAACAACATAGTACAATCAAGTGCTCGATGAAGGATGTTCATGTTTGATGCGTGCCTTGAGTATTCCAGGGAGGAGAGGAGAAGCAGGAGGCATACCCGATATGCTTGGTACAAGAGAGTGAGGGATCTGCGGCGGTTGGAGCACGATGGGAGTGCTGGAGCTTTCCCCTCCATCATCACGCTTTGGTCTTTCACAAAGTTTCATTGCCTTGAGGACATAACAATCATCGTGTAGCTCAAAGGGTGTGCTGCAATAGCATAAGCACACATATTGCAACATTACGTTCACAAGACTAAATTGTAAAGCACAACTGGCTCAAAAAGAAGGTCGGAGAAAGTTGCACAACCATTGTCAAGCACCTAAGCGTAAAATAAAGGTTGGGAGATTGCTAACCTGTTGAAGTCAAAGTGCACCAATTGCATATCTTCTGATATTTCTACTTCTACCGTTGCATGAGGTCGAGTCTGCAGTTCACGAAAGCAAAACGAAATGAGATGCTAGAGATGTGTTGTGGAGTTGATACTAACACATCAACGGGGGACTTTGCATATATGTTAACAAAACATACATTGTCACTTTTATAAATCTCCTTTTAATTCAAGGTAACATTTATACAAACAGATCGATCTCAAGAAACATTTTAATCAATAACAATGGTTAAAGAAATTGTGCAGCTATTGTACCTGAACCAATATAAACGGAAAAGCTACACCAGCACTTGGAGAGTTTCCCGAGCTATACAGCTGCTCATTGCGTTTTATGAGGTTTTGAAGACCTACATACTTTTGCAGGAAGAAACTTTAAGAAAACTGGAAAGAATTGGAAAAATAGATAGCTATTGGTGTCATCTCTCCAGAATACATAAAACTTTCACCATATTCAGGATACCGGACCATTAGAGTGACTAGATATAAACACTACCTGTTCTTCCAGTTCTTCCAAATAGGTCGCTTTTCTTTCAATCCTATTTCTCAATCGAAGGCACTCACTCTGCAATGATAATAGATAGATGAATAGCACCACTGAAAATAAATTCCTTACAAATTACAGAGCAAAGCCAGAATAAGTGCCAATGAAGGTCAGGTTAACGAGAGAGATATTCAGCAAAGAAGAAAGGGAAATGGGGTGAAAATTAAAATGCAAAAAATAAAAATAAAATCAAACCTTTAGTTCTTCAATATCATTGATGCTTGTTCGTGGCAGACCCTTCCACTGTATTTCTTTTTTATCTTTTGAGATAATATCCATTGCCATAAGAACATTTAAAGCATCATATACCCGTCGTCGAATGTTTTTCTCATCATATTGCTGCTGTCAGGTATAAACCATTGATTTCATTATCCGTTTCAATTAAAAGAAAATGAGAGTGGAGAACTATACACTCAAGGTAGTATTTTTAATTTTTTTTTTTATTTTTTTTTTAATTTTTTAATTTTTTAATTTTTTTTATTACCTTATCTGGGGATGCAAGAGTGTTATTAGGATCAGCAAAATCAGCTACAAGTTCATCTGCTACCTGGATAAGACATTTACTTCTCCAATTATTCACACATAACAAGCAATTAGTTGAACTGCAGTAAAATGTACCAGTTTAGTGACAGAATAAGATTAAAAATGTTGTAAAATAGGATGCATAAAACATTGTTAGCGAAGCCACACTAACAAAACATCATGTTTTTATCATATCCATGCACAGATAACATAAATAACATGTACCAATACTCACATCAGGCCGTTTATGAAAGACGTATATGAGAAATTACAGAACACTTAGCAAGTTATAGGAAAGATTTTGAAGTTTAACAGCATTACATATTCCATGATTCAACCAACCTCATTATATGTGGTTCTTCCCTTGCTTTCCACTTTTTCGCACACTAGAAAGGCAAGGAACAATGTTAATCTTCATGAAGCTGTTAATCAAAAGCCATTTTGCAAAAGAAATCCTAAAATAGATAAAATGTTGGCAATCTAAAGAAAGGACTAATGAGAACAAATACCCTTCATGCTAAACTGTCTGAGTCCTCTACCACTCTTATCCCCACCAGATGCTCGTTGTCCTCTTTTCTTCTTCCTGTTACGACCAGGAACCATGCTTAGTTGTGGCCACAGTCAAAATACAATAAGCATGATACCAAAAGAGCGCAAGAAAATTGGCATTTAAGAACCTAACCATACTCTTCACAACTATCAAGCAAAATGAAATGTTGGTAGTTCAGCCTGCATGAAGGACCTATGATATATGAAACACTAAATACTCTTATGCATTTGTGTTTGCATCATTCAGAACATTCCTACCAATATGTCCCTGTTTTCTCACATCCGAATGCCAGTGCTTCTCAGAGTGATCATCAACACTGACTATCCAGTTCATGGAAAATATTTAACAACTCCACACAACCAAAAAAAATACAAATTCCAAAACTTTTGTGCTAGCAATGAATTGGAACAGCATTAAGAATTTAAATGGAGAGTCAAAGGACTGACCCAGCAGCTTCTTGAGGTCTTGCATCATCACCATGAATGTCAAGGCTATTTAGCTGAGCAAAAGTGATCTCACTGGCAGGAGTGAGCACAGCAGCCTCGCTTCTGCTGGTTGGTGACCCAACACTGCTGCTAGTTGACACTGATTGACCTGAAATCGTAGTGCCACAGGACCTAGTTGCCCCACCACCTCCCCTTTTAGATGGAGTTTTAACCCCATTCTCCTGATTATTCACCATATCTAATAAAAAAATCCCAAAATTTCAGACTCTTCCAGTTTCAATTGGGCAAGAAAATTTCTGGGTTCCAGTAAAAATTCCTCAAAGGTTATAACTTTACCCAACAAACACAAAACCCCCAGCAAAAATCAACAAACTTTCTGAATTTTGAGACACCCAGATAAAATCAGACTTCTCTGTGAAAAGCAATTCATCTACAAGGATAAACAAACTTGTGAAAAATTTGAGGACGATCTGGATGAGAGTGAGCAAAATCAATATGCGTTTCGGGAAATTCTCTAGAGATTTACATGCAAGAGGGGGCTAACAGAGGACATTTCTAATTACAATGTTATAAAAGGTGAGTGTGGTTACTACTTTGTTGCCTAGAATTAGAATAGCAAGAAAATGATCTTTTTGCTATGGCTGACTAGTGTTGTGTGAGTGTGATAGATAAAATTGAGAATGTGAGTATGTGACCGTTAGCTTTGTTTTCTCCGTTGCGGCCTGGGGACGAGAGAAATGATAAAAAAAAAAGGTTCCGGGTTCGAGTCAACGAGATGCCTGAATTGAAAGGCATAGAAAGGAGTTAAAAATGACCACTTTGATTAAGGGTTTCTGAAGATTTCTTTTTTCCTTGTTCTTTTACGAGTATTTTTATTTTTACCTTTTTACTTTGATTGAAAGGGAACGCGTGCCGCGGCGCGTTCACTCAAAGCTGAAGCCATGCCGGCGATTTCCATCCCTTCCCTCCTTATCTACCGCCACCACTCTCGCCTCCACCCGCGGCGGCTGGCCACTGCACTCTCCTCTATCCGCCACTTAAATCTCTCTCTCTTTTCCCACTCCACTTCTCCATCCTTATTATGCGTAGAATCAGCTGCACAGTCGCCTGCCGCGAATGCCGGGTCCGGCAGGTCCGGTTCTCTCGCCGCACCTCCGCCCCAACTCGATGGCCTGCAGAAAATTGAAGTCAATCCTCCAAAAGGCACCCGAGACTTCCCCCCTGAAGACATGCGTCTTCGTAGTTGGCTCTTTCAGAACTTCAGAGAGGTCTGCATTTTTCTCAATCTTTCTACATTCATATAGTCTTTGCTTCTATAGGTTTAAGAATTTTACCATGAATGTAGAAAATGAATACTAAAGAGTTAATTTGACTAGCATTTTATATTTGTTATGCTAATTGAATAATTGTCAGAGATAATTGGCTTTCTGGATTTGTGGGACAAATTTTAAATTCAATACAAAAGCATGTCTCTAAACATGAAGATCAAGACTTGGACTTCATGCAAAATCGAGATTGAAAATAGAAATGTACATTGAAATGAAGCATGATTCTTGAGTTCAGCTGTACAAGTTTTTTTAAAAGCACTTTCTGATTTCTTATCATGGGTTTTAGGTTTCACAATTATTTGGGTTTGAAGAGGTGGATTTTCCTGTGCTAGAGTCAGAGGCTCTGTTTATTAGGAAAGCTGGGGAGGAGATCAGAGACCAGGTTTGTGGATATAGTCAATACTCACATTTGATTAAGTATTTTAATTATTACCAAAACAGGTAGTAATTGATTACTTTTCCAATTAATTTGCTTCATTTTTTCTAATCCGTTGAAGTGTATCTAGATAACTTTTCTCTCTTTGTTTGCACTTTCTTCCTTGCTTTGATGCTTTGTTTTACACATTTCTGGTATGAAATGCTTGAAGTTTTACTCTAATTCAAATGTTCAGTGGGTAATGGATATAGAACAGGCAGAGTCTAGGATCAGATCAAGAAATAATGAAAGGAGGAGATTATAAACTTGGAATTTAGATTTGTGTAATTAACAAAAATAGTGGAATTTTGCCAAACTTAGTAAGGAAGGTATTGATTCTGGTTTCTGTTGTTAATCTGTCTTCTTTCCTTGAAAGCTTTACTGTTTTGAAGATCGGGGAAACCGTCGAGTTGCATTGAGGCCTGAACTTACTCCTTCATTGGCAAGACTTGTGATACAGAAAGGGTATATAGATTCTATCTTCTCTTATTTGGTGCATAGAAAAATATTATGTCATTATGTGTCATTAACTTCTTGGTCATTATATTTGTAAAAAATTTACCTTGATAAGTGCCTGGAACATCCATAAGTATTTATTTGATATTCATGTTTTTTGTATCCAGGTAATCGTGCCAGATTTTGATCTCCGTGTTTTTTTCGTGTCCAGAAAATCAGTACCCCTTCCACTAAAATGGTTTGCCATTGGGCAGTGTTGGCGTTATGAAAGAATGACCAGGGGCCGACGTCGTGAACATTACCAGTGGAACATGGATATCATTGGTGTGCCTGATGTTATTGTATGCCAACTATATTTTGCCCTTAGTACTCTTTTTAATTTTTTTTTATTACTTTGAAAAATGATTAGAAAAGAGATCGGTACTTGTTCCTATTCTCTCTATGGTAGTTGAACTGAAGTTCTATTGTAATATACTAATATATGCTAGAGTGGGCATTTCAAGAAACTTTATCACTTGGACATAAGAGATAGAAAGCAGAGTTTCCCAACTATGATCAACAATCTATACTGTCTGCTCTAATATATTGATTACTTTTATGGCCAAACTGAGTTCTATTTTTAATCTAAGGTTATTGCAACACTATGATTTTCTACTAGTCTTAGTAAGTACTAGTAGGATTTGGGGTAAGACACAGTTGCCTTTGTTACTTATTGCATTGGATTAAGTGATAAGTGTATATATTTGCAGTTGCTGTAATAACAACACTCTCTCCCACTTGAGGGATACAATTTTCATTTTAATTTTGCGTTATGTTGGATTAGGTGATAAGGGTATGTATTTGTAGTTGCTGTAATAACCACACTCCCACTTCAGGGGCATACTTTTCATTTTAATTTAGCGCTCTATGATACATGTTGAACTTGGTTTCTTGTGTGTTTTTATATTAGGCTGAAGCAGAGCTAATTTCCTCAATCATTACGTTTTTCAAGCGCATTGGCATCACATCATTGGATGTTGGATTTAAGGTCTCTAGTCGGAAGGTAAGGACCCTGTCTCTCCCCTCTAGAAAACAATTATACATATGAAATAGAGGCATTTTGAGCTTAATTTGTTAGTGGGCTTGTATTATATAGAAACATTCAAAACATAATTGTATTCTTTGAGGTAGAGCATATGCTTTCTTTCTTCTTTGTTATGTTTCACAAACATGTATGTGCTTGCAGAGCAGTTTGATACATAAATACTTCTTGAATCAAGTTCAATAGTCTTACAGAAGTATGACATACTCCCTTTTTGTGTCACTAATTATGACTTCACAGGTTTTGCAAGAAGTACTGCGTTGCTACTCTGTTCCAGAAAATATGTTCAGTAGGGTATGCGTAATTATAGATAAGGTCAGCCCTTTACTGTAGCATCTGTTGGTCTGCAGTTACTTTAGCTACACTTTAGTCATCTTTCATCAGCATCTCATGCTTTTATCACTTGATATGGTCCTCGGTAGCTTGTTATGTACTAGTAAGTAGTAACAACCATTTTCTTTGTTTCTTATTCCTTGTAAAGCAATTTCTCTTCTCCTTTGCCCTTATCTGCCACCCTGGTACAATGTATTAATTATGCATGTTGAACTTGCTTCTATAGTGGTTTCACACATGAAATATTGTTGCCATTTAGTTTATAGATCCCATTATGGTTCACTTGACTCAGACATTGAAATATCAATAGCCAAGTTTTAATTAAAAGTCAACCTTTGCGCACTAGAAAATTGAGGTTAATGCTTGATGGAGTCAAATAGTAATCAAAAAGGAGTTTTGTTTGTGAGATCTGAGCTAGAGGTAGCAGCAATTCAAGCATAGAGCACTCTTCTTTAACATTACACTTTTCATTAGTACTAAACTATAAGTATACTATAAGTAGGGCAATGATCTTCTGTTTTCTTCTAGTTATATGGAACTGATGAGGCTATGATAGTGGAATCTGCACTGTGTTTTTATTTTGCGTTTGATTGTTTGTGTTACTTTCACGTCTTTTTCTGATGTCTACTCTACTGTACTTTTGGGAATCAGTTGGAAAAGATTCCTATTGAAGATATTAAGAAAGAGCTCAAATCAGCTGAGTTGTCAGACGTGGCAATTGAAGAGCTATTGCAAGTCCTCTCTGTGAAGTCTTTGGAAAAGTTGGAAGGTTTTGAATGCCACACCTTTCCATTTATTAACTTACCTTAACTATTTTCTTCTTTTGGCTTAAAGGTTTTCCTTTTCATTTAAAGTGCTTTTTGGCTTGAAATATTTCAAAAGATGGGAACTTTAATTGGGTTCAACCCCACTTATAGCCATTGGGAGTGGAGTGTCATATAGGAGCTCAATCCCCTGACCTCCATGTCAGATGTACCATAAGCAGCTATTTATGTATATTTCTTTATGACAAAGTTGAAGATTGCTCCTACAAGGTTGAGGATAAAGTTTTAATGATTCGCTTTAGTACGTTTGCAATTAGATATTTGCTGGCAGTTAGAATTGAAACTCTGACAGTGGTGTTTTAAACAATCTTTAAATTGTGAGGGATACATATAACTTCACGTGATCTTTGAAAGCGTATTGTTAGTTTCATGCTTCTGATGGCGTATCTGCTGTTTGCAGAGAAGCTTGGGACTGATGCCGAAGCACTTGCTGATCTGAAGAAACTATTTTCATTGGCTGAGAAGTATGGTTATTCTGAGTGGATCCAGTTTGATGCATCAGTTGTACGTGGTCTAGCCTATTATACCGGAATTGTTTTTGAGGTTGGACTTTTCGAAAATGCTTCTAGCAATAAGTAATAGCGGAAATTTTACGTTTACCGCTGCTTTGCATGCATCGCAATGCATAACAAGCGATCACTGTATTTTGCAGGGATTTGATAGAGAAGGAAAATTGCGAGCCATATGTGGTGGTGGACGATATGATAAATTGCTGTCCACTTTCGGAGGAGATGACCTTCCGGCTTGTGGCTTTGGATTTGGCGATGCAGTTATAGTAGAAGTGAGTTGAAACTCGGTCTTTGCCACATTTTTCATAAAATCTATCTGCACATTCAAGGGAAACATGATTCTTTTCAACTACTATACAACATGTCTAAATTCTAAAGTGCACCTATATATGATGTTCAGCTTCTTAAGGAGAAGGGGCTTGTACCAGAACTCAGTCTGCAAGTAGACAACATAGTCTGCTCCTTGGATCCTGATCTCCAAGGCGCCGCTTCTTCTGTTGCAGCCATTCTCCGGGAGAAAGGGCAGACTGTCGATCTGGTTTTGGAGAACAAACCATTGAAATGGTACACAGATTTCTTTCCTTTTTGAGTGACAAGTCAAGGAATACTCGCGAGACTGTGCACTGTGTAAATTTCACCTTGTGATTCTAGCTGGCAAAGTACCACAATGATGTAAACCTGTCTAGGTTGCACATAGCTCAAACCAAGAAGGCCAACAGGCCTCTCTCGCTATAGAACTTATAACCTTGTAATTACCGAGTCAACTGCCCAACCAACTTGGCTGGCTGGGTTACCTAATTGGTATCCCATTTTCTCAATTGGTACTGAAGTTGTCATCATGAGTTATGCATAAATTGCAGTCTCTGATATAAAGTTTGTGTTGATATGATAGGGTGTTCAAACGGGCTGCTCGGATAAATGCAGGCAGGCTAATCTTAGTTGGGAGTGATGAGTGGCGCCGAGGTACGGTCGCCGTTAAAATTCTTTCTTCCGGTGACCAATACGAGGTCCAAGTCAAGGAACTGCAGTAGCAAGCTCAGAAACGACACAAAAACGCACAATTGTGTATTTACAAATTATTTTGTTTAAATATGCATAAATATCAATTGTTTAAACATTTTTTGCAATTCCTATAAATATTTATTTTCGATGTACTGTGTATTGTGTTTGTGTTCATACTAATGTCCTTGTGGTCTAGTGGCACGAAGTGACTCTCCAAAATGAGATATCATAGATTTGAGCTCCAAGTAGTTATGAAGAACCCAAATAGTTATGAACAAATATTATAGTGTAATAGACTCTGTAGTACTAAAAAAAAATCCTGCAGTAGTTGTAACTTTTTACTGTAGTCTAGTCTGGTTTCTAAAATCGCTTTTTACTGCAAACTTTTTGCGTTAATATTTTGACGTAATGTATCGTAGTTAAAAAGATAAAAAAGTATTTTCTATTTACTTTTGGTGGTTATGGATACACTCCTAATTAGATGTTGACATGAAGTTATATTTTATTGGTTCCAATTCTTTATTGCTTTGTGTTACTTTAAAACTTTAATAATAACTTTGGAATTTTTTGGTACAACTTGGAAACTTACGAACAGAAATAAAAATAATATCTATTGTAAATTATGTATCATTTATAACAATTAATTAAAGCAATAAATTAAGACAAGAATTCTCGGTCATGACTTCAAACATATCTGGGGTCTGAAGATCTTAACATTTTATGTTAAAATGTTATAAGTATATAATTATAATATATATGTCAAAGACCTTATAATTAAACGACATAACTATACTACATTGTAACATAGTTATTGGTATTTAAAAAAATATTATATTATAATAATTTTTAAAAAATTGAAGTCTATAAGTTTCTTTCGCGACTAAAAAAACAATATGGAGTATAAAAAAAATGTAAGAATAACATAGGGAGGGGTGATGGTCTTGGAATTGGGTTTGAAAAAAGCAGCACTTGAAGATGACGTGTGGTCTTCCTTAGCTTGGAATCATCTGAACGTCACCCATCTCTCTTGCGATAAAATAAAAACTGGAGTGCTAAAAAAAGATGCTGCTGGGTCAGTGGAATTTTGTGCACAAAATGTATTCGGAGGTGGGGAAGGAAGAGGGAGACTTCTAGATGAACATCATGTTGTTCACTCCACCCAACCCCAATCATTTCGAATCTAAATTCACCTCCCTTTCATGCTTTCTTGACCCTTCTGAACTTGTACTCACTCTCAGCGTCTAGGTAATTCTTCATTCTGTGATGAAGTATGATTTTTGGTATATTTTATTGAAAAAGTTTTCAGCTTTATGGTGATTTCCCAAGAAAAAAAGGGGGTTTTCAAGGGGCTTTTAGTTTGCACGGAACCTGGCTTTGGTTTGATTTGTATAGTTTAATTTGCACGTTTGGTTTGTATGAGTAGAAATTGTTTTGGGAGTTCTGGGTTTTTTTCTATGTATTCAAAGCATTGATTTTTGGGCTTTGTAAGTTTTTGCAGCTCAAATTCGACTGGACTGGAGATTTCTTGATTTTGAGTTGTGGGAACTGTAAAACTTTGACGATGGTTGGTTCATGGGTGGTAGTTCCACACTGAAGGTTGGTAGGGAAGGCAATAAGATTGTCACTGCTGGGATGCCAAGCTTCATTTCTCAAACACCAGTTTCCAATCCTATGTAATTCTCTCTTTATGCCTTTTTTTGGTTGTTGTGATTTTGATATTAATTTTCTTGTGCACAAGATTACCTGCTTTGTCATTGAATTTATTTTGTATTAAGATCACTACATGTCAATTTAAAAAACCCCAATATAAGACAAATGTTTGCTTCTATTAAATTCATGCTTCATACTCAGAAGGGTTCAATTTTAAGAATTGCAGTTATGGGCCACTTTGTCCAAGAAATATGTCCTTATAATGTATTTTCAGTTCACCATGGAGATATGATTTATGTCTCATAAGGCTATGCATCACTTTTGTAACCCATGAAGAATCACTAGTCTGACCTCTGACAATGTATATGATGGTCGTGATTGTTAATTTATGAGCGGAGGCTCCTTTAGTACATCAACTTTTACTGATTATCTTGAAACCTAATTCCAAAATAAGCTGACCTGTTTGATATTTCGGCCTTTTGGATTCCAGGGGCACAGAAGGGAACACTACGCAGAATCCAGTTATATCTGATTATGGGGTGCTTGAGCAATATCTTGGTTTCCGAATTGGAGATGGTGCTAATGCTAGTCGAAGTTTGTATCTTTATCCTTGCTTTTGTTTATCCACCTTCTTTTTTTTGGGTACTATTTCATTTATTGTTAGAAAGTTGGTATCTTTTAACATTCTTTTGGTTTTTCTTTCACTATGGATGTGGATTAATTGTGTTTCTTCCTTATATTTTATTTAGCAAATGGAGTGAGGAACTTTCCAATTTTTCTAGGACCCTTTTATAAGCCATTTAACATATTTAGGTGAAATGACCTGGATTTTTAAACTACTCCATATAACTGGAAAATAGATGGTTGTGGCAGAGAAAAAAATATGCTTATCAATTTAGTGAAGAAAGGTGTAGTATAGTAGACCTTTGGGAATTCAAATGACTTGTACTTCATATTTGTGACTGATAACTTATGAAGTGTTTTGGGTATTTATCATTTTGGAAAGGTATGTTTAATTTTGAAAGATATCGAGACTAATTTTTTTTTTTTTTCTTCTTATCAAAATTGAATCTTTAGTTATGGTGCAAGAAAGTGCATGTTATGCAATTTGATTATGAACTTTCCAATGCTTGAAGAACTCAGTATTCTTATGCACACTAATTGCTTGCTTATATGATGAGTCTGTCATTAATCTATATTGGTTTCTTTTCTAGTGTGTAATGGAACTTTTTTGTGGTGTAGGGCCCCTTTTAAGTTCAACATCTGGAACTAATTCATTAATGGGCACTGATGTGTCTGGACCACTGAACAAGGTTACTGTGGTTGCCCCTTCTGATAAAATTCCATTAGTTTACTTAAGTATTATACTTGTTGTGTTTTGACCAGTTTTAAGTCTCGATTTCATTGACTGTTCAGAATCTTGCTTCTCTAAGCACAAGTTTGTCTGCTGCTGCTACCGGATCCCAGTCACTTCAGTTGCAAAGAGGAATACAGACGAATCAAGTTCCTCTATCTACTCATCATGAGAATTGGGCCGAGTCGCAGATGGCAGATTCCAGCTCCCACACTGATACTTCTACAGATATGGATGCAGATGATAAAAATCAAGGGGTAATCTGTGTCATCCTCGTGTCTTTGGACTCCTTGCTTTATATTAGTTCCAAAATCGGGCTATTATGCCATTGGATTTGAAACCAAGTCCCATCAATTTCTCTGAAATGGTCTAGCCATTTTGTACTTTGCTCTAACTTAAACTTTATCATTATGGTTTTCTTTTGCTTATTTTCAGCATGAAATGGGTCAATCTGCTGGTGTCTTAGCTTCTGATTCCAGTGACAAATCAAAAGGAAAAAATGTGGATCAGAAGGTTAGTTCTTTGCACATAATGGCTTTCATGGTGAATTGCAAAAAAAAAAAAAAAAAAAAAGAAGGTCCAACTTTCTTTTGATTATATGGAATTTTTTGCAGACATTAAGAAGGCTTGCACAAAACCGTGAAGCTGCAAGAAAAAGCCGGTTGAGGAAGAAAGTAAGCCTGTTTCGAGTTTCGACTTCCTAATTATATCTCCAAATTACTTGTGTTTTTGTGATATTAACTCAAACCTGGCAATTAGGCCTATGTACAACAGCTGGAGAATAGCAGACTTAAGCTAACACAACTAGAACAAGAGCTTCAGCGAGCACGCCAACAGGTTTGATGTGCTGGGCTTTTCAGGATTCCTTTTCCTAATAGTGTGTTGTAGAGTTTACCTGAATAATTTTGATATTTAGGTCATTATCCTAATGTAGGGCATATTTATTTCAAGCTCGGGAGATCAGTCCCATGGAGCAGGCACTAATGGTAGGCCTTCATTTTTGTCCTGTCATGTCATGTGAGATCAATGTATAACGTTTGAACACTGCAAAGTTCGCCATCTTTTTCAAAATACCTTATTGCTTATTACTTATTAGTGAGCTCCATTTGTTAAGTGTACTTGTTTTAGGTGGATGGTTCTAAGACTAAGGCAATTTTTTTTAAAAAATGTTTTGGACGGGAGGATTTAGTGCTTTGTTTCGACTTTATCATTAGATTAAGATGTTTTCTAATAGAACTTTTATGAAGAGTTTTCTCAGGCTAGATCACCCTTCTGATTTGCCGTTGTGCAGGGGCTTTGGCATTTGATGTAGAATATGGACGGTGGTTGGAAGAGCAAAATAGGCATATTAATGAATTAAGGACAGCAGTCAATGCACACGCAAGTGACACTGATCTGCGGACTATAACTGACAATGTGAAAGCGCACTTTGATGAAATTTACAGGCTGAAAGGAAATGCAGCCAAAGCTGATGTATTCCATGTCTTGTCGGGAATGTGGAAAACCCCTGCAGAGCGGTGTTTTATGTGGATCGGTGGCTTTCGTCCATCTGAACTTCTTAAGGTACGTCTCATACTCACTCCAAGACAAATATTCCGTTTGTCTTATCCTCAAGTACTTTGTCATTCATAACTCACTTCATCCTATTTTCCTCTTATCGTTGATGCTTACACTTTCTATGGGTGAATGGAATTACTTTTTTGGTCATATTTTCCTGAGATGCGTGGATGATCCTGCAGCTTCTTGTGAATCAACTGGAACCTCTAACTGAGCAGCAATCGGAAGGCATATACAGCTTGCAGCAATCGTCCCACGAGGCCGAAGATGCTCTTTCACAAGGAATGGATGCATTGCAGCAATCTCTAGCGGAAACATTGGCGAAGGGAGCTTCCGGTCCTGAAGGGTCATCTGGAAATGTTGCTAATTACATGGGGCAAATGGCAATGGCCATGGGAAAATTAGGCACCCTTGAAGGTTTCCTCCGCCAGGTAAAATTTCAACAAAGTTTATTGTAGTAAAATTATTTTTACCAATATTTATATGATCATGATATGGTAACTGATAAACAACCAATGTTTTTCCAACACAATAATATATAAACATAAATGCGCACTCCAACTATCAGCTTAGGTTTTTAAGATAGAGCACATGCTTCAATTGTGTAGACCATATTTTAGACGCTTATAATGTTTTCCATTTACCAGGCGGATAACTTGCGACAACAGACACTGCAGCAAATGCACCGGATATTGACTACCCGACAATCAGCCCGTTCCCTTCTTGCCATACACGACTATTTCTCCCGCCTTCGTGCTCTCAGCTCTCTTTGGCTTGCAAGGCCACGCGAGTGATAAACCGTCCATTGATGCTGAAGGTTTGCGTGTGGATAAGGAACCCCGTTCGATCCTCTGCAGACCCGTTGCATCCAACGGCAGATGCAGAACCAGAAACAAAACACAAGGTGGCATCTGTTGTGATTTATCTGTGCATTTAGAAATATATGATTTGTAGCATATATTATGTCTGTACTCTAATTTTATCCTCTGTAACAATAGGAATCAATAATGTGAAAATGTTGTCTGAACAAGGGAAACAGTAGATAGGGTCTATCTGCAGAATATGTAAAGAGAAAAATAATATAATCAATATTCCCTTTGACTTCATTTTAATTTTTATTCAACCATATCTCTGAGTTTTACAATATGTCAAAAATCAAAATGCTAAAATTCACATATATGTATTCAGATGTTGTTTAACTAAATTGGCCGTCAAGTTAGCTAAACTAATTTAACTTCCGTGTGATTTAAGGAATCTCTGCCACGTTGCGTGCACCTTAAAAATGCAACTTAGTGAATTCCAAGTCAAGATTGATCTGTAACATGTAGAGGGTATGATACGTTTTTTCTTGGGTGACGAGGTTGAGAAATCTGCAAAGGATCATATGGCCCTAATCGGCAAAGGATTATAGGGAGGAGATAAATCATCTTATGTTGTTTATAGCTTATTAGTTGATTGGTTCAAACTAAGAATACAAATAGGCCGCACTTGTGGGAGTTGAACTTGTAACATGTTGATGTTATGTTTTTTTTTTTTTGGGGGTGATGAGGGAAACCCGCAGTCGTCACCTAAGGGTGTGTACTGGAAAAGTAGCACCTTATGGTCCTAGCCGAAAAAGGACTACATAGAGGAGATAAACCAATTTAGGTTGTCTATAATTAGTTCTCAAACCAAGAAGACCAATAGGTAGTTCCCGCCTCTCATGGCCCTAGTCGGCAAAGGACCACATGGAGGAGGTAAACCAGTTTAGGTTGCCTTCAATTGTTTATTTGGCCGGCTTAAACCAAGAAAGCCAATAAGTCGCTCTTGCTGGGGTTGAACTTGTAAGTTTATGGTTACCATATCAACAACTTGACCAATTTGGCTATTATAGAAATTTCCATAAAAAGAAGAAAAGTTAAAGCAAATTAATGATGCATGCTAAAGAACAGACATGCAAAAACACAAGGAAAGAAAAAAAATAAAATCCTTCATTTTCTGTTGGTCCAGTTGATGGTGTGATTGTGTAGCAAATGCATTCCACAATCCACATGGCCTGTCTGCGGTCCTCATGTGAGATTAGTAGCTTTTGTGGGGTTGGTAGAAGTTAGGCAAGCTTCAGATGGCCTTCCATGGCCACCTCAGTAATCACTTTGTTCAACTATGACACCCACTTTTCCCCCCTTTTTTTCTTGTATATATATATATAAATTAAAAACACTGTATATCACATCAATCAGATGAAAGACAGCATCCCACATAAGCCCAGACAAATTGTTGGATGAAATTTAGAGTTACCACTTAGTATTCATCCTCAATTTTATCACAGATAGCTTTTGCCAACACATACTTTGTCTTGCCCCCACCCTCAACTTCTAGTGGCAATTCACTGTTCCTGGGTGCCCAAGACATTTAAGAACCAACCATATATATCTCTTGAAATCGGTGGTTGATTCAGTCACTTGTAACTCCCAACTACCTGAGCTGTCTTTGTCGGTTGTGTTGTCCAACTGTCCCTCTCCTGACTTGAGTTATTACAGTTTTAATCCTTCCTTTAAAGCATGGGTATAAAACTGGTTTAGTTTGGGTGTCTCCAGGATATAAATGCAGCCCCTTATAATTACTAGTCTTACAAGGAACCCCAACCCAAAGCTTTCTTGATTTTCTTTCATCTTGCTCTCCAACTGCAACTCACCCTTTGAGCCAATCTGACATGGGAATTTGGCCACTGCCCTTGTTCTGGGAGGAGTTCTCAAGGTTCTTGGTAACATGGTTCAGAAAAGATAAGAACTTTCTGAATGGTTTCTTGAATTTTGCAAGAATCTTGGCCCCGATGACGATGGAGACGGCTACTGTGAAGTTAAGACCAGAAAATGTGGGGTTTAAGGAGGAGACCACTCTGTTGGATTTGCCAGACTTGGCTCTGGACTGCATTCTTGAGAGGCTTTCACCAGCAGAGCTATGCAGTGTGGGTAGGGTTTGCAGTTCACTGAGAGAGAAGTCTGTGAGTGACCATTTGTGGGGAAAACACATGGATCAGAAATGGGGGAAATTGATTGGAAATGCTGCCTGTAGAAAATGGCAAAGCCACATTGCCTCAAGAAAGAGGTCTGTCCAGTTGAATTCCAAGAATCAGACAGATATATTTGGGTATTTTTTGAGCTCTGCAAATTTCCTGTTGAGTAGACCAGAAGCAGAAGAAAATAGATTCAAGAGCTCTCTATACAAGGACTCTATCATGGCTTTATATTTCTCACTTGAAAGTGGCAAGTTTTGGTTCCCAGCTCAGGTTTATAACCGCGAGGTAATTTGAAGTTCTTTGGATTTTTAAACATTAAACTTAACTGTTCTATAGATTCTTGACAGTCCATCATAAATTATTTCTTTTTTTTAAGGTGCAGAATGGGCAGCTTGGGTTCACACTATCCTGTTATGATGCTGAAGTGAACTATGATTCTAATGCAGACAAATTCAGGGCAAGGTACAATGAAATCCCATCCTAAGAACATGATCACTTGTTGTCAGTAAGGGTTGTTGTAATCTTGTTTCTTGACATTGCAGGTATCTGACACAAGGGTGGAGGTCAATAGAGGAAGACATAGAGAGGAATAGGATAAGGGCCCCACCTGTGGATACTCCTTCTCATGTTCTTCACATCTCTGATTGCTTAAATGATCTAAAACCAGATGACCACATTGAGATCCAGTGGAGAAAGAACAAAGAATTCCCTTATGGTAATTCTCTTTTCTGTAAAATCCCAGATTTGCAGCCATTTCTGGGAGCTGACAAGTTCATGAATGCCTTGCAGGTTGGTGGTTTGGAGTTGTGGGACACTTGGAATCTTGCAGTGGCAGTAAATTGTATTGCAAATGTCATACCAGTGGTGAGGAAAAAATGGGCAATATTACAATAACCTTAAAGCTTGCAGATTTCTTCTCAGTTTCATCTTCTTAGTCTTGAGCTTTAAATTCATGTTTGACAGACATGGTGATACTGGAGTTCAGGCAGTATTCCCCGGGCTCGAGATGGCGACAGGTGGCAATAAACAGGAAGGATCATCAAGAAACTGGGAATGAAGTAGATGGGTTCTATGGTGGAATCAGAAAGCTTCACAATGAAGAGGAGATTTCAGCATGGAAGTGCTTTTGGCCAAGCTGCACTTTGGATTAACAGCATAGATATTAGTGCTTATTCTCTTTTTCTGCAGTTTTTTGTATGAAGAAGCCAATGAAATGGGCCACAACAAATTTAAATTTTTATTCAGATAGTTGAGTGCACAAGGAATACATCCAAAGCCACAGAAACTCATTTAATTTCAGTGCAGTGCTGAGCTTAAATCATCTCATCTACATACACTTTTTAACCTACCCTTCCTCTGTACAATCCTCTACATCTGATGGCACCAGATAATATGCAAGAAAAATAAAATTTTCTGAGAAACCCAGAGATGCATGCTCACAACTGAATATGCTGCAAATGGCTTTGAATGATCGAATTAAGCTGTAGCTTGATCATCCTTGACCAGCCCTGTCAATAGTAAAGGCGTGGCGTGTGCTCCCTTGCTGGACACGAAGAACTCTATCTCTGACACGGATTAGTTCAAAGATGGACGCATTTCATTTAGTCGAGCAGGATGATCAAGCCTTTTGGAGGGCTCGGGCTGAGAGACCGTGCAGAAGCCTGACAAACCCCAAGAAGCTGAGCTTTCCGTCAGAATGTCTTATCCAGTCCTGCAGAACTACATGAACTGGAACCGAAGGACTAAGTCCGAGCTCCTATGACAAAGATAAAGATATACAGACACATCGATCAGCATGAAGCTAGAAAGAACACATCATGCAACAATTCTCTGAAGGCAAAGCAAGTATCTTGGGGCTACATGAAACTATCATAGGACTGTAAACTCACGAAGTATTTTAACTGATTCAGATATTTTACGTTTAGTTGTCTATGTATGTATAAATTCGACATTGTGGGGCTACATGAAAATATTGTAGGAAAACTTCATGAAGTGTGAACTGATTAAGATATTTTAATATGCGATGCATAATTTGAACATCCTGGGGCTACATAGCATTTAATTTTTGCTTCAATTGTTCTCATGCATTTACTTCCTGCTCATCCTTTTTGTTTTCAAGGGCACCCCACAAGAATATGATAGGAGCCCTTAAACCTGGATATACTAGCAATGTTAAGTGCAATTTCAAACAGATTAGAGTGAGAGAGTGTACTGAGGCAAGTTCTTCTATCATAATAGGTCTGTTCCCGTCTTTTTCAAAAAACTCATAGCCCCGGCGAGCATGCTGTTCCCAGCTTTCCATTCCTTCTAGCTGATGAACACTTATTGCTGCAGCACAGAATTCCTCAAAATCCAACTTCCTATATTGGAGAGAACTCACCTGCATCACATAAAAATACCATTTAGCAAATTTTTAGTTTTGGAAAATTTTAGCATATAATCAGTTATATACCAAATGAAGAAGAAAAATAAAATTTGCCAAGAATCTCACCGTGCTAACAAATTCCAAGACCCTAGAATCCTTCATTGCGTCAGTTGAGTTCTTAGTCACAGCCTGCCAAATCATGTTTCTCTCAATATTATCCATGGAATCAATTAAAATAATAATAATAAAGGGAGCAGAGAAGGGTGCGGAGGTCTAACCATTTTAAAGTTTTGTAGAGATATATTCCCATTTTTGCTTGGCCCTAATAACGTGAATTGTTCCTTGAGGTAAGCTAATTGTGGTATGGTCAATGTCTTCGCCAGGGCCTGTTAGGAAGCAGATTAAACAAGCAGTCACACTTCTAGACACTGTAATCTTGAGCGTAAAACAAATTTTTTCTCCCTCTGTCCGACAAAGTTACTATCATACACAACAAGATAATTTTGGTGACTTGTTTATTATTTTGGCGATTTGTTTAACACATTAACAACCACACAATTTCTGCTTTTGTGTGTGTGCGCTACTTTTCAACTCACTTGTTCAAATACTCTTTTCCACCGTCCGGTCCCCCCCCCCCCCCCTCTTCTCCTTGTCCTTTCACTAAAGAATTGTGCCTATCCTTCCGGGGACAAACTCCATGTGACAGAGGGAGTATGTAGAAGGCAGTATCTGGTGACAGACAGTGATTTGAAAACTATCAGTCACTTTTGTTCGCTCCTGAATACAATTTATAAAAGGGGCAATCACTTCTTTCCACTTGTTCTATGTGTATCCATCTAAGGTGGTGTAATTGGAAAATAATAAAACATAGCCTGCAGAAAAAATAGTGTATGAAATTGACATATCTCAAATCACAAGCAGTATTCTATCCTTGTGTTTTGATTTTATTCGTCTAAGGTGGTATAATTGGAAATATTGAACAAAAATGCAACAAAACATAATCTTTAAAAATAGTTTATGTAATTGACATGTCTCAAGTCACGAGCAGTATTATCCTTGCATTTTGATTCTATATGAATTTAAAACTTCCTATTTAGAAGAATTTAAGAAGCCAGAATTACATACCCTCAGCGCTGCTTTTCTTAGAGACGAGGAATATATGTAAACTTTTACGAGCTTGTATATTATCAGATCGAGAGGTATCTTGACATCATGATGACCAGCCAGCCAAGGATGACCTTAACACATAAATGAGAAATCAAGTTCAGAACTCTGCAGTGCACCACATCCCAATATTACAAATAAGACTTGTCGGGGGCAACCCCAGCCAAGTTGGTCAGACTGTTGACTTGGTAACCACAAGGTTACAAGTTCGACTCCCAGCGGGAGTGACCTATTAGCCTTCTTGGTTTGAGCCGGTCAGCTATGGGCAACCTAAACTGGTTTACCTCCTTGTGGTCCTTTGCCAGCTAGGGTCACAAGGCAGGGTTTACCCAGTGCACACACTCAGATAGTGGCTGCGGGAGTTAGGAAGTAATTCATAATTATTATCGTTAAAGTAACTTACTTAGAGCCTGAGCTGCAGTTAGCCTCTTGCGATAATCCTTGTTCAGCAATCTCTTTACGAAGTCTACTGCATCAGAAGACAAAGTGGTCCATGGAGCTTCATCAAAGCTTGGATCAATCTTGAGAACAGCCCGAAAGATTCCAGATTCCGTCCGTGCCCAGAAAGGTCTGCTTCCACTGAGAATAATATAAGCAATGACACCTATACTCCACATGTCAGCTTCTGTTCCATATGATCTATGCAAAACTTCAGGGGCTACATAATATGCACTTCCAACAATATCATTTAGCCTTTCATCTGCAAAAATCTTCTTTTGTCAAAGGTCTATTATAATGTAGTTGATGAGAAATTTTAAAAAATTATTAAAAATATAATAAAAACATCTAGGCCATCTTTACCTGGTTTTACATAATCAGAAAGTCCGAAGTCAATGGCCTTCAGAGGAGAACGCTCATCCTTTGATGAAAATAGAAAATTCTGAAACAAATTTATCAAGCAACTGTTAATCCCAAAAAGAGGGAAAATGTGCTAAATGTAGACAGATCAGAAATAAAGAAACACGACACATTCTCTCTGTCTTATTTTGAAATGGAATAGAAACCATGGCAGAGAGCAAAAGGCCTTGAAGAAAGTAGCAAGAGTAAAGCAGATACAAAACAAAAATGTATTCATCAGCCAATATAAGAGAGGCGTGCTAATTAATAAGTGTATAAAGTTTTTAACATGCTTATATATGTGCTTATCAAATAATAATCTCTGCACCTAATATTAAAGTTTTTAACATGCTCTATAGGACAAGAAAGTCCAGCCGGGATTCGAGAATATTTGTACCTCAGGCTTTAGATCACGGTGAACCACTCCCTGAAGATGACAGTATGAGACAACACTTAAAATTTGTGCCATAACAGCTTTAGCATCTTGTTCAGAGTATTTTCCACCCCTTGATTCCGAAAAAAAATGATATTAGTAAGTTCAATGGCTGCAATAGAAGGGAAACATGAACCCCCAATAGAAATAAGATAAAAGATATGCACCTCGAAAGTATCCTGTCAAGTAATTCTCCTCCTTTACATAATCTGCGGGAACAAACAGTTAACAGATGTAAGAGCACTGAAAATATCGGAAACTATAACAGTATTGGGCAAAGCTGACTCTCCTAATAACATTTAGAGGGTTAGGAAAAGCTTTCGACAGAGAGATAAGGACATAAGGTAAGTTTTTGGGATGATGACATCCTTCTATACCAATTTGTCAGTATAAACAGAATAAAAAACTGCATGATAAATCAAATATAAATATGCACAGAAATGAGGGAAAAAACTTTTAAACAATCTGAGTAACTTCCACTAGGTATCTAAGGTGCTGAATAGGAGAATAGGAAATAGTGATTTCTTTTAATAAGTGAAATAAGTAGTATTCTTAAAAGAAACAGCCCCAAGTAGGTGCTGCTACAAGAAGATTACAGGAGCATCATGTTTCAAGAGAACCTAAGAGGTTCCTAAAGTAGGACAAGACTGAATAACTCCCAAAGGAAACAAGTAAATATCAAGTAGGATAAAGTAAGAAATCATAGCTAAGAATCAAAATCTTCAAACTCACTCCATTACTACATAAACATTGTCCTCATCTTCATATGCATCATAAAAATGCACAAGGTTTCTATGCCCAGTTAAAGCACGCAGTATGTTAACCTCTCTTCTTACGTCTTCAATGGCAATAGCTGTAGTCATCTGCAAAAACATTCCTCTTTAAGAATAAGATAAAACAAGCGAATGCTTATAGTACATTCGTTAAAGAGGTCAGTATAATGAGCATTAATAATAGAACTTCAAATTCTTTAGGCAAAGGCCAATTTTTGAAAGCACCTCCTCTTGTAAGAGGATAAATAAAAATGCCATGAAAGAGATTTCAAGTGTCAATTTGCACCATATGATAGTTATGCAAAACAGTGTAAGAATTAAGGCAACATTGCTGAGACATCCATCATAAATCTATAGAAAAGCAGAACAATAGAAACTCATCATCACTAAAACACAAAAGAAATGATCTCTAATGCGCAGCAAAAGTAGATTAAATATAATCATTGTAAAGCTAATAACACAATACACTTACAGAAATAGCCAGAATAACCTTGAGGACTTGAGAAACAAGCAGGAGAAAACATAAATGTTAAAAAGACCGAACCTTTGATTTTGGGATGACTTTGACTGCGACATCCTGACCCTTCAAGCTCCCTTTCTTTCCCTTAGCAGAACAAGTATACCCAAAATGTCCCCTCCCCACTTCTTCCCCAAGCTCATAGTGGCTTGCAAAATTCTTGGAAAACCCAAAATTCTTATCCAATCCAATATCAAACTCACTTCCTTCTGGGATAGTGGCCTCATTAGGCTTCACTGAGCCGTGCCTCCTAGCAAGCAATGCCCGCAAATGCTTTGCTGGTGAAGGTGGAGGAAATGGCCTCTTGAAGAATCGCAGAGGGGTTGAATTCACACTGGAATTGGCAGGTGAATTCTTGAATGCATTGAACAACGGACTAGGGCTGTAAAAGGGGAACCTTGGAGTTTTCCCAGTGTGGTGACTCAATGCATGCTCATTCTCACTGGGGATTATTGAGTCTCCAGAGAAGTTCTGGGGAGGTTCAAATGGTTTCCCATGACAAATCCCCATTGAATCAGAAACACAAATTGCGCCAAAACTCAATCACCCAAAGCCAAACAAATTAAAAAGTTGTGACCTTTCTTGATCGTTCCCAAGAAGTAACAACACAATGAATCAGAAGAGAAAACCTAAACCATTACACCAAAAGCTGGGGGCGAGGAAAGTCGAAATCATGAACATGGAAAGTCAAGAAAGACGGGAATTTTGAGGTCTGAAGAAGCAAGCGGTGGAGGAATTTCAGCTCTTGGGAAAAGAGAAGAAGAAAAGAAAATAAAATGATGGAAAGGAAAACCACTTTCTGGAGAAATGATCAAATTGCAGAAGGCAGGTGAATGAATGAAGAATAAGCTAAAATCTCAGCAGCTCATTTCAGTGGAGAGAGCATAGAATCCAGCAAAGCAAGAAGAAGAAGAAGAACTGAAGAAAAAAAAAAGTGAGAGCTAAGGTAAAGAAATCAGCAGTAGCTTTAACAAGGAAGGTAAAGAATGGAACTGACAAGAGAGGAAAAAAGCAAGTTAAGATGCTTAAACAGAGTGTAGAAGAAAGAAAGAAAGAAAGAAAGAAAGAAGGCACAGGCTCCCTCGCTTCTCGGCTTTTTCAAGATTTTAGTTAATTTTATTCCTCTCACGCTGGTGTTTTTCTTTTGGTTGTTTTCGGCCTTCTTTTCATTCGTATTTATTTTATGTTTTTCGATTGTTTTGTTGTGTGAAAATCACATTTTAGAGGCTCTATAATTACTTGTAAATTATGTGAGGTCGCGGGGTTTGGGTTTTGGTTTGGATTCTTCCAGCCTGTCCTTATTGGGAGGAGAAAGTATTTGTGGCATCCTATGATGTTTACATTTGCAACCTAATCCAACATCTTCATCTTCATCTCCATCTTTGACTGCTTTTCCACTTCCATCAATTATTGTTTTTTCCTGCTTTCATTTTCCCCCCAACTTAAAATACCATTTGCATCCACTTCATCTAGTTCCCAAAAGGTTGAACCCCCAATTCCGAGTCGACAGAGCATATAAAAAGATGTAAATCATGATAAACAGATTCGATCTTGTGTCATTGTTTTTAGACTTTACTTATGTAACGAACTGAGTTATCCATGCTAGCTGCATGAATTTCATCTTTTCCTATGTAAATAGTATAGAGTATTTAAAAATCATTTTAAAAGAAATACTATTAGTCACATCTTGTATGATAAGAATGCCAATGTATTTTTTTAAAACTTCCATTAATAATGACATTTTTATAACAACATCATATATCAAATATTATATGCCTAGCAAAATATATAAATTGACTCATATTTTCTTTTTTTGAAATTATTTTTTAATATTCACTCTGGTTAATTTTTATATTTAATTATTGTGTGGAGTTTTACCTGCAAAATATTTTATTGTACTGATTTTTTTTCAAGATTTATTTAACAATCTTTGTGGCTGTGTAATCTTGCCAAAAAGAAGCGTGATACTTAAGTTTTGATTTGTAGGGCAAGCTACCTCACCCTCCATCATTTTCTTAATTAGTAGGTATAGGTATACATATATACAACTTATTTAAAAAATCAAGAATTCGTATTTACTCTTTGATTTTTAGAAAAGTTCGTAGGGCTACACATATGTATGTGCACTTTATAAAATATGTATTGTGACTCTAATCAATAAAAAAAATACAACGATGTGAACTAATTTAGGTCGTCTAAGCTGATTGAATTGGCTCAAATAAAAAAAAAAATCTAATAGATAATTCTCATGTGAAGTTGAATTTGAAATCTTGTGATTACCATGTAACTGTTAAACCGATTTGGATGGAATTGCTCCGATTCTTCATTATTATATACTAATGGATACTGAAATTAATTAAATCACACACATTTATCAAGAAAAAAAATTATAATTCATGTGAATAAATTGTCGAAAAAAGTTTACCCAATTAAATTACTAATTCAAGATGGAAACTAATAACAATAACAATGTACTCCGTAGTATATAGCTCGAAAGTTTAAAGTTAAAGATTTTAAGCATTTAGGTTCAATTTCAATGTTTGAATGAAACTTTTTTTTTTTTACTTGTTTAATTATCTCACATTTTTATATTATATATATTAAAGAGAGAGAATATCTCCCAAAAAAAAAAAAACCTATATATACAGCGATCATTACATTATCCCTCGAATTATCAAACTTTAATGCGGGGTTTAGGTAGGTGTGGTCAAATATTTGGTGGATGAGTGCATCCACACGGTTTATTGGGGGTGTGGGTGATTGAATTCATACAAACTACTAAAAGCTATGTAGCACATATGCCATACATATACACACAAACACTCGTGTAGTGTTTTCATTTCCTACGTGTGAGTTGACAAAACAAAGCTACCCAGACATCTATACAATCAAGTCATTTGATGTTTTTCTTTATCTCCTATTCCTTAAATATTATTATAATGTATATATGGCTCAACAATTTGTGGAGGGTAATTCAACTGACCGAACATATGCTAAACTTTTGTTCATTGCGCATATGGAGTGTTACCGCTAGTGAGATTCGATCATTAGTCTCTTAGCTTGTGACAAATTTCACTCTTGCGACCAGTCTGTTCATATGAAAAATTATGTCAAAATTCTTAATTTGGTCATCAGTTGTCAATTCATTCAAAATGGTCTCTCGACTTTTCAAGATTTACTCATGTTAGATAAATTGACCTATATTTCTAACTATTTATCATGCACTTAAAAAAGTAGTTACAATTTTTTAATTTTTATAAAACACTTTTTAAATAATAAAAATATATACATAATTTTTCAATTGTGTATACATGTATGCGCGCACATACACAAAAAAGTATTCCAACTAGCGATATGATTAGGGAAACCAAACATGTAACATCCAACAAGGAAATACAATAATAAATGAATACGCAATGATATGAGTTATTGCTAATTTTAGGGCTTAGTTTAATTATTAATTACATTTTATTTACCAATTTGAAGGTCGGTTCAATACCAATATATAAATATAATACATACAAACATAGGTTGTCCCTCATCATATCATGATTGGGCCTCTTTAGTTTCTTAACACTTAATCACTAATCACATAAATTAAATATGACAATTATTGCGCTCCACGTACCCAACATTTTGGATCAAAATTCACCAATTTATATATTATACCCTCGCACCGCCCATCACAATGAATAAATCTATCATCCATTCATTTAAAATGTGATTGAAATGCAGGTTATTACACATGATTAGGGTTTACCTAGTATACATTATTGAGTAAGGTTTTTCTCTGTCACTTACAAAGAGAAAATGGGAGGAAAGGAACAAAATCAAATATGATTTAAATTTAAAAAAAAAAAACTAAAGCCTTTGTCAGATGCGCATTAGGCGCGCCTGAGCAGGCGCTTGCAAGCCACGCACGCGTGGCGCGAGCTTCTTTAATTTTTCTCTCTCTTTTGCACTATTCCAAGAACTCCTCTTTTGCAAAAGATCCAAATAATTCTCTCTCTTCATTTCTCTCCCCTTCAACTCCTTCAAGTGTATAGGTACTATTCCAAAAACTCCTAAATATCTACTGTTATGGATGCACTAATAGTTAGAACACCAATCCACCGTACCGTACCATTATTACTTTTGAAGTAAAACGCAGTATCTATATATCCCACAACGCAACATTCTAAAGTTTATGTTATTGTAGCGGCCAAAATCTGCCAGTTGACACGCTAATATTTGCTGCCTTTCTGAGTGTGACAATACTGAAGTAAGGCATGCAGCATTATATATATATTTTTAATTTTTTATATTTGTGTGTGTTCAATTTATAGTCAATAATACAACCTTGGAAGTATATATTTCTAATTACGTGTACTGGAAATGTCATTTTCTATAGCGACGATACAAGAATAAAGTAGGGCTGGGACGTTGAGAAAAGCAGCAAAATTACAACAAATAAGCAACAGATGGGTGATATGAATGATATGACCGGAGCTGATGATCTAGCCAGCCGGCCAACATATATATAATATATATAATGCTTATAATTTATTTACTTATTAATTGGCATGCATGACAGTACAGTACGACGTAGTACACTACGTATCACTGTATCAGTCTATGTTATTTCTGTTGGTTTTATGACTTTTGGGTAGTCAAAGGCAGGCCAACACTACCTATTAGAATAGCGAGAATATAGGAAATATGTAGGAAAATATAATGAGAGAATATAGGTATTGTATTGCTCAGAATTGCTTGTCCTTTTCTCCGTGTGTGGAGGGTCTATTTATACATATTTTGGGCCTAGAGCCCTACAAGGAATAAGAATCCTGGACCGCCCCATATTGGGAGTCCCTGTTACATTATAACTAATAAGCCCTAATCTTGTTAGTATTACAAGTGCTAATTCTAATCCTTATCGAACTCTTCTATAGCTTTGTGTTGAGGGTCCTTCTTGGGCTTTCTTGGGCCGATCCATGTAGTCCAAGCCTAGTGTATTATCCATCATCCAGTCCCCCACTTTCTTGAGACTTTGTGGATACGAAGTCTCTAGAAAGTATACTTGCTCTCTAGGGTCGGTTCATGTAGCACAGGGCTAGTGTATTATCCATCAATTTCAAACTTTTATTTGTCTATAAATTTCATTCCTAGGTTCAAACAGGTGAATTGAAGCTCTGGTTGCATGGACGCAGAAATGAGCTAGCTAAAGCGGAATAACGTATGTAAAGATATTTCTAAACTTGTGACCTTTTGATCAGTTGCATTGGTAATGCGTTTATCAATTGTTTTAAACTATTGAGTGTTGGGGTAAATGATATTGGCCCAGAAGTCAATTAACACGGTTAATTTAGTTATGATATCCAAGAGACAAGTATTTGATGTTATAGGTCGGAAGACTGACTTGTAGGAAATATAAGCTACTAACCGAAGAAATGTTAATTTGTTGTCAAATTTTAGTATAAGCTAAGAAGTGGAAAAGTTGTATCGTGTTATATACATTGCTTTAAAAGTGATTCCACATTTCCACGGGCGACGGTGCAATTGAAATTTAAACAAATACCACTCCGATCCACATGTTATGTTAACACAACTGACTATATATGCTACGTAGCTATAGGCTACAATCTATACCATGCTTAGAGCACGCATATAAGTGTATTTTTCACCATTTTTGAGAGTGGGATGGCCAACATGGAGAAAATAAAAGGCAATAGAGAGAAATATATAGGAACTAATATGAACCATCTATCTGAAAAGATTAACGGATCAGATGTACTTTTTTAAAAAAATAGGATGATATTTTTGTAAATAACTGAAACTTTGAGTGTAAATAATAAATGCAAGTGTGCAAATACAATGTGCAAGTAAAATCACTTAAGAGTGCATTCATTTACACTTAATAGTGCAAGTAATTTGCCTTTTCAATCACATTGATGCACTTAATGATAACGTCTTTCACATAATCACATCGGTCGACATGATAACATTTGGTCCAACTAAGGATAACGTTAGGTGCATTTAATATTGTTGCTCGGTGTACATTATTTGTTGCATTTTTAATACATTTTACTTGCACCGTACCCACATGCACTATATAAAATTGTTACTCATTGTACTTTAAAGTTCAATTATTTACAAAATGTCACTGTGTTTTTTTTTTTTTATGTATTTCTAATCTGTTAAATTTATTCACATGAACGACTAGAATGAGTTCATATTTCTCTCTTAGAAGTATGTTTTCATTTAATTCGTTTCCTCTATATTATATTGGCATACTATGGAATGCCGCATGTCTACTAAAAATCGAACCTTTTACGAAACGATCAGCAGCTAGTCCATGGGATATGATTATGGGAATTTATTCCACTTATCCACTACTATGCATTTCACAAGAGAATCATCCCTTTTCAAACGCTAAAAGATAGTGCAACAACAAAGGAAAAAAAAATTAAATTAAATTGATTCAAAGAGAAGTACTATCTTTTCCTTTATCTTTAATATATGGCCAAGCGTACGTGTTAATTAGGTGACGTTCGAAATCTCACACAATATAATACTCAAATAATCGATTTGGTAATCACAATATTCAACACCTTGTGAGAGTTACTTATTTGCTTTCTCGATTTGAGTCAGTCAAATATGAACAACCTATATCAGCTTATTTCCTTATGATCTTTTGATAGCCAGGGACACAAGCCGAACTCCACTCACGTTTAAATAGGGATCCGACTGTGAGTTTTCTTGTAATTAATTAAAGTAGTAATATTTTATCTAAAAATTACAATAATCAATAATTTATATGTCAACTGATATATACTAAACTGATAAATACAGAGATTAGCATTGATCTAAATTATTAAACCAAAAAGATGAGAAAGGTTTTTGTTAAAGAAAGTGATGATGCTCTCCCCCTTTCTTTTGTGATAGTGGAGATTTGTCCGGACACCAAAAGAAATTCTTATTCTTTGATACCCTTCCCTCCACCATATATTATATCTTTTTTGCTTTTGTGGAATAATTAAAGTTTTCAGAGAGTTCCTGAAAATAGAAGCTGGTATGTTTAGGTCGATCGGACCATCCAGGGAATTTAATCTTTCTTTTTCCTCTTTTTGGTTCATGCTTGTGTCCTTATATTTTCACATAATTAACTACATCATGACTCACATATTAGACTATAATTCCAAAATTCTTATATGTATACCTTAAATTTGAACAATTTACTTAAGCTATATATTATCACAAAAACAGTCGTAAGGAAGCTATGGCGCACTGAAGCTATGACTTGTAAGAAAGCTCCCATGTACTCATGTGGTTAAATCTAGAGATGTGCTAAAAGTCTATGTTCAGTCTAACTGCCTCAACCTGGTTCAAGTGTTAATTAGCGGGAGATTGGATAGGTCTTATTCAGGTTATATTATTTTTATTGTAAAGTCTTAGTAGTTTGTTACGGAGTATCTTTTTGTGTTTTTTTAGTTTATTCTTCGGTCAACGAATTAGATTGCCCTTATTTTGGTTAAGGTAGCTGGCTCTCAAGCTAGTCGTAGTATGAGTTGGGAATTGAAGGTATATATTTCCCTCATTTTCTTCAATTCTTTGGTTTAATATATACTATTGAGTTGTTGATTTTCAATATATATATAAAATTGTATCCACTCAAATACATAAATATATTAAATTGTTTAATTAGAGATAAATATAATTCTTTTGTTTTTCTGTTTATTATCTTTTAAAGTGGGTACTGTAAGATCGAATCTGCGTGTTTTAATTTAGTGGTTTATATAAAGCTGCATAGAGACAATGGGATATGGGGTACATATGTTTTCTTGTTATCCATGAAATGCATATATATAACTAAGGTTTCTTCAACAAGAAGCTAAGCCAATCTCAAAACATTAATTAATTAATTATATTATATGGTATGGTCAAATTTTTTTGGGGAATCCGATGAGTTGCAGACGCCAATCACGAAGCACTTATGACTTGAATCTACGTACGATTATGGCATATCTACGTATTACTGTCACATATTTATTTTAATTTTATAATCATAATTATTTATATACTCCGTACTAATTAATAAAATGTTCTAAATATTTATATTTAATAATCGATGCATTATTCAAAGCGTCGGTGCAGCACGGCCGCAGTCTCTCATAATAACGTACACTTTTTCTTGCATTTTAGGCAGGTCAGACAAAAATTAGTATAACTGCGTACCATCCACTTGTCTAACTTTACACACTTCATATCTGTCGTACGCCATTTTTGAATTATAAAACTACCTTTTATATACATATATATGAGGTGCGCTCAAGTGAAAACGAATACACATAAAAATTTTAATACATCAGAGGTAATTTATTAAAAAAATATGGTTACATTTTTATAAATAACTCAAATTTTAGTGCAAATAACTTGTGTTAAAAGTTTAAGTAACTGGTGCAAGTGTGTAAGTAAAAAAGTACAAGTAAAATCACTTAAAAGGACAATCATTTTTTTTTTAAATGTTTCTAATCCATTAGATCTGAACACATAAACGACTGTAATAAATTCTCAGTTCTCTTTTGAACATGCGGTTCTCACCTGATCTATCTCTCACATAGACACACACGATGTCTGCGAATTTGTGCAGCATATTAATTTTAACTGATTCATAACCGACTTATTATATTAAACTTTATTTGATACATGATAGAAGTATAGGACTTTTTTTAATTATACTTGTTATTTAATATACGGCTCGAATATTATTTAAGAGAACTAAACAAAAATTGGAGTTATTATTGTTGTGGTCGACTGTCGTCATCTAATCACATGTTTTTTTTTTGACTAATCAACTAAAATTACACATTGAAATTAATAATATTCATGCTAGGTAGGAGCGTGGGACCTCAAGGTGACTTATGATTAAGTTGAAAGAGCCTTGTGTAACCTCATTTGCACCTCAAGGTAAAAATTTAAGCTATTTATTGTGTTCAAAATAACGTGTACAATTAAAAATTACAATTATAATATTCATTGCTCCTAGCTAGAGTTAATTCCAATAATACTTCCTTGACTATTGACATTTTTTTTTAATTTTTAAGGGTATATCCATGTGTTTTTTTTTTTTAAAAAAAGGGTATATTCATGTAGTAAATATTAAATTTAAGGGTAATAATTCAAATGTTTAGTTCTTCGCATTCTACTAATAATGAACCCAACGTATTAAGTTTATGAATTCAATTTGCTCATCTCAACAAAAAGCTAAATTTTATATTATTACCTTTAAATTTAATGTTTACTAAATTGATATCTAACTGGATGACCAAATTTGGAACAAATTAAATCAATAGTCAAGGAATCATTTATGGTCAAATTGAAAGTCGATGATGAAAATTGATAAATGTCAATACTCAATAATTAATAGATCATTTGTGGTTCAATTAAAAGTCAATAACAAAAATTGGTAAATGTTAATAATCAAAAGATCATTCTTGGAATAAACAAAATACCAAATATATTAAAGAAACTAAACAGAAAAAATATTAATTTAATTAATGAATAGTAAAAATAAGAGTATCAACTAATTGGAATACATTCAAATATTCAATACAAAGAATTCTTTAGATTTTTTTATTTTTTTTTATTTTTAAAAAAAAAATTGGATGGTTCATAGTGCGAGACAAATGCAAAGGCTAGTTGAATTGGGCCCAATCCTACTCTCGTTATTGGGCTATAAAATTCCAAAATCTGTATTAGGCTGAAGCCCCACAGTAACGCATACTAGCCCAATAACTCACATGCCCACCAGTCGGCCTCACAATTGTTATACACTTGTACCATGAATAAGGTCCATCTTAAGGTTTTCAAAAAAAAAAAAAGAAAGTTCCATCTTAAAAATTATGTGTATACAATTGACATATTATGCATATTACAGTTAATAATTTATATGCATGTAAATAAATTCAACGCACATAACCCAACTATGATGTAGTGTGATGACAATTACCATTCCAAATGTGTAGTCACAAGATCGAACTCCAGTGATAGGGGCCAGTGGTGGGAACATTAATGATTTGGGCGGAAAGAGTTTGAGAAAAGTATAATTGTATAAAGCATTAAAGCATATACTACCTTGTAAAGAATTATGTTTATTTACCGATCCATAATTTGAAGAGTATCGAATATGTTGTTAAGGCTATCACTTACAATATTACCGAACTTTTTTTTTTTTTGAAATCTTTCATTGTAAGCCCTGACTCATGGATGTGTTTTGTGTTGTGACTTTTGTGTCTTATGTTATGAAATTTTGTACTTTAAGAGTATGAATTTTGCACCTAAAATAATTTAGTAATTGTCTTATGTTATGAATATTTTTGCATTGTGTTGTGAAATTCTATGTCTATGAACACAAATTATGTACCTAAATTAGATTTGAAAAATAAGTAAATATGTAATATGTGTATGTGTCTTGTGTTATACATGTTTCTTAAGAGTATGAATTATGTACACGTCATTTTGATTTTGTGTTCATAATGCTACGTGGACCTTGATCCATAATATAAATTACCTTATGAATCAGGCTGAGCCAAAAATTTTATTGTTTAGTCCAGGACAACCAAAACTCATATTTCAACCAGACCAACACAATACAATTTAAACAATAATCAAACAAATGGGGGTCAATACATACATTTGACACCACTCAAAAGTAGAGATAGAGACAGAGAATGGAGCATAAAATAAGAATTTATAAAATTTCTTCCAAGAGTTAAAATTTTGAAGACATTTTCGATCAAAATAATTTATTTTTTCCTTTAATTAAATGAATATTTTGCATTAATTTCAATTTTTGTTGATAGCCAAATGTTAAAAAATGTATATATAAAAATTTCTGATTGTCATTCTTTAAAATTCAAACGGACCCTATTCAACTAATGAAGTGTGAGTGACACACATAATCAATAATGGTGTAGCATCACATAACGTTTAGTTGGGAGGAGGGAATTAGAGAGGAAAATAATTGTAATTCAATGGTAAAAAAATAAAATGAGAATTTATAAAAATTATATTGTTTGGTAAACATGAATATAATAGGGAAAATGACAGTTTTTCTTCTTGAATTATGTGGATATAACAGTTTTTCCCCATGAGTTATTAAAATAGCAATTTTCCTCCCTTAGTTATTTTAAAAGTGGCAGCTTTCCCCCTGTAATGTTAAATTGACATTTTTGCCCTTAAAAACAATTAGTTCATTTATTTTTCTTCTCCAACTAATTATATATTACTAATATGTATGGAAGATTACGGTTCGATTCGAACCTAATCGAACACTGTAGCAATTGAACATAAATAGTTTAGACGGTTACGTTTATGATTCAGAACTGAAAAAAAAAATAAAATAATTGTTGAATTTAGACTATTTTAAAAATAAGAAATAAAATGATATAAATAAATAAATAAATAAGTTTTGATTGGCAGTTCAAAATCTAAATTGGATTCGAACCGAATCGATTTATCAAAATAAGTATTTGATCGTTTTCACTTATATTACTGTGGTTCAGTTCCGATTCACGGTTCAACAATTATTTTATTTTATATTATTTTTTCGGTTTTGAATTGTAACCAGAACCGTCCATACCATTTCGGTATGATTGCTACAGTGTTCGGATATGTTCGAACCGAACCGTGGTCATCCATACATATAACCAATAATTTATTGGAGAAAAAAATAAATGAAATAATTATTTTTAAGGGCAAAAAGTCAATTTAACATTACAGGGGGAAATGCCGCTACTTTAATAATTGAGGGGAAAAAATGCTATATACATATAATATAGGGAGAAAAAGTGTCATTTTCTCAATATAATAATTGAGAATTACAAGAAAAAAGTAAATAAATATTAAAATACCTTGTAAAATAATATAATAATAAAAAGAAGAAACATAAAATAGTTATTTACCATATAAGTACAATTTTACAAAGTGTGAAATTACAATTTCTAGAGATACCCTAAGAATGACAATTCCATAGTTGAAGAGAATTGTAATGGAATCGTAATTCTCTCTAACTAAATCATGTTCATAGAATTTGGTAGAGATAGAATTATAATTCCTTCCGATCAACCAACACAGAGCCCAGTATAGGTCTCATCACCCAATTAAAGCACAGAAAATATGGTGTAGATGTAGAGGTAGAGGTAGGATTTAGGAAGGCGAAATAGAGAGCAAAATTAGATTGAAAAGAAGAGGGAGATAAGTAATGATTGTTTGGAAGGGAAAGTGAAAAGTTAGGGATGGTGGATATGAGGGGCCGACAAAACAGCACGCTTGCCGCCACAACACCCGACATTCCCTTCACATGCGTCACTGTATTTGTCCCCCCTGCTTTTCTCGCCCACCTAACCCCACTAAATCATATACTACATCCCCATTTTGATTGTCTGATTCGGTTAATAATACTTGACTGGAGTTATTTTTAATCTAATTTTTCATAATATTAAATTTAGCATTAATCTATAAAATTTATATATTTAGAAACTACATTAAAAATACTATTAAACACAAAAAATTAAATTAAAAAATAATAAAAAATTACTAACGGAAATAAGCAATGAAGAAAAAGTTGGTTTGATCAATGAATAGTAAATAGGAGAGGTGCCAAGCACCTTGTGCTCAATTGGCATGTAGTGGCCACCCTTAGATGGGAGGTCATGAGTTCGAGTCTCAGTGGAGGAGATCTCGAAATTGACTCTTTGTGCTTCAACAGGTTGAGAAAAGTATGTATGAACAGATACTACAATGTAATAGGGTCAGTTGTATTCAAGAAAAAAAGTAAATAGGAGATGTAAAATGGGACAAAGGGAGTATCATTTTTCCTTTATAACAAAAAAAAAATCAACCAAAACATCCAATATTGATCTAGCTGATAACAAATTTCACTCAAAATTACAACACAAGTCGAGGCGAAATTTACAAGAGTTGGTGGAGTAAATATTTATATAATCGAAATTAGATGTTAATTAACATAAATGGATCTAATTTCGATTAATTAAATGTAGACAATAATTTCATTTTTTTAACTTTAAACAAAACTAAATGTAGACAAGAAATAAGTGCTTTTACTTGTTCATTTACAATGGCTAACTTGATCAACATAAGGGCATCCCCATCAATGCATTTTGTGTAGGTTTTTAAGGAGGCCAAGCTAAGCGAGAAGAGAGAAAAGAACATTAGTCTTTGCTGAAGGACTAAGGTTTTTGTCAGCTTTGTGGGCTCCACAAAAAAAGAAGACAAACCAGTCTGCCTAGCGTGAGGCGCAACTCTCGTCAAGCGCATGCACTATTGGGCATGTAAATCTTTATTGTTTTTTTTTTCCTAGATTTACATTTTTTTTTCTTTTTTTTTTTTCATCTTCTCACATCTTCTCTTTCCTAATCACATTGTAAAAATCTCTCAAAAACTCTAATTATTGATGATCCTCTAAGAGCATCTACATCAGAAGTTTTTTTTTTGGGTCCTTGGAATAGTGTTTGCCTACTTGGAGGAAAGAGAGGGTAGGAGAGAGAGAGAGAAAGAGAGAGAGAGTAGAGGTGCTTATGTAAAATGGAGTTCTTGGAACAGTATTTCTGCAGCAGGAAATATATAAACAATAAGGAGCTGTGCGCGAAACGCGCCCAGCGGGCGCGTGTACTGCACGCGCCTACTTGGCGTGTCGGGCACGCCTGACAAATATTTATTTAAATTTTTTTGTCAATCATATTTGTTTTGTTTTTTTTTCATCCCCTCTCATTTTTCTCTTTTCTAATCGCACTTACAAAAGCTCCTCAAAAACACAAAAGTTCTCACTATTAAGGCCTTCCTCAATAGTCAATTTTGATGAGTTTTTTCAGACATAAGAACTAGAGATTGAGATTTTAACAAATGTGAAGGAGTAGTTTTTTTGTGTTTTTTTCTCCTACAATATTGGGATTTTGACAGACATGTTGAGCCTCCCCGTGCGTAGAGAACTGCGCCTCATGCGGGCACGTAATTACATTTTTTTTCAATTTTTTTTTATTTTGTTATATTTTTTTCTCCAATTTCATTTTATCTTTCCTAATCACACTTACAAAAACTCTTCAAAATCCGCACCAAAATCTTTACTATTGAGGAAGGCGATGGTGCTCTAACCCTCCATCACCTACCTTGAATAGTCGTTGTCCTATTATTAATATTCATAAATGTCCAATCATGACTATTCTGGAGTACATATTTACATCCTCCACTATAGAAAGCTCTAATAAAATCAAGAATGAATGACATGGAGCAATTCCATGACATGGAGCAATTCCATCAAAATTGTACAGAATGTTTACAAAATAATCACAATATTACAAATTTGATTTCCAAATAAAGCGATTATTAATTTTCTTGGTTTGAACAACTATACCAGAGTTCATTTACATTCTTGTGTGCACACCCTCGATCGGGAAATGCATATGAGATTAAAATATTAATTTTTAATGAAATTAATTCAATTAGAATGTGATGACTTGACTACTAAATAGTACTCCGTACATAAGAACTTGATAAGAACTTGTAACAAAGAGAGAAAGTATTTCCAATGTTGCAAAATGTATGCATGTATGTGTGAAAATTGTGAATGAGTTGGAATATTATTAAAATATAACTTCTTTTTTTTGAAAAAAAAAAAAAAACTGAAAAAATATAAAATGAGATAGAAAATGTATACATTTTAGAACAATTTTTTATTTATATTTTTAATTTAAAAACTATTTTTTTTTAATTTTTCAATTTATGGGATTTGAAAAATACATTTGTCATATTCTAAAACTTTTCTAATACAAATTAAAACATGGTTCATACACACACGAGTATGGGGTACGTACATGTGTTTTGCTACTATTTGAATAAATGACGGCGTATTATTTGGTCTACTTGAACCCGCAAATTATATCGTGGACCGTGGTCCACAATGCATTGTGGACCGCGGTACCAAAACGACGTCGTTTTGATTAATGAAACAGACGGATGAATTCGCCCCACTCACTTTCTTTTCATATATACTGCACTTTCTTTCAACACAACTGCAGTTACTTTTTGATCGATATAACTACAGTAATATATTATCGAATGAAACTATAGTTATATCAAAAAGTAACTGCAGTTGTGTTGAAAGGTAACTGCAGTTGTGTTGAAAAGAAAGTGCAGTATATATGAAAAGAAAGTGAGTGGCGCGAATTCGTCCGTCTATTTCATTAATCAAAACGACGTCGTTTTGGGACCGCGGTCCACGATATAAGAACTGACTTGAACCTGCCATATCACGATTTGAGCAGGTTGGATATTGTGGGTTACTTGACTCGTTGCCATCCTTAAATGTTATTTATATCATACAAATTTAAAAAAAGTATATATTTCTTGAAATTTAAAAAATTCAAAATAAAGTTTAGATATCACCAACACAATCGACGGATAGACATGCCACACTATTTGATATTATTGGTACTTATTATTAGCATTTGTTTGTTAAAAATTAAAAACACACACACATTTGTTGTGTAAAAAAAAACTTCGCATTTTATGAATTGAAAAATAGTTGAATATTTGTGAACATATATTTTTTCTATAATCTTTTCAATATAAAAAAGGGAGCAAACTATGAAAAAACAAAAGAAAAATGGACTACATAAGGCCGGAGATCGAGCTGAGTTAAAAAAAAAAAAAAAAAAACCATGAAAAACATGGGCTTGTAAGACCGAAGAGTTGAGTTTTTTCTCTCTCGTTCGATCTTATTCTTCTCCATATGCATGTTTGCCTTTGAAAACTTAAAGAAAGTCCCTTGTTGGGATTGCTCGAAGTATTTTTACAATTAGTAATATTTTCATTGTGCATGCTTGTAGGGAATTTTTTTCATAAAATCAAAACTAAAAAAATTATCAAAATAACATTATCAATGTGGACAAAGGCTACAATTAATACCATTCTCAAACTCTTTTTTTCCAATTCGATGCGTACACTTTAAGAATCAATTTTTTAATCACCATTATCCATTTTAAGTGCTTAGTATATTAAGTTAAACATCTTATTTAGAAGAACCCAAATCAGCTATGACCCAACCTAAATCAAAAGTAAACTCCACTCAGAACATTAACTCAAAATGGCCCCTTAACATGCAATTTTTAACTAATTTAATTTCTAACATATCTCTTAGATAATATATCTAAAAACTTAATAAGTCTCAATCAAGGTTATATCCTTGATTTATGTCCCTCTTTCTATATGCTAATCAATTTGTACATTTTATTTTAAATGTTGTACACTTCAATGTTATTAAACAAAATTATCCCTACTACATTGTTGTTACATATCATTTTCCTTTTCCTTAATTATCATTTTAGTAAAATCATTATATAATTAATTTAATGCTTGATTATATTTTAATTAAATTTCTATACATGGTAAATCATATATGTGTGTGTATAAAATACATATACTATATTTGTATATATAATTAGAATTAAAAATTTTAATTATTTATATTTATTAATGTTTTAATATTGGGCACGAACTTTTGCGCATCGCGCGTACAAATACTAGTTAGATATATATATGTTACGATTTGAAACATGGTAAAGAGTAAAAGATAAAATTAGAATTATATTTAGTAAGACCTCTGCAATATGGGCAATTCCATACAAATTGGTCAAGTAATTGGCTTAGTAATCACAAACCATACTAGTTCAAGTTTGATTTTCCATCGGAATTCTATTTTTTTTTTTTTTGAAATACCATCGGAATTCTATTTTAGTATCTTCTTAATTAGTTTGAGCCGATCAACATACTATTGATAATCTAAACTAGATTACATCTTTGTGGTCCTAACCAATCAACTATAGACATTTTAAACTAATGTCGTCGTACTTACTTTTGAGTAAGTAGCGAGTTAGCAATTACAAAATTTTCGGTAAATCAAATACTTTCATAGTACATGGCTCATTCTCTTCTGAATTGACCGATCCGACAGCAATTTAAAACAAATTTCAACTTTTAGTTCTATCTTAATTACCCCAAATTAATGTTCTAACAAACAATTAAAATAGACTAGAGCAACCTGCGACCTGTAACTTAGCACTTACTAGCTACGTACTATACAACTACAGTTATTCGTACCATGAATCAACAAAGCAAAAAAAGAAATCCAACAAGTTAATAAGTACATATATAAACCCATAAAAATCAATCATACTACACCCAAAAATTTACACCAATCCATAACATAACAATGCACGCAAGAAGATTTTAAACCTAACAATGGTAGATATTTCTTCAGGTACTATCCACCAAATCTTAAAACACCACCATTTATGTACAGAAAAGTTAGGAGAACAACACTTATACGACGTATAATATAAATTCACACTCTCTCGAATAGGGACTACAGTTTCTAAAAATATGAAAAATGAAATTTTGATATGAATTTTAGCATATAAGCCTCCAGTTTGAACGCTTAATTGATTAATTGATTACTCCATGATCAATCATTCTTCGTCTCTTGGAGCGTTCCCCGGTGCCGCACGCCGAACGTTCCACCACGGATTTCAACGCATTTCTGAGAAACAATATGGATTCATCGGCACAGGCGTGATCCTTTAAATCTCCGGCTAAAATGAAAACGTTTCTGATTCTTCCGCCTAGGGTTACCATCTCAGCTCTCAGGGGGCTTAGCCGGAGAGATTTGAGGGTGTGGATTAGGTCAGGGATGAGATCCAAACGGTCTTCGCAACAAAGCGACGCCTTGATTACCAATCTACCGTCGCCGGAGCACTCGTCGTCGCTCGAGATTAGAAGCGTGATCTCGTCGCTCTCCGACGGGATTCCGGTTTCGATCTCCATGAGTTCCGACGCCTCTTCTTTTAGCTCCCTCACGCGTTCAACCACTTTTGCCAGTAAAGAAGCTTTATCTGTCTGTATGTACAGGAATATAAAGCTAGAGTTTTAATTAATCAAGAAAAAATTTGAAACCCTAATTTTGTGAAAAGTGACACCGACCACTTTAATTTTTCCAAAACCCTTCTTTTTCATTGTTCCAAAAGACAACCTACTTTGACCCGAAATCCCAGACGACAAAACAAAAAAGAAGAATATTAATTAACCTTTGCCACTTCAATTCCTCGTAGAAACAACAAGAAGAAGAAGAATAGAATACGAACCCTAGAGTTGCAGGGAAGAAGGGTTCTGAGGCAATCAAGATGGGAATTGATTCTCTCCCGGCGTCTTCTCTCGGCTTCCCTGTGATTCTTGGAGGCGGCGAGAGCTCGGGCTTCCGGCGTGCTGTCGGAAACTGTTTCCGGCAACTCCGTATGATAAAACCCGGAGCTGCAGAAGCTTTCATGATTAGAGGGCGGCGGGATTTCGTAGGTGGCCGGAAGGCCGCCATTATTTCCAGCTAAGCTACTGCAATAATAATTATTATTGTTGTAGTAGTCAAAGATTTCCGGCGTGTTTTCCGGCTGCATGTCGATGGTGGATTCTGAAAAGAGAGAAAGAGCTTTCGGTGGAATGGAATGGGAATGTGAGGTGATGATGATGAGGGTGTAGTACGTATTTGTCTAGGGTTGGCGATATGATATGATGGAGCTAGCTACCATTATTTATTTAGGTCTTTCTTGGTTTGAATATTAATAGTGGAGTTTGTGGTCAGTACACATGAAACCCACAATAACATATGCCCAAAATTTCCATTTATTCTTTTTCAATCATTTTCAAAGCATGCACTGCAACCTAATTTTAGAATATCAATAAAAATTTTATATATTTATGTTATCTTAAGTGGTCCATGCAAATATTTAATATTGACTAGGGTTATAATATGCACGGACAAAAAATCAATAATATAATATTCGTCTATTTTTCAACGTAACCACTCAATAAGTGAATGAAAATTTATTTTGTTTTGAGTTTCTCTAGCCACATAAATGCTTCTCGGAACATATTTGTAATGGTTGCTGAATTTTTTTTGACAACCATGGCTAAAACCTCATTCTTCTTCTTCCTTCTTCTTTATTTATTTATTTCAATATAGACCACTCGTGGTTGAAAATTTGGACCACGAGTAGTTGGAACTCCATGAGCATGCCTTGACAAAAATTTTCAACAACTTTTGTTGATGGTTTTGTACTGTGTTACTACCCACACACTTTCAACTTATGGCCAACAATAATAACGATGAAAGGATTTTTCATATCCAAAAAGGTCATTTCTGATCACTTTTCAGTGATAAAATTTTAGGAAGTTTCAAAATTTTTAGCAATAATAGAAAATGTAGTTAACGGATAAAACTTAAAATCAAACTTTAACTTGATCTCTCTGTTGTCTCCAAAAACATAATTTTCGTATTAAAATGTCACGAATTCATCAATTCATCTTAATGCGTATCTGATCTTATTTACTATATATTCAAGTTTCTATCTTTGTTTTCTAAAACAAATTTTGTTTATAATTTTTAAATTTGACATTTTGTAAATGGTGATTGAATGGGTGAAACATAATTTTTAGACCAGAAGATCACAAATTTGATTTGTGTGGAATTAAGTCCATGGCCAAGTGTAGTGCAAGTGTGCAACGTGCTAAAAATAAGAGTTTAGTCATAAGATGATGATTAGTGGGATGTTAGGTCGTAGTCTCCCTCCTATAAATAGTGACATTATACTGTCTCCATGATACATACAACACATAATAGTCCTTAACACCAATAATAATACATATAACTCTTGACGTATTTGGCATCTTAAAGTTAGTTTTATTCTGTAATCTAATTTTTTATACTTTCAGATAGTTCTCACATTTGTCTAGTTCGGAAAAATCTACCTAATTCCACCAAGAGTTAATTCCATTTTTCGTTATAGATTTATATGTGGCAATCCACTTTTAGTCATTTTTTATCATAACATCACATTTGGTCTTAGTATTATTGTAGTATGACCATTTTTTATCTTTCGTCAACAAAATTGTTAAAATATTGTTAAATACAACGACATTGTGATTATCTTTATACAAATTGAGTTGACCCTGCTATATTTTTATGTTTAATTTTTTTTTTAAATCTATAATTAAAGACCTGAATGCCTTTGTATTTAACAATATTTTAACAATTTTCTTGACGAAGGATAAAAAATGGTCATTCCACAATAATACTAGGACCAAATGCGGATGTTTTAATAAAAATGGACTAAAAGTGAATTGTCACCTATAAATCTAGAACAAAAAATGGAATTAACTCTTCCAGCAAAAAGCATGAACGATGCGAATAATAATTTCCAAAAAAAAAATGAATAATAATATACCTATAATAATTAACACAAATTTTAAAGAGAAAATTCTATTTTTAATCATTGATTATTGTAGTACTGTAAATTGTCATTTTTTATTTTTAAATTTTACCTATTGCGTCCTCAACTTTCATCGATTATATATATTTGATATAATTAGTTATAATTAGTTATATATAGGATGAGCATCCCTGCACCTGAACTCAAAACTCTCTATATATATATTATATATATAATAAAAAAAAGCTAGAAGTAAATTAATTAATGAAATTGTCTCGTTTGTTTTAGAAAAACAAAACATTAATTAAAACAATATTTTTGGAAAGTAAATTTAGCATTTTTTTGTAAACGAACAATAAAATCACTTGCTTCTTATCTGCACTTAATTAATTGAAATTAGATCCATTTATGCTAATTAATAAGATTTTCTTTTAACAAAGTTAGAAATAAATGTTTACTCCGGGCCACCAAGTCGTTGAAAAGAAAAAGTATAATAAGAATGACCTTACCACATATAATTAAATGCAATAAATGGTTTAATTATAGCACTACATTATGCTATATATTTCATTTGAATTATACTCCGTATAATACTATGTATATCTACTGACACCAATACTTTACATTAGATGCAATTTAAAAAATTTTAGAAAAAAATTTAAATTTGCATTAAGTATATATTGTAGGGGCACTCATAATACACACTATACACTCAAAAATCAAAATTTTGTTTATTCACTTTTGAATTACACCATATATAAAAGGCATCCATATTAATTAACATGTTAAAATTTTCTTATGGTAAAATATGGAGAAAATTTGGGCACTATAGAAATTTTGATATGATGTGGGCGGTCCATAGTTGATTTTGATACAGCTGAAAAAGCAAAAAATAAAAATAAAAATAAAATAAAATAAAAATCATGAGTGGAAATGATGGATCTTAGATTTTGTGGTGTGGCATGGAGAGTGCTTTACCCAAAAGCATGCATGACTTTGGATAATTTAAGTGGATCGATGTGGAAAATATTATTAATTTGTTTGTACAAAACACTGCAGATAAAGGCTCCATGAGATGTCGGGGACGACCACTCCCACGGTCATCATCATCCTATATTACTACTTTATTACCTAGAACCGCAGGAATTAATTATTATGTTTGTTTACAAATGCTAATTATTAGGTATGTCTCCCTAATATCAAAACGTTTTTACCTTTACGCAACCTTAAATCACAATTTTGTTTTTTCATTCAAATCAAATTTGTAATCATAGACTTATATAGTGTGCCAAAAATATAATTTGCTTTTCTAAAATTTACCCGAATAATAATGATAAATTTCTTTTGATCATTTAAAAAATATGTATAATAAATTTTTGTAAAGTTTAAATACAAAGTTATAAATACTTGAAAGTCATGTGTTTAATTCTTGTTAACACTCTTTTGGTATAATCTATTGTATAGCATTTTTTAGTGTAGTTGACTTCTTTTATATAATTTAATTTGTAAATTATTATACAAAAACTTGACTTAATTAGTGTACGCTTTTAAATAGTGATTGTGAGTTTCTTCGTAATCCAAAATAAAATATAAAGTTACATATCAAAAAACAAATAAAGAAATTATATTTCATTCGTTTATAATTTATTTAAGCTATATATATGTCCATCTCTCTATCATTTAGTAAATGTATTATTTGTTCAACTTAACTTGCACACGGCTGAAATTTCAATTTTAGAAGGGAAAAAAGATTTCAATTTTTGGCCTTTTAGGGCATATTGTACTAGTATAATGTAACATCACATTAAAAAGTGAATATAGTATAAGATATCACATTAAAAAGTGAATATAGTATAAGATAAACTTGGAAGGAGAATGTTGCAAGGCTTGTATTTGAATTTATTTGTACTTAAATATTTTTTTTGGGTATACTAATGAACATTCCAACTACACAATAATTGACGACTGGATAATTTGATGTTACTTTTAGAGAGTAATGAAACATAGTTCACACTATAATAATAATAATAATAATAATAATAATAATAATAATAATAATAATAATAATAATAATAATAATAATAATAATAATAATAGTTTATTAATTTGTAGTTGGTAGCAATAAACAGGTCTAGGCTCTAGATGTGGCTCTTTAAATGCAAATGGTCACTCCTTTTACTACCTATACTCTTCAGGAAATTTAATAGCTTTGTACTTTTTTTTTAAGTGGTAAAAAATTTGTGATTACTATTTGAAAGTATGTATTGAATAAACTCTATTTTTATATAATAGTTTGTAAATTAATACGAAATATAAACTACGTTAGAAAAATACAGAAATAGTGTTGATAAGAATTAATTTCAATACCTTATGCTATGAAAATCATGTTCTACTTACTCTGTCAATCTTTTAAAAATAATTTTGACTTTTTACAAGAGAGAAACTGACCTTGAGAGTTGAGAAGAACACATGGCATATTTAAATTAGTAGGATCTTTAATCTCCTACCTGTCTCACAGTCTCACACAAATTTTTACTTTACTTAGAAGGATGTATTACCTAAATTTTATTTATGTGTAATAATTTATTGACCAAACCTAAAAAAGTAAACCGCATAAAAAAAAAAAAGCTCCGTGCAACATGTTGAACAAAAATGTGTTAACAATTATCGAATTTATTATTATTTTATCTTGGAAGTGTGCAGTGCAGATAAATATGCAAGTGGTGTCTACTTTATTTGTACATAGAGATTCTGTTTAGGTGTGAAGGCGTCCAGTTTCTTTTTGGTCTTCCTTTAGAAAAGGTGGAACACACTAGTATCTGAACTAGAAACAAACTTCACTTTCTCCATTAAAAGGACTAAGCCACAGGGTTTCAGAATAAGAAAATTTAAAAAGAAGACACAAAAAAGCAACAAAAAATAATATTCTACTAGCTAGCTTAGCTACTGCCTGCCCACTTATCATTCTTCCCACTTTGCTACATCATCATCTTCTTCTCTATTTCTGCCATTCTTTCAACATTTCTCTTCTACTTTCTCCTCTCTGGTATCCATACTTCTTCTACTGTTCTGTTAGAGCCCAAAATATGCCCTTAAAGATGTGGTCTCATTTATCTCTCTTTTTTCTTTTTTTAGTAGGGTTTTGTTGTTCAACTTCTCTCTTCAAAGTCCCAGCAAGATGTAGTATACCAAAGTGATGGGTAGGGCTACTAACATCCCAAATATCACCCTGCAATGGAGAAAAAACATTGCAGAAACAACATTAAACAGCAATCAAAGTTGTTAATTATTGGAGCAATGCAGAAACAAGAATGTGACAAAGATCCTTACCCAGTGCTGAGGATATCAGGATGGACATTGTATTCCTTGGCAAACACAAAGGGAACAATACCTTGGGGTAGGGCTGCCTGAAAATCAGACCAACAAACAAACACAAAACTCCATAACTCCACAAGATTAATGAAAGCTCTAATTTAGTCTGTTTAATCCAAAATGATGCAATTGTGTATCTGTTGCGTGGAGGCCAGTAAGGGCCAAGTCTAGCACCAAGTGACTAGGGGATTGTTAGGCGGATGCTTCTAAAAAATGTGTGGCGATATTAAGAAATAAAGTTACTGTCTTTACTACTGGCTATAGTTTTTGGCGTAGTGATAAGCGCTTGATCCTAACAGTATGTTTACCTGAACAATCGCGATGTGCAGGAGGACGCCTCGAAGGCCAACAGCAATGGAAGCAGCAGCCATGACAGCAGGTCCAGTAATGAACCTTATAGCCATGGAGAAGGAAGCAACTGTTTTCCCACAGGCAATCATTCTAGGCTGCAATGCCATGAATAAACCTGCAATAATATTGTAACTTCCAAAGAATTAGATATCACAACTAAATGTGCTATATTTAAGATACCAAATGTGTTAAGTTTTCTTTATGAACATACCAAGACTAAACATTGCCATTCCAAGACCAGCATCCGACAGAATAGCTATCGATTTGGCCACAATCGCAGGCATCTCAACATGCCATCTGCACACATTGAAAACTAACCATCACGACCTTTATTCAACAAAAACGATATCAAAATCAAGATCAGTTTGTTGCATACTTGAACGAGATCAAAGACCAAACAATGCCAAAGAGGCTGGAGTAAGTATTCGGGTTCCTAATAAGCTTCCGCCACACCATAATCAGAATGAGCTTCGTCATGACACTTGCAGGAGGCATAGCTGCAGGCTTGGCATCTGGAACAACCTTTGCATTGAGTTCAGTAGTCGAGCTCGAGCCAAGCTTGGATAGAACGGGCCCTTCTCGCTCATTTCCATTCGGGTTTTGCCTCGAATCATCTCTTCCAAATTCATCATAATCTATAGAAAATCATACACGCTTCAATTTGATTGTTAAGGATGCAATAAAATGCCAACATTATGAAGGAAATGTGGGTTACACTCCTAGCTGGAAAATTTGTAGATGTGACAAATCACAGGAGAAGACAAATTAGACCAAAACTTCTGGGACTGTGCATTGTAAGAACATACCAAAAACAAGAAACCTATACTAGGTTAGAGCAATGCAAACAAACATATTCACAGGATCAGACAACAATTAAATTATGCAAATATTAGACAACTAAAAGTTGTTCTTATATATTATATGTTCAACACGCCCTCTCAGATATGCAAGCTGATATGTTGATAGTTGGACTGCACATTTCTGTTTATATATTATATATTATATGCTCAAGACAATAGAGATAACCAAATATAAAGTGTGCAAACCTTTTGGAGGAGCACCAACAGCAAGTTCATGGCCATAGTCACCTTTCCTGAAGACATGAATTCCCCCTTCAGAGACTGGAGAGCCACCAGAGCTCCAAACAAACATGTGAAGATCTTTGCCACCACTATCAGTCCCATTAGCCTTCTTTTTCGCCGCCGGGGCAGTCATCGGAGAGAATATTCCGGCACTGGCCGGAGCAGGGTACCCAGCATTCCCCTGTGGATAACCCCTTCCAAACCCAATCTCCTCATCGAACCCAGAATTGGACCGCCTAGGGCTCAGATTCGCGTTCTTCCCATTCACCAGGGAGTAAAAATCCGTGTGATTAAAGCTAGAGCCTCTAGGAGTTGGGTTCCTTGAGGACTGGAGAGAGTAAATCTCTGCATTAGAGAGATTTGAAGCTCTGGGGGTGAATGAAAGGCCAGAATTAGGGCCGTGCCTGGAGAATATTTCAGATCTTGAGCTGCATGATTTTCTGACAGTCACATGAAGCCTCCCATCCTCACCCACCTCAGCTTGAGTCTCCAAAGGCTCTTTCCCATCCAAAGAGATAATATCAGAGTCCACTTTGAAGGAGATAATGGAGCCTGCATTGTCAGGGAACTGCTCAGCAATCAGCAATCTTGCACCTCTGAACTCAAACAAGAACAGCAGCAAAGTGTACCAAATGATACACTGAAGCACCACAATCTGAACCATGAGAGTCCCAGAGGCATCCCCATACATGCCCTTCAGTAATGGAATCCCCATCACAAGTGTGTTAGGGAGAGTGGAGACAGAGAACAGAGTAATAGACCATTCAAGGGACCCCCTGGAGCTTGTCCATGACCAGATGAGTAAAACCACAAGGACAATGATTTTCTGCAGAGTGTCAGCAGCAATGAACCTGTAGTTCATGGCATATGGATTGTTGGTGGAGATGAAATGAAAAGACAAAAGAGGAACAGCAAAGAGAGCCACAAATCTGTTTATCCCAGAGCACTGCCCCGGGGTGAAGATTTTCCACCATTTCACTGACCCATAAGCCAAAATCATAGCCACATACAGTGGAACCACTGCAGTGAGAACATGGTAAAGATCTGAAACTGTGATCATTTTCTTCTCCCCCTTCCAATTCTTGCAAGAAATGAAGCAAATACAAAAGGAAATGAAATTGTTTTCTGTTCCCAAGAAGAAGGAAGAGAAAATCTCTAAATTTTGTCACAAAGCTCCAAGCTTTGTTCACGCACGCATTGCATTAAATGGATGCATGAATGTATTGACAAAACCCAACAACCTCAGCAGCCCTCAAAGTAGAAAGTGGAGTGGATTTTTGGTTGGAAAGGAAGGGAGGGTAGGGACATATATGAGAGAATTGAAGTGATGGATGGGAGGGGATATATTTATGGGAGGCAAAGAAATAAGATTGCAAAGCTTTTTTCTGGTCTTTTCATGATGGGGGAAGACACAATCCCCATCTTCACCCTATCACGCGTCAGACACATTTATACATATGTTTTCTGCAAATATATACACATATCGTACTATCAACATACAACACTGCTTCAAAGCTGCTTCTCTGTAAGACTTGGGAGCCTTTGATTCATTATTTTTGTACTTTGATCTTCATTTTTTTTTCTATTTTAATATTAAATTTGAAATATTTAGTAATAATAAAAGTTAGTATCATTATCTTTCTTTACTTTTTTCAACTTTAAAATAAATAATAAAAAGTTAAATGATCAATTATGAAAAAATAGCATCCCCAATATTGACTTTGAAACTTGAATATATATATTTTTTGATAAAGAAACTTGAAAAAATATGTGTACATACTATTGTTTTCATCAAAATAGTTTTAATTAATAACAGTTTTCTTGCTATTCCAATTCTGATTTGGGTAAGTGAATCAATATGAAAATATAATACTTATGCTAAAAAAAATGCAATACTAATTAAAAATAAATCGTTTGCTATTTATAATGAAAAGTAGTGTAATACTTTTAAAACAAAAATGTAATATTTAAGGATTGAACGATTATTATAAGAAAAAAAGTGTAATACTAATCATGATAAATAGATTCATTGTTACTTACGAGCGAAAGTGTAATATTTATGAAGAAAAATGTAATATTTTAAAATTGAAATATAATATTAAAGGTTGTAGAGTTACTTATGAGTAAAAATGGTAATACTTATAAAAAAATTGATCAATTTCACAAATGAAGTTCTGCATAGTCGTAGTTAGGAGCATTATACCACCCATAAAGTAAAATGACGGGAAGGTAGTTCAATTTAAAAGGTAGACTGGTCAGATAGTCTATATAGTCAATAATCCGGTGGTTCCATAGAGTAAGGCTCACGGAAAGTAACATCAACATAATGGTTGATACAAGCCGAATAGTAAAAAGGTTGACTATACGTCAAACGCCTATTAGTAAGTCTTGTCTAGAAAATTGAATGGAACCAGTAAGCTCAAGTGAAGATACAACATGATTCAATATCTGAGAAGTGACCAAGCCACCATCTAGATAGTTAAGCTACAAGCACAATCACAATATCAGTGAATTTATGACATTTCAAATTGTACAAAGCTCAAAGAGAATGTCACCTAGGTACATTTATTAAGGATGGTTTTTCATTTTTGGCTAAGATAAAAAGCAATGCAAAGAAGTCACGCTTTTAGAAGTTCAAGTTAAACAACAGTTGAAAAATCTGACATAGACGTATAACTTCACACGCAAAAATCACTGGTCATTACAAAATGGACAAAGATTGTCTTTTTTTTTTCTTTTTTTTTTCTTTTTTTTTTTTTTTAGATTATATCATGCAAGAGAATTCAAAGCTTATAAAGTTCAACCTAGTAAACCAATGAGAGATAAAGGCTAAGGCTTCAAGGCCAAAATCAAGAACATGACTCAGGTTGATTCAAGATCAACTTCTTTGGTTTTCAAACAGAGAGAGATAAGGTGAACTCGCATGTCTTTAGCCCCACTATGACAAGTGTCAAAATATCGTCAAAGATGAAGATGGAATTGAAGAGCAACCTCATTTGTTTTTATTTTTTCTTGATTTTTACAAGTATACTCAAGAAAGAGAAAGAAGAGGGTGGAGGGAAAAGGAAACAAAATAAAAACTAAAAAATAAAAAACAAAAACAAAATCCCAAACGCCTAGAAATGATGTATCTTTGCCTCCATTTTTCTCTCATGTGAGGCCCACAAAAAAACTATAATTTTAAGGGAAAATATTCATTAAAAAAAACACGCTTTCCATAGTATTAAAACTAATCTCAAGTTTTTTTATCTGAAATTTTTTTAAAAAAAACTGTTAATGCTATTGCTCTTATCTCTTAGAACTAGTGCTACAACGAAGGTCAGAATACCATTTTTTTTTAACTTGTCGGAAACTTTACAAATTTAGAATGTGATCAGAAATTACTAAAGGATGCATAGTTTAATTTTTATTTTCCTGGTAGATTTGTAACAAAATCATTTCTATTGACTTTTATATGTTTTTTTTTTTGGAAGAACTTTTATATGTTTTTTTTCTTCAACCAAATTCGATTCATTAACTACCGAATACATTGTTAAATATAATACCCCCTTTTCTTCTATAAGAATTGTTCCAATTTGTTGTATACATAAAATTTAAGGATAGCATGAATAATAATAAGTGAATAATATTTAAAGATTAACTAAAAGGAAAAAAAAAATGAAATATGAGTCACAGTTTGATTGAGACATTGAGTGGAAGAGAAGTTCCTCACTTGTCGGCCCGGCCCACCTTTTACATTTGAATGTGTTGGGCCTGTTCTAAACCCAATAAATTATTGGTAAATAACGACGCCCATATTCAGCTCGTGAAAATTTTAAGAGACTATTAGAGGAGATGCAATAGTTATAACATGGACCGGGTCTATCTTACAAGGTGGACTTGTCACAATTTACATACTAAATGTTTATCATTCAAATTATGAACATTTAATATGTAAATTGTGAACATTCAGTATATAAATTATAAACATTTAGTATGTAAATTGTTTATTTTAGACTCGGGTTCACTTTGCGGGTACAAATAATTTGCCAGGAGGATGTAAACATAGAATCGCAATAACAACAAATTATATTGTGGATAAAGATCCACACCTTGCATGATGAATTTATGTACATAAAAAAGAATACTATAAGTATATTAAAATTTAGGTACATAAAAATAACACTAATACTAGTGAATTTATGTAGGGTTGTTGGTTTCCGAAATCCTAATAACCGACCATTACAAGTGAATAACAAATTTTTGAGCGTTGATGCATGAAAGTGGCATGTTGATGTGTTAATTGTAACTTTTAAAAGTTTAATCATGAACTTAATTGACTTTTCGTATAAGGCTATTAAATCATATTTTCTTATTTATATTATTATGTCTAATACCAAGCATCTTGTGATCTAGTGACACCAATTTTATTTTTTTTTTTCAATATTGACTTACTCTTACCTATTCTTTTTAAAATAAAAGCATTTTCCATGAAACATATTCTTCATAACTCCATCTTTGAAACATATTCTTGAGAACTCCATCTTTAAAATCAAGTAGTTTTTGCTTTTCTTTTTTGGTGTTCTTGGAACTTGTGTCGTGTTCCGCGACATTGCCTTAGCAGTTTATAGGGATTTAGGAATTCACTCACATTTGAATTTAAAATTTAATTATAGCTCTCAAAATTGACAAATTAATAAGAACAAATATAATGTTCAAAGTTAATTCTCAAATAAACTAAAATTAATAATTAATTCCTAAACTGATAACTAACTTATCAATTTTTGCTATGTTGCAACATTAAAATGCAGTAAATGAGATATAAACAACGAATGATTGAGAACAGTAAGACAACATATCCTTTACTAACCCACCTTTATTGTGACTCTGTGAGGAGTAAATGACTCACAACCACTACTACTACTGCAGTTAGTAGTAAGGGCTCTCTATTCTCATCGATCTGGTTGGAAAAAATAATTTAAAAATTTGGCAAAATTTTGACCTGTTTAGACGGTCAATTTTTGGATGAATATTCGGTGCACTCAAGTCGCGAGTGTACAAGAGTTTGAGTTTTTTGAGTTCATTTTGAGATTGATTTACACCCACACGCATAAGAGATAGAATCTTTAATATATGCTATATACTTCAATTTTTTTTTAAAAAATTGAATTGTATTTAAACTACTAGTACAAGCCTACCTCTTTTTTCAATATGGACAAATGCTACTTAGATAATCCATACGACCATACTCCATTTTTCTCGATCAACTTAATGAGTATATTTTGAGTATTGACTTTTCATTGACTCATTATTCAGTTTGAGCGTATAATATATTAAAGGAAAATACTATATTGACTCTCATTTTTTACTCTTACTTTTAAATTTTTTATTCTTTCAAATTTTTGATTTAGATATTTTTCTTAATTAATCCACTTGATGAAAATAGTTTATCCTTATTTGTCATATCAGATAAAAGAATTTGAGAGTACATATAATAGAACTATATATCAAATTCATAATGTTAACTATGAAAATACGAAACCACTTAGATTTGATTCAAAGCAAAAGTGGACTCTGTATGTTTAAATTTATACCTCAAAATAATCACTTTAAATATCAATTTTAACTAATTTTCCCAACATCAATAGTGATAAAGTATATACGCACTGTAGTAGTCAAAGTCTAGTTAAATATATATTAATTCAATGGGTAAAGAATGACCCAGTTAACATAACAGTGGATTAAAGGTTCCCGAGCTAAAGTGACTATTTATAAGCAAACAACCAAAAGTCCTTTAATTTTCCTCCCATTTAATGTTGTATATATAGTGTGTCAGGGGGGACAGGTACCGACCTTACGGCATGCGCGCCGCGTGGCGGGCATGCATTGGGCTACGGCTTGGCCCTTACCTGCGAGCCAAATGGAGGGGAATCGAGAGTTAGGGGCCCACCAGCCAAGGCCAAAGGCTCAATGCGCGGACCTGGGTTGATCATATGCTCGCTTTCACTCCAGTTCGTGTCTTATTGGATAGACCAGTCAAAGGGACGGATAGACCGGTCAACGAAGTGCGGTCAAAGATGTTTGACCGGAAAATTATCCCTATCAAATAGTAAGCAATTTGTGCGTCTTCCCGGGCATGAAAGCATATGTGCACATGTTTATGTCTTGGATTATTGCGGAAATGTGTTGCGCCTTGGAGCATATGTTGCAGCAATCCCCGTTGCATGTAGCCTAGTTCTAGCTCAAATAGATAAGAACATTGGTTTATGTCCTTTAACTTGTTTGTCGCAATACGTATTGGAACGTTGTTGTAGCCGACCGCCCAATCCAACTTATGGTTTTGCCCATGTGTATTAGTCTGCATAAAGAAACTAACAACTCTCATGTGACCACCCTACTTAATAATCTTAATTACTTTTATTAATATCTTTAGAAATGACAGACTAATAAAACACTCTAACCAAAACTTTAACTCATTTATACTTAAGAATTGTATCATATGCTTTGTGAAGAGATAAAGAAGAATGTGGATGTGATTGCGCAAAGACAACCTAGCTAGATAGGTAGCATTTGCTAGCTAGGTAGAGTGCTAAGAGATTATAGGCAAATTAAATTATTTTGTGGACCAGGTCCACCTTGGGTCCAAAATGCACAATTTATATACTGAATATTTATAATTAAATATTAACAATTTACATACTGAATGTTCACAATTTAAAATGTGAACATTCAGTATATAAATTGTGACGGATCTACCTTGCAAGGTAGACTCGGGTCCATGATATAACTATTGGAGATTATATTGTTTGGCTAAGTGGCTTTAATTTGTTTTAATGGGATAACAAGTTTGACACTAATACAATGACATTATTATGTTATAAAGATATGTAAAAAAAAAACTACTAATATAATGACATTATTAACAATTTATAGGGGGAAAACAAGGGAACAAATATAAATAATTTGTAGATATTAAAAAAAAAAAGTAAGTGCAATATACAAATTATGAATTATGAATATAAATAATTACACAATATACATTAAAAACATTCAAATTAACGTAGACAAGACTATAACTTACTCTGTCACATAATTATAATATAAGTAGTTCACCCAATAAATTTGAAGCATTGCAGCACTCATTTCGCATTAATGACAAGTCCTTTCGAAGCACAGGAGTTTGTTCCCATGCCATTGAAAGGCAGTTAATGCTCCATCTATTGCACTACGCAGTTAGCTATCACAATAACCTAACCTAGTGGATGTCATTTACATGCTGGACAACATATTTAAATCCTTAAATGCTACCTGCATTCAATATTATATATTGGGGAGAATTCAATTGAAACATGCTTTCATGTAAAATGTGAAGAATGATATGATCAATTCATTCGAGTATATCAAAGATTGAGAGTTATGTTGCTGGAAAATTAAACTAGGGAAAAGGGTGTGGGTCGCGTTCATTCCATAAATATTAACTGTATACTTGGTATCAATTCAAAGCCTTCACTATTCATTTAGGATAATACCAAATATAAGAGTTACGTGACAATGGACACCTTTTAATTTTTCCAAAATACTATTAAAGTAATTTTATATGGGTAATTTTTTAATTATAAAGTTGATATATTCATAAATAATAATTGAAAATAGAATTATGATACTTGAAACAAAACACATACATTAGGTGCCAACGACCATGTAGTGTATGACATCTCGGTTACCATTCCAAATGGGTGGTCATAAGTTCGAACTCGGTGGTGGGGGCTTAGACTCTTTAGGCTAAAAATGTTTGAGAAAGTACATAACATATACTACATTGTAAAGATGACTGAAAATATTTGATCGAAAAACTACAAAACAAATACTAACTTGTAAAAAATCATGAGTATATCCATAAAAAAAAAAAAAAAAAAACCAGCTACATTAGGTCATAAGTATCTAAATGTAATTAAATAGCTTTTTAAAAATAAATAAATATTGATGTACATATGGAGAAAGGAGGGGAATTGAAGTAGTTGCACCTTACAAGTAATAAAATTACAACCAAACAATTAATGGGGGCCTGTCATCATTTATGATATATGAATATGGTATGGAGTATGGGCACCTTTAGCAGGTCTGGATATTTGAATCACTCACAAAAACATGATATATCTTCCATCATGACATCTTTCAATTTCTTTTTTTAAATCAATACATCATTATTTTTTCAGAGTTTTTTTAGCCAGAATGGAACCCTACACTTAATAATTTAAGTCTAGTAGCTGTTGCCACAGCCCACAGTCCAAGTTTGTTGTTTAGTTTTGAAAACTTTATATAATTTATTGCACTAATTTCTCACTAATGAAGTATTAATTTTAGAAAAATAAACACAAACCTTTTGATAACATTTACTTACTTGTTTGACTGAACTCAACATAAAATATCACATAAAATCTACCTTTTCTTTTTACTAAACTACACATGCATATAGTAAACTAATTAATTCAAATTACAAAACAATATATTAGTTAGGGAGCTACTAGTATTATATATTCTGGTCATGCACCTACACGTGTGTACGTGTGTATATATATATATATATGCATATACTATACACATGCATTTTTTTAAATTCTAATTAAAGGTCCATAATACAGAGTATTATTAGTTACTTAAATCTTTAAGGACGTATGTATAATATAAAATAACACATACATGATGAGTTTCATTAATAATTATAGTTATAATATATGATGACACACATCATATAATTAGCAGCTTAATCTTTTATTTTTACTTTCTGATTTTAAAAAAAAATTAAATTAAAGTACATACATAATGAATATTACAGTGGCACAGTAGCATATACAGTTGAGTTCTTGATCATGGATGGTAAATCATGGACCAAGTTACATGAAAATGAGCTTTAATAATCATCAGTGGAAGTGTGTGATATCCAGTTTTTGTTTGCTTCTGCTAAAATTGGAAATCCAAGTAATTGAATTAAAGAGAAAACAATAGTAAAAAAGTAAAAACAACATTTTAACTTTAATTTGCAAAAGACATTCTAGGCTTCATCTTTGAGTTATCTGGGCTTGCAAGAAATAGAAACATCACCAGCAAGAAACCAGACAAAAATTTACTGTCATATTAATTAATTTATGTTGTTCTTGGAGTGTTATCTTTGTAATATATATGCATAAGAATGAGGGAAGAATAACATACATGTATGTGTGTATATATATATATATGATGTGGCCATTTTCTTGATTTTACTATGAAACAAAAGATTAGAGGTTTAAGAATGTACAAATTCAAGATTTCTAGCTTGAAGCATTCATACTTGAGCCAAACATCATCATATTATAAGACAAAACATTTTCTAAAGGGGATGGAAAAGAAAGAAGCTAATAAAATAAGAAACAGAAAAAAGAAAAAGAAAAAGAAAAAAGAAATGATGGCATGAATATTATCTCTTGATCTGCTACTACTTATCTGTTGTGTAGAGGATTGGGGCCTGTGCGGACTTTCCTCTTGTCAACCCCAAAAATCTCTTCATCATCTCCACCGCCCAAATTTTGATTGTCTTTGTGGGCAGACGATGATCCACGGTGGGATTTGAGAGCCGTCATAACCGCAGCGCCGCCGTTAAATCTGTAGGATTTTCCGTTACTGCCGTCCGCGGCGTAATGTGGAGCTTTCAACTGTAAAAGTACGAGGAGAAGAAGAGACAAGAAGGCCAAACTCATCTGCTGTGTCTTGCTAAAACACCACCTCATCCTCATGGCTCTTGTTTCATGGGACTAATATAAGGTTGTTTCTTTCTTTGTCTCCAAGAGAGAAAAATTAAAGATTGTGGTGTGGGGTGGCCTTTTGGGTGCCTTGGAGTTTGAAGAAGGTAGCTCTGATCTGCTGCAAGTCAATTTTAGGGGGGAGTCAATGTGCATAGGTTTTGCTGCCCTCTCTAATTTTTGTAGAAATTTGGGCCTCTGATAGATGTGTAATCTTGGGAAACTTTTCTCTCCGGATTTCAGAGCCAAAACTGCACCCAAACCTCTCCAATCATGCCCACACACCAAAGGAGACAACTTTAGGTGAAAAGGGGAAAAAATTTATTTATGATATTATATTATATATAAACATTAAACCATACATGTGTTTGTCATTTAAATTTAACAACAGTTATACAAGTAAACATAATTAATGTATTTGATAGTATAACTAAATTAAAATTGACTGTTAAATACTGAGCGTATATATAAAGGTAACGGGTAATATTTTCTTAATATTTGTTAATAAATTTTGAGTCATGTGAACTCAATCATGTCTCTTGTCCTTGGCTTTTCACCTTGGTCTTTTGTAGGTGAGTAGCTAATTAAGGTTGTTGCTTACTAGGCTATCTAGTAGTGAGTCCAATGTCTCTCATGCTTCAAAAGTTTCCCAATACATTTTCCTGGGAAAGTTACCCAGGAAGATTGACCTTTTGGCCTAAAGCTGCAGTAATTGCACAAAATGACTTTTCACAGCAACAAATTTAGTATAAAAATAAAGCAAAAAATACTATAATTTTTTTTATTTTTTATTTTTTACAATGCACAGTAAGTATACATCACTCAAAGTCTTTAAAGCTAAGCACAAGCAATCAATTGGTCAAAAAAGAAGGAATTGAAAACCACAGCAATAATTACATTAGTTGCCCAGATTTCTAATCAATGTGATAGCTCTTGCCTCCCTCTTAACTTCACCAATTTTTTTTTATTTTTGGGTGAGGAGGGACTACCGCCACTATTCAAAGGGCGAAATGACCATAATAAGGTAAATCAGAATAAGTTATTTAAGAGTGTGTATTGGGTAAACTCCACTACTATGTGATTCTAGGTGACAAAAGACTACAAGGAGGTAAATTAGGTTGTGTTGTTGATAATTGACCGGCTCAAACCAAAAAGGTTAATAAGCTGATCTCACCTGAAGTCAAAGTTGAAATATTATGGTTAATAAGCCAACAGCTCGACAATTTAGTTGGGGTCGTCACCACAACACCAATATTTTTCTCATTATGAAGGTTGTATTTGAACTATATATATACATAATATGAACAAATCCTTATGTCTTCACAAAATATAATTCATTTATGATCTAAAACATTTTAAAACGACAGGTTTTAATTTTAATAAGTAATGTGGAGCCTTTCAAAAGTGAAAAATGCTAAAGTGTTTGAGTGTAACTTTTTATACTCCACAAGTACATAAGATTTATCTTGCCAAAAATAATGCCATATGTATATTTCTGACTTAATTTTCTCCAGCTAAGAAGCACTGCTTCAAAGTTCACCATGCTCTGTTCTCAATAGAGTGAATATAATGCAGGTAGCTAGGCTAGATTGATTGCCATACATATACATGCATGTGTGACCAATAATTTCCATCTCCTTAGAAAGCTATAACCAAAGGGACCAGAAAAGAGAAAGCAAAAACATATCTTCTTCAACAATTTTTTTTTGGAATAAGAACTTCAACTGTTGCATGTGATGAGGCTGCAGTGTGACAGTCCAAAACAAAAAAAAAAAAAACTCATATAACTATATAAATTAAATATGAAATCAGTTTTTAGAGAAGACGCACATGAATCAACTAAGAACTACACACTGAGAATGCTAATTAATTGGTCTCCTTATGCGCTTTAGGGTATGCTGGGTAACCTGTAAAATGGTTTCCATAAAATGTTTTTCGAGTTTTCGGTGTTTGACAACGTCCGGAAAATGTGGTCAACCAAGGAAAATCAGCTGGAAAATGACTTACAAAATATTGTTCCGTAAGTCATTTTCGGGAATTGCTAAAATGGTCGTTTCGCATGTTCTCGGCCAAAACCAATGCATATATATCACCCATGACCGTGGACTAAGGAGGGGGAAACCGACGGAAACCATACAAGTTTCTACCAGAAACCTGTGCTATGTTTTTTTTAATTCTATTTTTTAAATAAATAACATTATTTTAATATTATTATAATTTTTATACTTTAAATAAAATAATTACCATGTTTAATTATACAATTCTACTCATTTTTCATAAAATGAGCCAAACACACAAAGACATTTTTTCATAATGCATCCAAACACTGAAAATGAAACTGTTTTCCGGAAAATGACTCATTTTCCTGCTTCCCAAACGGACCCTTAAGGTAGTTGCATTCTCAAGGCTCAAACTTGTAAACCCAAAATCACTAGCTAATTAAACGGGAAGAGATGCATACTATTTCATTCCCAAACAAATAAATTAAAGTTGGTGGCAACTCCAATCAAATTGGTTAAGTTGTTGACTTGACAACTACAAGATTCAAAGTTCAACTTTTTAATGGGAGCGGTTTTTATTGCCTTTACCAGCTAGCAAGCCTCCCTTGCCCAAGGCCCATGACTGAAAGAGGCCCCCCAATACCCTTATATATATGCAGTGTTGCAAAAAATCTAATATTTTAGATATACCACAACATTGTTTTGTGGTAAATAACCCTATATTGTTCAAATTCTAGATATATTTAGGTTAATATTTCAATGTTAACTATTAAAGTATTAAATAGTTTATAATTATTAAGTCTTTAAAAATTTAAATAAATTTTTAAAAAATAAAAAATACATGAGTGCGCCGATTAATCGCCGCCAAGGTACCCTAGGCGCTAGGTGCTCCCCGTGTATGCCAGCTAGGATTACAATGCATGGTTTACTCAATACATACTTTAACCGTGATTGTGAATTTCAGTCATTAAAAAAAACAAAGAAACAAATAAAGTTGAATTCCCTAAAATGCACTATTACTTGGCCTACACAACAACCCAAAAAAAAAAAAAAAAAAAAAAAAAGGATCAATTATGGTGTAATTCAAATAGCATTATTTACTCAATGCTCCCTTCACCAAAAACAGCTAAAGTTAAGGCATTCAACTCACTAATATTATATTATAAGTAAAATCATTTTCAAAGCAAGAAAGGTAGTAGTGGGATGCTAATAAGAAAAGTCAATTAAATTTTTGGTTAATAGTGTATAAATGAGATCACATATAATATCTCATCATTTGCAGAGAGACTAGGACAATTAAGTTTCCTTTGGGTGGGCCACTAAGATAAGATGTGAATATGAGGGTGTATGTCCTGGTTTTTTTTACTTTCTCTGGAGAAATCATGTTGTCCCTCATTTCTTTTTTTATGTTAAGAAGAATCAAACAGTACCTGAAAGTTGGGGATACTTTTTCATCATTTTCATATATAAATCCAACATATCCTCACTGTATATAAATGATAATACAAATTTATATATAAAAAAATATAAATGATAATGGGATAAAAAATAAGAAAATTCAAGTTGCGTATTACATTAAAAAAAGATATCAGATTACATTTATACTATACAATTCAAATAATTCTAAAAAAAAAAAAATTTATATGGATTTAATTGTTTGGCTTACGTAGCTTATAAGCTAGTTGAAAGTTGAAAGCTAATAGTTGAAGTTGAAAAGCTCGGAGTAATAAGCTAACTGATTCAAATTAAGTGGTTTGGTAAAGGCCCTATTTGGTAAATAATCAGCCTATCAGCTAATTTTGACTTATTTGACTACTATTAATTGTTTGGTTAATAATTAAGCTTTTTAATTTGTAGCTCCAAAATACTAAAATTCAAAAGGCTAACAAAGTAACATTTTCAATTAGTTTTTTGAGAAAAGAAATTATACCAAACAATTATCAGCTAATAACTAATATATTAAACAACTTTCTACAATCAGTTAATGTTATCAACTAACCATACCTTCTAACCCAATCAGCTAACAACCATTTACCAAACAGGACCGCAATTATATATTGAATAAGATGATGAGGGTAAAAGACATAAAAGGACATTTTTTTTTATAAATTCATATATATATATATATATATATATATATATATATATATATATATATATATATATATATATATATATATATATATATATAATATTACAATTTAGAGTCTGAAAATATATATATTTCACATTTATGATTTAGCACCTCATAATAAAGTAGCAATGTTTGAGTTTTAATTTTTGTGTGTTTTAAAATATGTTATGAAATAGATTAAATATTGAATGTTTTAATATATCGTTTCATATTATCGATTTGTAAGTATGATAAAGAATTGGGAGGTTAATAAGGATAGAAAATGGAAAAAGAATAATGTTAAAAGCCAATAAGCGTTAGGATTAACTTATAGCTTAATTGAAGTTAAAATAATCATTACCAAACAGAGTCTATATATTAGTACAAACGCACTTACCATTCCAATGTAAGACAAAATGCTTCTTCCAAGTCTTTTCACCCTCATTTTCTAACTCAAATATGTCTACGAATCAATTTTTCATTCACTCATTATACGTTTTGAGCATACAATATTTCAATTTATACGTCTCACTTCAAAGAACTCGAATCTACTCTGACCCAGCCCAAAACAAAAGTGGACCCCATTTATATTTGTACAACAAAATAACTACTTTTTTTTTTTTTGAAATAACAAAATAACTACTTAAAATATCATTTTTACTAAAAATTTCTAACAATAAATAACAAAATTATAAGCTAAGGTATCAACAATACCTGCGCCCCTTATCGTGTATTTTATATTTGGTATAAATATGCAAGTGTAATTATATGTTTTCAAAAAAAATGCAAGTGTAATTATATTATTATATTATTAATACTGGTGTTAATAACACTTGACTCTCTGGTACAACTTATTATACATCACTATAAAAACTTCCTATATATGTGTGTGGAGTTGTGGGTTGTGGGTGGGGGTTGTGGACTTGTGGTTGGCCCCAAAAATCCATTATCATACTATTAGAAATGTAACTTCTTTTTTGTAAAAATCTTCTAGAAATTGAATTGACAGAGTTTTCTTATTATACTCAAAGTCCAGCCAGCGTGCAGTGCACCTTCTTGGTTTAATATCAAGAATTAATGAATAACCATGTGTAAGACAATCTTATAAATTAAAATATATAATACTTTTTAATTAAAATAGAATATTTTTACTAATATTAATACTTTTTTATCTTCTTTATTTGTTTCCCCAGCCTCCAAGAATCCTCCAAGTTGTATGTATCTCAGCATGTAGTAAAACATTAAAAAGAAAATTGTACTTTTGATTCTTCTATTATACATTTATACTTGTGGTATAAACTTGGTCCCTAATTAAGTGTAACCATCTTTAAAAGTTGTACGTGCATGAAATGTTGACTTTAGTCCTTTAGAGACTATTTCTACCACCAATATATCAGTTAATAATAAAGCGACAAATTCAGTCGGTCAGGAGATCGATAAACTCACTATTTTGTGCATAGCTTAGGAGTTAAAAATGATCAAACATATAACTCAAGGATTAAGTATGTACCACGAGTATAACTGGAAGACCTAAATTGCAATAATTTTTCAACTTATAATTATTAATTAAAATTATGGTTTATGATTATGAAATACAAATTGTGAATAAAAATTAAATTTATAAAATATTTACTGGCTTATAGCTAGATTGATCATTTAGTTAGCTAGCTAAAAGATAAATTATTCAAAATAGGTTGCAAAAAAAATAATCTAATAAAATAAAAAAATTCCAAACAGGCACTACATATACTGTACGTACAAACCAGTACGGGAGAAGTTCATTTGTTTGCATTCATGTAAAATTCTTGTTTGCACATGGTTCAACTTGTCTAGCTATATATATATATAGTGTGGAAATTTAATTTCACAATAAAATAAAATATATTATTCTTATTTTTTTGAGTACATATATTATTCTTATTTAGTTACTTTTTTTTTTTTTTTTTGAAAAGGCATTCCTCAACGACATTTTAGTTACTTAATTGGATTCAAATAATAAATACAAAGACAAGGCAAAGATATACAAATATAAAATTAATACAACAAAAGTAGCCAAAGACCTTGTGTCTAGTGGCATCCGGTGTTCCAGTTAACACGCGGAGGCAACTGTTGACGCTTTGTGCTTCATTAGGTTTATGTTGAAATCAACAAAATCAGAGTTTATCGTAAACAAAAAATTATAAAATTTTTAATTAGTCAAGGAAAATGCGAGGTTTGGGGATCTCTACCCTCGCGAAAATGACTTCTAAAAGTTATTTTTGATTTTTTTAGTGTTGGCAAAATCTTGTGTGAGACCGTGTCCCGAATTAAAAAATTTAAAGAAATATTGACTTGTGTATCCTTATTTATTGTAATTATTTTATATTTATTCTCCACCTTTAATTTCATTGCATCAAAGTAGCACGATAGATAGTTCTTTCATCCTTAAATTAAAAATAAAACAATTTAAAAGGGGAAAGGAAGTGGGAACAGCTTGAAAAGTAACCAGCAATAAGAAGCGTGTCGTTATGAATATATCGTTGATGGTTCATGATTAGAGTGAGGAAAGAAGATGAATATTGCTCATCAAGCAACTACGTACTGCAAAAACTACACCCTGTGAGATCTTCATATTTATTTTTAATAATTACCTTAATTTCTTTCTATATTAATTTTTTTCATGTCGTATATCAATATCTCATAAGATTAAACTAATTAATTCAGTCAAGTTTTCATCAACCTCCATTCAAAATATCTCTTTCAAACGTGTTACTGTAAAACTTTGCATGAGTTGTAATTGATTTTTTATTCTCTTTAAGTTTTATTTGGATGTTTTATATATTTACATTTGATAATATTTTATTATTATATTTTTACCAAAATTTTGTGATCTAGTGACACAAAATGACTCTTTCAAATGAGATCATGAATGAGACAGACACTACGTTGTAATAGAGTCAGTAGTACTCAAATATTTCTATAAGCATTTTTTGATTAAGGGAAGGGATCGGAGACACTTAAAGAAATAACACAAGACTACATACATGTCACACGCCAGTGAAGGAAAATAAAATTAAATAAAGAAAGTGAATTGTTTCATACCATTGGTTTTCACCTCAGAAAGTATGTAGTAAAAAAAGTTACAACGTGTTAATGTCTTTTCCAAGCCAAGCCATTATATTTACACAATACTTTTCTCTCCCTCACCCCACCCCCCCCCCCCCCCCCCCAAAACTTAAATGGCTAACTTAATCTAGTCTGATCAAGTGATCAAAGGGTCCTCTCATGATTTTTTGATCAAATCCAATTTTCCAACAAATGCGACATGAGTCACATATAAGTCCAAAAGAGATTCTACATCGTAATAGATCGACTAGGAACAAGTTTGTACTCGAATGGCTCAACCTACTAAATTTGCGCCATTAAAGTCTGTTAGAAGCATGGCATATCAGCATATATATGTAACACTACTTTCATTAAAGACAATGCAACCCTATCAAATGCTATACTCAACTTTAATTTATAGCTTGATAAGTATCTTTCATGTTGATATATAATATATAACTTTGAATATAAGCAACAGTTCATGAGAAGATACGGGTGCTAGATAGAATGAGTTCTACACTTGGCTTTCCAGTTTCCACAAAGGAACACTTAAAAAGTGATGGCTCACCACCCCTACACATTGAAGCAATTCAAGGCAAAGAAAATCACTGCATCTTCAAATCAATTATGCTAACACTGCACTTCAATATATGAAGAATCTTTTCTTATCCAGTTTATCATGCAACAGAGATTTTTTTTTTTTTTCACTAGCAAAACAATATCAAGCAAACTCATGTTGAACTATGTAAAATATTACTATGTGTGATATCATTATTGATTTTTTTTTTACACGTGTATATGAATTGTTCGTTGTTGGGATGAATATCCCCAACCTATCAAGGTCCGGTCAGTCTAGTATCTTAAGTAACGTACTAGCCCAAATGGGTTCTATTGAAGAAGTTAGATCTCATTAAATACTACTCCGTATTTGAAATTCAAGAAATAATTTCAGTCCCTATTCACCTTTCTAGCACTTCAATTATAAAAGGGAGAAAAGACAAGAAAATTATAATCTCATCCATTTAATATCTGGGTGGCTATACCTAAATATTCCTTCACTTTCCAAGAAACGTAACTTGTCCATCCTCCTTTTTGTCCTCTCTACTTCACCGCCTTTTCCGCTAACTCTTTACCATTTGACCACCGACCTGCACCTAAATATTCCCTCACTTTCCAAGAAATTAAATGTAACTTCTTTCCTCCCATTTTCTTCCTCAGCTCTCTACTTCATCACCTTGTTCAAGACTATGAAGAAGTGAAGAACTACCAATGACTTCCAATTAAAACCTAATCAATATACGTACATGCATTATTCATATCAACTATAATGAAATTCTTGGTTTGCCTAAGTCCTAAAAAAAACCTATTATTCCATATAATTTTTCTTTTTCAGATTTAATTTCCACAGTAAAACTATGTATTAATCTATTTTCATTACATTATTTATACTTATCAAAATATATCTCGCTATATATTTATGTTAAGGTCTTCACGTTAATAAATACTAATACTTGCAACCTTAACAAAAGCGTTGTTACGTTGTTGCTGATGTTATTAAAATCATTAACTTCACATAGAGAGGGCAATGAAAATGTAATCCCAAAGGTTGGCCATACAAATTGAACTTGGCTAAAAACATCAGCCAAACCATTTACAAGAAAGACAGTAAAAATATGGAATTAATGAAATGAAAAGAAGGCCCAGCTGCATGGGGCTGAATATATATAATAAGGGTAAAATGAAGTTCATATCAATTTACCATTTCCCTCCTTAGTTTGGATAAGAGTCTACCTAAATGGGAACTAAGATAATATAATGAAGATGTTTCCAAAATATTTTGCTTCCAATTTTGGAGCAGCCTATTCTGATGTATGAGATAATTAAACTACACAAGATTCCTCTAACAATCTTTGTTGAATATGTCTATAAGGAGTTATCACTTCTCTTCCACAAGATTGGCTTGCTTGCAAATATGGAAGAAAGTTGCTGCACTATTGTGACACATACAGTCTAGCATATACAGACAAAGTCTAGCATATACATACAGAAGTCACTGGCGCCCATTTGTCCCTTGCTTGCTGTAGTTGCCTAGTTTCATCACTTGTGTGTTTTTAGGGACTAGACTCGGCTTGGGGATGTTATGGGCCTCCACAGATTGAGATATCCGCCGCCTCTTGGCTAAGAAGAATTATGAAACACCATCAGATGATAATTAAACTTCCAAAGTGCAATGCATCATTGAGGCTTTAGTAGAAAAATATAGAGAAGTTCAGAATATATATGCAGTAATTTATAGTGGAAATTAAACTAACCATCTTCCATTGCTTTGTCGCGTTCTTGAAGTTTCCTTTTTGCCAGTGCCACTCTTTCTTGAACTGTCATCTCTTCTGGACAGTTCAACTTCTAATTAACCAATGACATTAAAGAAGTTAGATGATAAGCCAAACAAGACATGTTAAATATAAGGAAACTCCAGTTTGAAGCTAGCTAGCTTACATTTTGCTGAGAAACAGCAGGCCTATTGTCTGATTTCAGTTGGAACCTCACCCCAGAATTACCATTGACCTTATTATGTTCCATAGTTGGTCTTGTCAGTCTTCCTGGCCCAGAGCCATTGGCAGAAGGCCTATTTGGTTTGATGAATGTTTGTTTCTTCACTGCAGCTTCTTGTTCCTTTGGTTGTGGAGTAAACCAGTCATCAACAGCAGCATTTGAAGGCTTCTTCAATACAGTTTCTTGCTCCTTTGGTTGCGGAGTGTACCAGTCTTGAGCAGCTGCATTTGAAGGCTTCTTCAAAACAGCTTCTTGTTGCTTTGGTTGCTGAGTACACCTGTGTTGAGCAGCAACATTTGATGGTTTTTTAGCTAGAGCTTCTTGTTGCTTTGGTTGCTCAGTATACACATCTTGAGGAGCAACCATTAATGGTGCCTTCGTTACAGCTTCTTGTCCCTTTGGTTTCTCAGTATACCTGGCTTGAGGAACAGCCATTATTGGCTTCTTCATTAGAGTTTGTTGTGCCTTTGGTTGCTCAGTATACCCATCTTGAGGAGCAACCATTAATGGTGCCTTCATTACAGCTTCTTGTCCCTTTGGTTTCTCAGTGTACCTGGCTTGAGGAGCAGCAGCCATTATTGGCTTCTTCATTAGAGTTTGTTGTGCCTTTGGTTGCTCAGTATATCCATCTTGAGGAGCAACCATTAATGGTGCCTTCATTACAGCTTCTTGTTGCTTTGGATTCTCAGTATACCTGGCTTGAGGAGCAGCCATTATTGGCTTCCTCATTACAGTTTGTTGTGCCTTTGGTTGCTCAGTATGCCTGCCTTGAGGAACAGCCATTATTGGCTTCTTCATCACAGTTTGCTGTTCCTTTGGTTGCTCAGTATCCCTGCCCTGAGGAGCAGCCATTATTATTGGCTTTTTCATCACAGTTTGTTGTTCCTTTGGTTTCTGAGTAGGCCTGCCTTGAGGAGCAGCCATTATTGGCTTCTTAATTATAGCTTCTTGTTCCTTTGGTTTCTCAGTATACCTCACTTGAGGAGCAGCCATTATTGGCTTCTTCACCAAAGCCTCTTGTGCCTTTGGTTTCTCAGTATACCTCTCTTGAGGAGCAGCCATTATTGGCCTCTTCAGCACAGCCTCTTGTGCCTTTGGCTGCTCAGTATACCTATCCAGAGGAGCAGCCATTATTGGCTTCTTCATTATAGCCTCTTGTGCCTTTGGTGGCTCAGTATATCTCTCTTGAGGAGCAGCCATTATTGGCTTCCTCATTACAGCTTCTTTTTCCTTTGGTTTCTCAGAATACCTCTCTTGAGGAGCAGCCATTATTGGCTTCCTCATTACAGCCTCTTGTTCCTTTGGTTTCTCAGTAAACCTCTCTTGAGGTGCAGCCATTGTTGGCTTCCTCACCACAGCTTCTTGTGCCCTTGGTTGCTCGGTAGGAGCAGCATTCGACCATTTTGGAACGTTTTGGTTCCCCCGCGATGCATTTCTGCCATCCTCATGAGCCTCATTGAAATCCCAGCTGATTTGAAGATCTGAAACAAATCCCCATCAGAAAAGAACAACAAAGATCTACTCCTACTGGTGAATTCATATAAATTAAAGAACCAAAGTAGCAAAAGTTTTGCTGTAAAGCATAAGGGCACATATTCAACTTACTTCCATCTTCATCGAAGTCATCAAAGAACTTCATTCCAGAGTTCAAACCAGCAAAACAAAACAAAACGAAACGAAAACTAGTCAATCTCAAAGCATAATCGGAAGAAATGGATATTCGAATAAGCCCAAACGGATGAGCTGCATACCTTAGTCAGCTCCATTGCACTAAGAGTAAAGAAAGCTCCCTCATCCATGGGAGGAGATGGAAGCCCTCCCTCCTCTTCTTCAACTGGTGGTTTCGAAGACTCGGGAGTGCATTCTGTACCTTCAAATAGAACGTAACAAGATCAATATCCTGCTCAGCTCGTGTCTAAAACACATTAACATAACAATAAAAAGGGCCGCTAAACAACTACCTTCAGCAGCTTCTATAGACTCGGCCCATTCATCTACCTTGGCCGTCCAATCCCTGCAATTGGACCAGGTTAATGAACCATTCATGGTTATTGAATATACTGGTTCCAATGGCAGAAAACAAAGAAGGGAATCATGATAATAATGATCTTATGTAATAGGTTTGAAATCATTTTACAGATAGAAAGATGCCTAGTTAGGAATCATTAATACATGCCATATTCTTATCACTCTCTGATTAGGCAAATGACAATGATTAGAACCACCAAAAACAGCTTTAGTTACACAAACAAGGAATCAAAATCCATATCAGACAGATCACAAAACAGTAATGTTCATAAGTTGGCATGTAAGAGTAAGAAGCAGAGAGTTCCATACGCAATCAATCCCCGGGCTAGCTGCTTAATCTGTTTGGATTCCTTCTTTTTGAGAGGACTCACAGACTTTCCAATATCTGTGACCTGAAACAGAAGCACAAAATTTAACCCCCCTCACTAATAAAGTAACATATCCAACAAGATTAAAGAAAAGGATTCTAAGCCTAACAACCAGCAAAAGATCAAACCTTTAGAGTCTCGAGAGACAAAGTCATTGATTGAAGCTTCCTCAGGGAATCAACCACCACAGCTTCACACTGTCAGAAAAGGAAACACTGATCAAAACCAGATAATTAACACCACAAAACCAAGAAAACAAAATGCTCGGTCTATATATCATGCATTCATGTGTGGCACTCTAGTCTTGGAAGTTCCGAAGAAAATCAACAGTTATTAACAATCAGGAAACAAATTACACAATGCAAATCATACATAAGCACAACATACACTGCTTTTACAAACTAAAACAAAAGCATCATCATTTCAAGTTGCTTTGAAGAAGATAGAGGCTAATTCTGCATAACTAATAAAGACAAAAAAAACAAAGCTTTTTTCTTTACCAAGTTTTCTTTCTGGAGACACTAAAAAAAAAAAAAAAATCAAAACAAAAAAGCAACGTAGGAAGCAGAAGAATTCATTAAAAATCAAACCTTTTCATCGCCATGGTTATCGAGAACATTCTTGATCCTCATGACCTCCACGATATTCCGACACTCTTCATCAATCCCGTCGCTCAAAACCTCGTCCGCATCTTCCAAGCCACTGTTGCTGGTCTGGTTGGCCGCCGCCGCCGCCGCCGCATTTTCCGAGTTTTCAAAACGCTCATTTCTATCATCATCACCCTCGTCGGCCGTCTTGTTGTTGTCGTCAATAATGTCGCTACTCTTACCGGCCTCATTAACCGCATTGGCCCGTAACTTGGCTTCCACCTCTTCACCATAAGCATTGGGCACAACCAACTCCACGTTGTTGCAGCCGAAACACTTGGTCACTATACAAGCAAAAACCATCTCAGTAATGAAAACTCTATTCTTTCTTAACTCGTTGGGATAGTCCACGGCTGCCACCATAATAGCATGTTTGATGATCACGAATATATCCACATTCGCAGCCTTAAAATATATCCTCCATTCATCGAGACTGTCATAATTTTTGGGCATTTTAAGAGGACCCACCAACCCTACCAGATAATCTCAACTCCACAAAAACAAACTCTACTGTTTACTAATACCCAGATATCAAAATTCAATCTTTTGTTGATTTTAGCTATACCCAGAATTGAAAACAACCAATTAGTATCTGAAACATAGCTACAACACTTATTAAAGCTCTGAAGGTTTTTCAATCACTTCTGGCGATTGTTACAGAATTTGAGTTCTCAATCATTGGAGCAGCTGAAAAGCAACAAAAAAGCTTTCCGGAAATCAAACCAAATTTCTCAAAAACTACACACACCAAAAAAAAAAAAAGGAAATGAAATGAAATTCAACCAAAGTTTTAGTCAGAAAATCTGTGATGGTGAGTCCCTGAGAATCAATGAGACAATCCAGAGAAAGACATTATTAAAGGAATTCCGGGCGAAGAATATATGTTAAAGTATGTAAGATATACATTCTCTGTCTCTCTCCCCAGAATAGAATACAGTACAAGACTACAAGGCTCGCTCAGCGAAGTGAGAGAGAGAAATAGAGAGAGAAGTCAAAATGTGATATAAATCTTGGAATTTCGGATTGAAATTGAAATTAAGGGTAACAAAACCGGGTTCTCTGTTTTTCTTTTGTATTTATACCAAACAGTTTACAAACACAGTGAGAACGCAAACCATTTAGATTTTTTATAATTATGACGTGCCTCCTGAAATTTAATCTTTTAAGGTTTTTATCCTCCTTAAAAGTAAATATTTTAATTTTTCTAAATAATATTCTTAATATATTCTTTTGTGCAAGATATAATAATGATTTGACTATATATTTGTCAGAGTTTAATGTAATTACTAAATATTAAAATTTCTTACCAAATACTACAAAATTGAAAATATATTCTATATACGAAAAATATTTAGATAAGAAAAATATTTTTTTTCATAGAACTAATATTATAATTTGACCTTTTTTTTTGTGCGAGATATAATAGTGGGGCTATACATTTGCCAAAGTTCAATTAATTATTAAATATTAAATTTTTTTACCACAATTACTTAATATTAAAAGTTTTTTACCATAATGCTACAAAATTAAGAATATGTTTTATAGTGTGGGAAATATTTAATCAGCTAGATAAGAAAATAATTTACATTTCTCTTCATAGAATTAATATTATAATTTAATTAATTTCTTTAGTGTGAGATCTAAAAAATAATTCGGCAATACATTTGTCAAAGTACAATGAATTATTCAATATTACAATTTTTTACCATAATACTAAAAAAAAATTAAGAATATGTTTTATAGTGTGGAAAATATTTAATCTGCTAGATAAGAAAATAATTTATATTTTTCTTCATAGAAATAATATTACAATTTAATTAATTTCTTTTCTCTGAGATATAATAACAGTTCGGATATACATTTGTCAAAGTTCAATGAATTATTGAATATTAATTTTTTTTACAATAAAAAAAAATTAAGAATATGTTTTACAGTATGGAAAATATTTAATGGGCTAGGTAAGGAAAACAATTTGTATTTTTTTCTCCATATATAGAATTAATATTGTAATTTAATTACTTTCTTTTATACAAGAAATAATAATAGCTTGACTACACATTCATCAAGTTCAATGTAATACTGAATATTAAAAAAATTTACTATAATACTAAAAAAAATTAAGAATATATTTTATATTATGGAAAATATTTAATGTGCTAGATAAGGAAAATAATTTATAATTTTCTCCATAGATTTAATATAATAATGTAATTACTTTTTTTGTGTGAGATATAAATATATAATAATTGTTTGATTACACATTCTTCAAAGTTCAATGTAATTACTGAATATTAAACTTTTTGCTATAATACTAACATATTAAGAATATGTTTTATAGTATGTAAACTAATTAATGGTCTATATAATGAAAATAATTTATATTTTATCCATATAAGTATATTATAATTTAATTATAGAAGAAAAAATAAATTTCGACTTTTCACCCTGTTTTGGTCCGATTTGTACTTTTGCCAAGAATAGAGGGGTAGTTAATAAAGAGAGTAAGGGTGCGTTTGGAGGGTAGCTATCGACGGTTACACAAAAAAGGAATTACGTGGAAAAAGTCAATATTGCATGATTACGATGCATCTGATTTTGAGTAATTGTCTAAATAGTGGGCCCCAACCCGTTCTGGTGACTTGGCAACCCGTATCCGACTAGCTCAATACATGTGATGCAAGATGACTAAGTTTGATCCACTTTTTTTTTTTTTTTTTTTTTTTTTTTTAATTTTAACTTGATTTTCAAAGTTTGCCGCCTTCCCAAGTTTATATCGTCCCACTTATAAGCATTAGACCATGATTCAAAAAATAAAAATAATAAATAAAATTAATATGTAAATAATATATTATTAAAATGTTAATTAAAATTATTTAAATCATTACTTTATGTACATAAATTTAATTCATAAAAATCAATTCACTTTCATGTATCTAAATTATTTTATATGCCAAAGGCATTGTGGTCAAGCGGCATCCGGTGTACACTCCCATGTGGAAGGGAGTGGGTTCGAGCCTCAGTGGAGGCATCTCTCGACTCTTTGTGCTTCATTAGGTTGAGAAAGTAGTTATGAACAGATACTACATTGTAACCGAGTCAGTAGAACTCAAAAAAAAAATTATTTTATATACTTATAATATTATTTTATGTACTTGAATCAATCATAACATGTCAACAATTGATCCATGATATAATTTGCCGGTTTTATGCTACCCCTCCATTTGTAAGACAGTATAATTTACTTTTTTTGAAAACAAAGACGGTATAATTTACTAATATCAAAATATAATTTTTCAAATAATAAATATTATTAAATTAATTACGGAGTACTATTTTGGCTCCAAACAAAAATACATCCTCCGTATCATGTATTGATATTTATGACGGAAAAATTTTCCTTAAGAAGTTAACTAATAATTACACTGGTACCATATAATCCCAATAAGGTAATGCTCTGATTATTAATATTTCCTGAAAGCCTTTTAAGTATATAATTAAATTGGAAAAAATGTGACAGTCTAATAATGTTACTAACCTAATTATTACATGGTTCCCAAAAATGGTATCCGACAGTCTAAAATTTGTAACTATATTTGGTTGTCTTTTTGGATCCAAATAATCAATTTACATGGTTTCCAAAATTTGATATTTGACAGCCTAAAATAGTAAAACGTAAATAAATTTGGTATTCTTTTAATAACAGCATAAATGCATAATATTGTTACTAACCTATTAGTATTACTAAATTTGCTTAGGAATGATAGTATAAGCTTGACTTATATGGGAGAACATGATATTATGGAGCCTTGTTAGACCACCATCAATGTAATTTAGGCTATGTGCATATATGTTTTTTTATTTTTATTTTGAATTTAAAACATAAAAATGTAATGGTTTAAATTTATTTTATATACTAGAAAAAAATTCCAAAACCTCTTATAAAGAGTATTACATTTATATTAGTGATTAGTGAATTATAAGAATTTTTATATAACAGTTTAAATTTATTCATTGTAATGTGTACTAATTTTAATTTTCAAATTTATAAGGTTGTAGTTTATAATATATAAATTTTAACTTTATAAATCTACATGTGATATACATTTTATCAATTATATAAATATACAATGAAATTAAAATTGTATAATTTTAATTTTAAAAGTATAAATTATAATTTATGGACTTAAACAAATTTTTAAAAATTATTACTTTTTTTTTTAATAAATTAAAGTGAATTAGGTTGGGCTGACATTCTTCGAATGTGAGCTATGCCGGTACAAGTCACGTTTTAATGTGGACTAGCATGACACAACCTATATTAATGTTGAATCACGTAGGTAGCCTGTCACAGCATAATCCACTTGACATTATTATATAGTCTTTTTTAAAAAAAATATTTCCTAAGGTGATTTTTTTAATTGATTAAAATAAAAGGTGGGCCACCACTTTTTTTTTTTTTCATTTTGGTCCTCCAATAAAGTAAAATATATTATGAGAGTTTTACTAAGTATGCATACTAAAGACTAATCACTTTTATATGTGATGATTTTATTAAACCATGTGGATCATAAATTTGGGTAGCTCGAAAAATATAGTAGTGAACGAATAGTATCGAAATAATATTAATAAAGGGCTTAAATACATTGGTCTTAAAAGATCATTTTTGGACTACAAATAAACAAGTAAACAAGTAAATAGGGGTTAAAATAGGCTAGGCCCCTATCAAGGGGCTTACGACTTGGTCTAGTTTGGACTTACCTAGCCTATTTAGTAAAGAGGCCAAGCTAGTTTACATATATATATATATATATACACACACACACACACACACATATGTATAAAGATTATTATATATTTACAAAATGAAATTAACTATATATTTCAAACGAGAAAGTAGTTATAAGCAAATATTGTATTGTAATAGAGTCGGTAGTATTAAAAAAAATATTTCAATTTGTCTGTCCATGTTTCTCTCGTAGCAAAAGCTTGATATTGCAGTCTTGCAGGGATAATGATAGCCATATAAAAATATTAAAAAGGTAACAAAATAAATAAATAATTATGAAATGTCACGAGTTCAATGCTTGATATCCATTTAGCTTTTATATTTTTGTTAAAATCAATTTTTTTCTTGACCATAAGTTTGGCTAACTAGTTAACTACGACTATATATCGAGACTAGGCAAGTTTGTGTCGAGAAGGAATGTAGGAGTTCAGCTCAATGGTGTCAAAACATTTATTTTTACGGTACATTGTTAGAAGCTCGAACTTGAGAAATTTGGTTAAATGAGAAAAAACCCCACATTTTGTTAGAATCAACTTTAAACTAATTTGTAAACAATTAAATTTAAGTACTTTACAAGCATGATTAACCAGACTTGAAGCAAGTGCAAATAAAATTTAAGTCGATTTAAAATAGTTTCCACTAATATAGAGCCAAGCCTCCATTATCAAATATGGTTTTTTTTTTTTTTTTTTTTTTTGAAGAATATGATATTGTTTACAAGATCATATATAGGATTCATGTTGGTGCTATCAGCTATCTTACATGCCAGTTTGATTATCACATAAAATTTATTCGGTATTATCCACATATATGCCTGGAGGAATCCTTATAAACAAACAAATGCGCTGGCTAGCTTAGATATCATAGCATGTAAGAACAATGAATATATTCACACTTCCCTTTTTATATTTGGCTATTTTAGATATTTATTTAATTTTCTGGTAAATAAAATCTGTTTTCTGACCCAAATAGATGCAGGGGATGTCATGATCTTGATTGAGTGGACCCCCATATTTCCCCTCTTAGCATTAAATAATGTGGGAACCAAATATATTGAGGTTTGACTTTGTTGCTTCAATTCGCCGCCGACATAGGAATACTTCATATGGATGGTTCACACGAGCAACTCAGAATTCTGTGTCGTATATATGTGTGTTTCGGTCGAATTGATACGGAGTGTCACCTTTCGTTGTTAATAGTAATAGGTTTCGTTATCAGTTAGTTATGAGTGATGACATATCTATTAAGAGTAAGTGTAGCTTTGGTTGTAATGAGAAAATAAGTGTAGCAATAATATATATATATATGATTTGTTATTTACTTATGGATTAATACATTGTGTATTTGATTATTTATTACTGGTTATTATTGTGTTTATAATTACAAATGCATTAATATATGTTTAAACTATTCAAATTATTTTAGTATACACTTATTACTTTTTTAACAAATTATTTTGGCGGGCCCCTGCGGGCTTAAGGCGGGGCGGGATAGGCTTTGATATTCTGAGCCCATACCCCGCCATATAACGAGATTTTTTGGCGGACTCCGTCTTGTCGGCCCGTTTCGACAGTTCTAATGTCAGGCGTGTCTGACGCGCTTGAGTCGGTGCCCTGATGTGTGCGAAACGCGCACAACAACGAACCATTCTCTTACCTTTGCATTGTCCCAAAATACCTCTCTTGCATATGAACCCAATCTTCTATTTCCTCCATTCTATTTCTTCTATGTCATATAATAATAATATTTCAAAACCCACAATAAACCATTGATGGTGATGCTCTTAGACCAATTCAATATAAATGTACGGGTTGTTATGCCGTGGACCCAGGTCCACTTTGCAAGGTGGACCTGGGTCTACATTCACATACACTATACTGTACATTCACACTTTGTAAACTTCACATTCACACATTACAGGATTATATGATACTCTACATTCACACTTTGTAAACTCCACATTCACACATTACAGGATTATATGTTTAGTAACTATATTACCACTGTTATGCATTCACACATTCAAAACTCTATATTCATAGGTTCTATACTCCATATTCACAACTTGAGAACTCCACATTCACACATTACAGGGCTACAAGTTGCTAGAACTTCTTAACTCTATTACAGATTCACACATGCATAACTCTACATTCACGATTTTTATACTCCATATTCACAATTTGAAACCTCTACATTCACACATTTCTGGGCAACTCTACATTCACACAATCATAAATCTACATTCACGATTTCTATACTCTACATTCACACTTTGAAACCTCTACATTCACACATTTTTAGACAACTCTATATTCAACAATATGTTTACTAATTTTAAAAAAAGAAGACAAAAAACGACGTAGTTTTGGACCTAGGTCCACAGCATAATTTGCCATAAATGTACATACAAAGCCCTTATCCCCTTATTTTTTTTGGAGAAAAAAAAAAAGAAAAAGAAATATATACAAAGCCCTTATCCCCTTATTCTTACCAAACATTGTTTGATTAGTTAGACTTACTACAAATACTAACCCAAGAAGAAATATTAGATAAACCCAACAAGAAATATATATAAGAAGTGTCAGGCCCAATAAATGTTATATATAACAATGTGGCCTAAGAAGCCCAGAATGTCTCTGCAATCGCATAAACCCTAAACCCTTTTAACTGGAATTGGAGAACGGAGCATCCCTAGACACACACACTGAAAGAGTGCCACCTCCACGCTTGCTGAAGCATGAGACCACCGAGAGGGCGTGGCGGCGGCGGATTTAGGGGCGGCAGGGACGGCGGCCGCGGTGGCAGAGGAGGAGGCCGAGGCTTTGGCGGTCGCGGTCCTCCACGCGACGAAGGCCCTCCTGCTGAAGTCATAGGTTCGCTCTTCTTCCCCTCTGTGCTCGAATGTATGAGTTAACGATGATTTATTTTTATTTTTTTTATCTTTTTTTATTTTATTTTTTATGCAGAGGTTTCTACATTTGTGCACGCTTGCGAAGGAGATGCAGTGACGAAACTCACGAACGAGAAGATTCCGTATTTCAATGCTCCCATTTACCTGCAAAACAAAACTCAGATCGGTAAAGTTGACGAAATTTTCGGCCCTATTAATGAGTCGGTGAGTAAAGCTCCTTCTCTTTTGTTTGGATTTTTTCTTCATCCGTAGGTTAATTATATAACTTTTTGGGATTTTTATTGCTTCTGTAGTTCTTCTCGATTAAAATGTCGGAAGGGATTGTCGCAACATCGTATTCTGCTGGCGATAAGTTCTTCATAGACCCTGCTAAGCTTTTACCTCTCTCCAGATTCCTTCCACAGCCCAAGTTTGTTTTCTTTCCCTCTTTCTATTCTTTCCAGTTGAGGTTGCTGTTTTTTGTAGTTATTGTTCTTGTCAGATTTGATATGTCTTTGCCATCAAGCCAACACTCCTAATTTGGTACAAGGAAATAAATGTCTTTTGTGCACTAATTACTCCTAGGCAATTGTTATTGTCTTGTATTCACAGCTCTTTTAGTGATGTCAATATTAATATACTATGCATTTAAAATTTTCTTTCATCTAATGTATGTGGAACTATCCCGTGGAGATCATTGTTTATTTGTAGAATTGAGTAGCTCATCACTGACAACACATGTATATTCTATAATTATGTGAATCATGAACCTTTTACTTTCTACTTGGTAATATGTATTATTTTCACAATAGATTGGATATATAGATATTCTAGAACTTAGACATGAATGCCCTTGAGGTACCTATGCATTCTAGAACTTAGACATGATTAATGTATGAGTTATATTAAGAATTCATTCCTCCAAAAGAAGCTTCAATTGAATTAAAAAAAAAACTCAATGTTTTTAGTTTACTCTTCTTTGAAATGTCATTTTGTGTTTAAAGTAGTTTGTTAAATTTAAGTAATTTGTGAATCATGACCTTGCCTACTCTAAATACACTCTCCATTATTAACTTTGTCATTTGTTGCGTTCCAGTTTCTACATTGCTCTAGACTGATTTGAATCTGCAATATCTTTTTTTGCAGGGGAACCCCACAAGCTGGTAGAGGTGGTTTCCGTGGAGGTGGTAGAGGTGGCGGGAGAGGTGGTTTCCGTGGAGGAGGTGGTGGTTTCCGTGGAAGAGGTGCTCCACGTGGCAGAGGACCACCACGGGGTGGACGTGGTGGTTTTAGAGGCAGGGGTGGCAGAGCATAGAATGAGTGACATTGTTTTGCTGCTTACCCTCCACATGTTGTGGTGTTTATTTAAAAGGATTAGGTATCAATTTGAGCATTTCATGCTACTCTACCTTTTTTAGGAACACAAGTGTTTGTACTGTCGATTAACTTTTGCTGTCCCCTCCTATTTTTATTTTTTCTCTTTAACTTTCGTGTCCATCAAAGCTTTTGTAGCCCTATTCCTACGTTCTTTAGCTGTTGTTTGCAAGAAAATGAAAGATGCATGTGCTTGAATTGTCAATTATCACTTAGTTATACCATGGACGGGAAGGTGGACCGTGTTTATTTGCATATTGAATATTCATAATTTGAATTGTGAACACTCGGTATATAAATTGTGTATTTTAAATTCGGGTCTACCTGCTAGGTCGATTTGGGTCATAGTAATTTGCCCTCAATTATCTGAGGATGAGGATGGATTGGGCTAGTCCACTCAATTTTGAGTTGGGCGTTCTCTCGAGTCATTTAACTTTTGATCAATCCGCATTAACTATTGGGTTGGTTTTGCTATTGATATTATTATTTTGGATAACACCTTGGTCTCAGTCCTTGAGACAAGGCGGATCTTTAATTAATCGGTCAAATTTTTGACCAAATATTTGACCCAATCTATTCATCTTACGAATTGAGACTTATGAAATGGTCTTACACAAGTTTTTGCCTATTATTTATCTTTGTTGGATAGTTGGATCAATTTTACAGTAATTTGACATGATGTTGGGGTATGGGCCTTTTGTGTTCAACCAATAATAAAAGTTGGTGAAAACTGAGATGGAAGTTATAACAAGGCACATTGCCGTGTCGGCAACGGACACCTAATTTATTACACTCAATGTCAAGTGAATTACACCGACAACTTCTTACTCACACCCTCAAAACCTTAACAACCAATTTCCTTGATTTTTTTCACCTTTTCCAAACTGGCATATATATATGTATTATTATCATAAAACCAACGGCCACAACTGTAACATACACAAACGCACAGAGTTTTCAGGCTCATAACAAGATTCAAGACACACCAAATAGGTATATGAAATGCTGCACGCAAATGGCATAACTTGTCTTTCTAGTCATCATGCTCCAATACCCCCTCTTCTTCATCCTCGTACTCGCCTTCATCATCAGCAGTGGCATCCTGGTACTGCTGGTACTCGGAAACCAAATCGTTCATGTTGCTCTCGGCTTCTGTGAACTCCATCTCGTCCATTCCTTCTCCCGTGTACCAATGCAAGAAAGCCTTTCGCCTGAACATGGCAGTGAACTGCTCGCTCACTCTCCTGAACATCTCCTGGATGGATGTTGAGTTCCCGACGAAGGTGGACGACATTGACAGCCCCCTAGGCGGGATATCGCACACGCTTGACTTCACGTTGTTTGGAATCCACTCCACGAAGTATGAGGAGTTCTTGTTTTGCACGTTGATCATCTGTTCATCCACTTCCTTGGTGCTCATTTTGCCCCTGAACATGGCTGAAGCTGTGAGATAGCGCCCATGCCGTGGATCAGCAGCGCACATCATGTTCTTGGCATCCCACATTTGTTGAGTTAGCTCAGGGACTGTAAGGGCTCGGTATTGCTGAGATCCACGTGAGGTGAGCGGAGCAAACCCCACCATGAAGAAGTGTAAACGCGGGAAGGGGATCAGATTGACAGCAAGCTTTCTAAGATCAGAGTTAAGCTGGCCAGGGAACCGGAGGCAGCAAGTCACGCCACTCATCGTCGCAGAAATCAAGTGGTTCAAATCACCAACTGAGAGCCAGATAGAAAAGTTAACAGCAAACACAAGCTAGGGTTAAACTAAAAGTTTGACAAACATCTTAAGGCAACCACATTGATAGGTACTCAAAAGTTTCGCAAAATATACTCACAGCTAGGAGTGGTTAGTTTCAGTGTCCTGAAACATATATCATACAGCGCTTCATTGTCAAGCACCATGCACTCATCTGCATTCTCCACGAGCTGATGCACAGAAAGTGTGGCATTATACGGCTCAACCACTGTATCCGACACCTTTGGTGATGGGAACACAGAGAACGTGAGCATCATTCTATCAGGGTATTCCTCTCTGATCTTCGAGATCAGCAGGGTACCCATACCCGAACCTGTTCCACCACCGAGGGAGTGGCAGACCTGGAAACCTGTATATCGTAAACAAAAGATCAGAGCCATTAGAGCTAAAGACAAATCACGAGGTCAAAGATAAAGGACATAAATTACCTTGAAGGCAGTCAGAGTTCTCAGCTTCCTTCCTCACAACATCAAGAACCGAGTCAATAAGCTCTGCACCTTCGGTATAGTGCCCTTTGGCCCAGTTGTTTCCAGCACCGGACTGACCAAACACAAAGTTATCAGGCCTAAAGATCTGTCCATAAGGACCAGTCCTAACGCTGTCCATCGTGCCAGGCTCAAGATCCATGAGCACAGCACGAGGAACAAATCGGCCACACGATGCCTCATTGTAATACACATTCACACGCTCCAATTGCACATCAGAGGTTCCAACATAGCGCCCAGTCGGATCTATGCCATGCTCATCACATACAACTTCCCAGAACTTGGATCCAATCTGATTTCCACACTGTCCACCTTGAACATGAAGGATTTCTCTCATGCTTCCTCTGAAATTCACAATCCTATGTCATCACTACACTACCAAACTAATCTAGAAAATAACAAATGTATGGACAACATTGCATTATAAAACAGACAAATCAACAATCACCAAACTGAATAAACTTTACACAATCTGAGAATCATGTAGAGTCTATAGAAAATACTATTCCCTAGAACATTTTGTCTTCAATTAATTACAATCTTCAAAAAGTAAAAAGATCATAACTTTATACACCCTCCATATAGAATCAAGTAAAATTCAAACCCACAATCAAAAGTAAACTCAGAATAGACATTGAATTGTTCAAAACTTGATTAAAAATTAGCCCAACAAACAGTAAGTTCAAACACGGATTATAGGCAACATAAACTCCAATGCAAGGTGGGAAAATTACCTTCAGAAAATAGGAAGCAATCTGATGATCAATCGGGGGTTTGAGAAACTGAGAGAGAGAGAAAAATGGGAAGTGGAGTGTTACAGTTTGAGAAGAGTGAGAAAGACTGAGAACCATACTGACCAATTTTATACGAGGAAGAGGATAGATCTAAGGGCTGTAGTTGTTTCCCTCCTACGTTTCCTAGACCGTTGATGCTCCTTGACTTGCCCAAACCAACGGTTGATTCGAGGTTGGTAAGATGGCAATTATTGGTGTGGTGAGGGACATATTTCTGAACAAATAAAAACTGGAATGGATCTAACTTTTTATATACTGTACTATTTATTGCTCACATAATTTTTTCACTTAATATTAGTACAATAAAAACTGGAATGGATCTAACTTTTTTATATACTATTTATAGCTCACATAAATTTTTCACTTAATATTAGTACAATAGTACATGGCTATATCTTATCTTATAAAAAAATATATATATAATATAAGTTAATGATGGCAAGTTTTAACGAGAATAAAAAAATTGTGTAAGTGTAATTAAATTTACAGGGCGTTTGGTTGGAAGGATTGAATTAGAGGGGAAATGAATTGTAATTAAGTGGGAAAAGAATAAGGTTGAAATAAAGTAAGAATTCAAATTACATTATTTGGTATAGAGAAAAAGAATTATTGGGAATGAGAAAGAAATAAGTGGTATAAATACTAAAATGTCCTTGTGTAATAACAAATAAGGGCATATTTATCATTTCAATCCCTTACTTTCTTTCCTAGAAGCAATGAATTGCAATTCAACCAATGGGGGGAATTGTAATTTCCTCCAACCAAATAATGTAATTGAGACTTTTATTGAATTTCAATTCAATTACAACTAAATTACAGTATACCAAACAGGTTAATGTTAACTTACATTGTACTTTTTATATTATAAACTCACAAATTCTTTATAAATTTACTCTTTTTTTTTCCCTTCAAACTTAATTGTTACTGCTGTTAAATAGCACCGTTAAATATAAAAATTTATATATTATGTTATTTTTTGTACACTTACAAATGATTTTCAATTATATATTTTTCTTATACGTAATGTATTAATTATTAAAAAAATTTAAGGTATCAATTACACCAGGTACAATTCAAAAAGTTTTGCAAGTTTGTTTGCACCCGGTACAACATGTAGGCTTTCTTTAATTATTTATATTATTGTTTATAATATTTTCTCATAATAGTTATAAGATTACATAAATTTACATTTATTTTGCTTATATAATTTCATCATTATTTGTATTCATATTTTTTATTGCCCATTTGGAACTGTTAAAGGTGTAAAAATGAGCCAATCCAACACATCCGAGTTGGGCAGTTACGAGCCAAAGTGAAAATGAGTCTACCGAGCTAGGTTGTTTTAGAATGTGTTACATTTTTTTATAACCCAACCCGCCACATAGTGGGTTGGCATACTAAACATACCAACTCACTTATTATTTACTTAAATAAATATTTAAAATATTAAATATTTTTACAATCAAGATTCAAATTTCTAACCTTTAAGTTAATGATTAATAATTTTTTTCAAATCAAATAACCTAAGACTTTAAGAAAAAGTTCCATCTGTGCTTGTATATATATATATATACAAATAATTAATGCATGTTTAGATAATTAGATTTTAATTTGTACTTTGTAATATAATTATAATTTATTTAAATTATATTTAACACTAATATAATTTATATGTAATATTTGTATTTGCAATTATAATATTATTTAGTGATAAAGTTTATAAAATATATAATTTATAACTTTATATAGTTTATGTGATAAATAAAATTTAATTTAACTATATAATTATATTACTATTTGTATAAAGTTATAAATAATCATATTAATTAATACTTGCAATAAATCTAACATGAATAAATTTATATAATATAGTTGTATACATAAATTATATGAGTTGGCCCGTATAATTTGTGGGCTAAACAGTCCGGCCCAATATAACTAGATAGAAAATTAATTCAACTCAACTCGTCTAAAAATCAGGTTAAATGTGTCCAAGTTGATGGGTTGGCCTCGGTTTGACAAATTTGAGTTGCTATATACTCCGTAATATATTTCCTTTGCAATTCACGATCAAAATATTTTGGTAATAATACTTTTTGAAAAAATTGTTTAATTCATTTGATACAGACTTAAGAGTATGGCGTGATTGAGAAAGAAGGAAGACATGGCATGAGCGAGAGAACTTCCGAGAAGCCAACCCATAATCAATTGATCCAACTCAACGCAACGTCCGAGTTGAATACCGACAATGCAAAGTGGAATGCTTAACACATTGCAAATGGATTACTATTATTATTATACATAATTTTTTTAATATCTGACACGGAGAGGGGGACCCCACAACATTATGTATGCTCCACCACTCTTCGCGCCTTGGTGACATGCGCCAAAGTCATCGAAATAGACCTCCTCACCAATAATGGGACACACCTCAAGGATTCTCCGGCCACCATCCTGACAAGCGCCAAGCGACGCCAAACGATCTGCACTCTATTCTGCTCTCTATAGATCACCCTCAAGTCAATTCTCCAAGCTCTATTGAGCCATCCCCGAGCTTCGCTAAGAATGTGCGCCAACGGTCCTCGCGCCATGGAGGTCTCGCGCATCCACTGGATTACATTCTTCGCGTCAAATTGGACCTCAAGGTCTCGGATCCCTTTTTGCCACGCCCACCTCAAACACTCAACAATAGCTCTTGCCTCAACAATGGAAGCATTGCATAGTCACTGTTTCTAGTCATACCCTCAACCCACTCTCCCATGCAATTTCGGATAATTCCTCCCACGCCTGCCTTGTTATAGCTAGTTCTGACGCTCGCATCGACATTGAGTGTGAAAAGCGGTCAGTAGAAGCACTCCAACGAAGGTGAATAGTTCTGATTCCTCTCGCCAAGCTTGAACGATCGAATGCACGATCAATTTCCTTCACGGCTTCCCTAATCCAAGCAATTTTGTGGTGCACCATCACTTCCCGTCCAGTGAACACCCGGTCGCAGCGCCACCTCCAAATCCACCACGTTAGAATCGCAAAATGACGGGCCCACTCATTGCCTTCATAGGCAGCCATACTCCCGTTATGTTGGTCTCTATCCATCTCTTGAACTCCATCTGTCTCCATCGCCTCAGTTCACTTCTCAGAACAAACGCCATCCAAATGTCCTCAGCTTCCTTGCAAGTCCTTAGCAAATGTTCCAATAAGACTCGAAAAAGTATAGATGAACAGATATTACAGTGTAATAGAGTCAGTAGCACTCAAAAAAAATTATACTTAATTGTTTTTTTAGTATTACTACTCCCAATAATAAGACTCGAACTCATAACCTTACATATAAGAGAGTCACGACTCACGCGTAACTAAAGTACAAGGTCATCATGGGCTATTATACTTAATTGTTATTGTTATGTCAATGTATTATGCAGTGTTGTAGTACAATATGGCAATTAGTGACTGACACATTCAACAATATCATTATATTTGAGTCACACGTAGTACAACCTTGAAGTGGTGTCAAATAGGCAATTCGACCAATTATTTATAGGGTTATAATTTAAATTGGATTGAGTTAATCTAGTTAAAATATGGGTATGCTCGAGTTAGGACAAACAAAAAATTGGCTCGACCAACAAAAAAATATATTAATGTTTGTTCTTTAATTTTATTTTTTTAGTTCATTATTGTTATTACATTTATCAATATCTTATTAAATGTGAAGGATGAACAGAAGTTAGTGAAATGAACAATAGAAATCTTTGTTTGGCCCGGCCCACGTCTCTAAAACAATATTTTTTTTTTTCAATTTCTTTAATTCAAAATTATTATATTTATCATTTTATGTATTTATTTTTATTATAATAAATTACAAGTTAAAATTTATTTACTTACATTTTTATTATAATTATTATTAATCTTTTTAACTAATAGAAATAATTATTATTATCATAATTGAAATAACTAATATTTTATAAGAACTAACTTCGTAATAGATTTATGTTCATATAAGAAGTATTCAGGATGAGTTCTATGAGGTTGGGTGTATTTAACTTGGCATTATTGGAAACACAGGCGTGGCAATTTTTATAGTATTCTTTTTTTTTTTTTTTTAAGAATTTTTATAGTATTCTGAGACCATGGTTTCTTTTGGCATACAAGTTGTCTCCCAACCATGGATGCCTTAAGGTAAAAAAAAAAAATGGGTGCAAGTCTCTCTCTTATGCCAGTTGCGTTGTGCCTCGAAATTGATTTTCATTCCTTTATCCTATTTTATTTATTGATATTTTTAATAGACCACCATTTAAGAATGAATATATTCTATATTTATTGTTTATATATCAAATGCTTGGTCGTGATCCCTTGCATATTCTTAAAATATTATAATTACTGCACATAATAATTCATTGAAACCGGGTGTGCATCTGTTAATAACGTATTGTTGATGTTATTAACGTGAATTTGAAAAGAATAAAATAAATGATTATTTCCTTATTGGTGTAGACTTATTCGAAAAAATATTACCAATTAATATATACAAAATTTATTAAATATTATACAATTATTAAATATTAAATATATTTCTTCAAAGTTGATTTTCATTCCTTATCTTATTTTATTTATTGATATTTTTAATAGACACCATTTAAGAATGAATATATTATATATTTATTGTTCATATATCAATTGTTTGGTCGTAAATCGTAATCCCCTAGCATATTCTTAAAATATTATAATTATTGCAGCCCTATATGCGCGTGCCTTAATAACATATTATTGATGTTATTAATGTGAATTTGCAAAGAATAAAATAAATGATTATTTCCTTATTGGTGTAAACTTATTGGAAATAATATTATCAATTAATAGATATTATTTAATTTTCGTATAACATTTTTTTTTTACCAATTAAGCTTTATGAATTATTTTACCAATAAATTATGTAGTTAATATTAACAAAAGTTTGAGCGAAAAAAGTTGGGATGAAGATTTTACTTTTATATATAGTATAGATTAGAGATCTAAATTAATTTTTATAATTTTGAATGAACGCTATATGTTATTGGTTTGAATATTTTTAGTATGCTATATCTAAATATAAATTTAGTATGGACATTGCATATTAAAATTTCACATGTACTATACTTTAAAATAAAAGTAAATATAATTTGCTCAAACAAAATATATCTGAAAATATTTTAAATATCGAGTATAAAAGATTATTTAAAATTTTAAACTTGTGTTATTTTTATAAAATTAATAATCCCAAAAAGTTCAATTTTAGAAATTATAAAACAAAAAATAGAAAATAAAAATTTAAAATAAACAGGTCCTAATTGTTTTTTTTTTTTTTTGAATCGAAAATTATAAGATAGAAAACTTTACTTGTATTGTATTTAGTGTTGTATCTATCTTCTTCATGTCTTAAAAGGAAAAAACATTAATGCTTAGAACAAATATAGTTAAAAATTAAAAATCCAAATAATGTTAATTTAATATAATTATTTCAATAATAATAATAATAATAATCTAAACATGTACTGATACAAGATAGGCTGCTGACTGGTCCTGCACTAACATCGAACCTTGCACGAGTAATCAAGAATTCCAGATAGCGTAGCTGTAAATTTTAAGATCAATTTATGATCGTCAGATCTTCCTTTAACCAACGGCTACGATTTCAGAGAATATGACCGTTGGAGGGTTACCTTAGATGGCTGTGATTTCAAAAACAAAAGACCGTTGAAGCGCCTATTCCACGGCTTTAAAGGGGGCGCCATCTCAACCCTTTCAATCGGCCTTGTTCCTTTGTTTCCAGATATAGAGAAAGATCTCAGAGAGAGTTTGAAAAGGAGGAGGAAGAACAACGACTGCGAGATACCCAGAACGAAGAAGATTTGATTTTTCCAGGCAGGCAATCTGAAAGAATGGCTTCAAGACCCGTTGTTCAACAGCAAAATAGAGGAGGTAATCTGATTTGATTTGTTACAAATGTTTGGGGGATCTGATTTGGGTTGATGAAGGGTTATATGGGCGTCTTGATTTTCTTGCTGTTCCCATTTTAAGACTTGTTTCACCTAAGCCAGGGCTTGGAGTTGTGTTCTTGACTGCTCATGAACTGTTTGATTTATTTCATACTGGTCTCTTGATTAGGTTTCTTTCGATCTTTCTTTTTCATAAATTACTAATGTGTTTCTGATTTGATGTATGAATACCAAGATGGTTAAAAGTCTAATTTTATGTGAATTTATTTGATTTGGAGTAATTAAGATAAAATTTATAAGAGACTCTTTGTCCTTATAGATCAGAAACATTGTGTTAAAAAGTCTTTCTTTTTTGGATGTTTCTTTCAATTTTTCTGATTTGATGAATGAAGTGAATTTGTCTGTAAATTTATTTGATTTGGAGTAATTAAGATATTGTTTTTATAGATCAGAAATATAAAAAGTGTCTTCTTTTTTGGGTGTTTTCTTGCCTAAAGCAAATTAACTGCAGTTGAGGGAGTCCCTTTCTGAGGGATGAGAAATATAAAGTGTCGTTCTTTCTTGGGTGTTTTCTTGCCTAACACAAATTAACTGCAGTTGAGGGAGTCCCTGGGGGAATAAAGCAAAAGAACATGGCAGCAGAGGGAAGGAACCGGCGGGCACTTGGGGATATTGGCAATATGGTTACCGTTCGAGGGGCTGAAGGCAAGCAGCAGCTTCCTCAGGTGTCTCGCCCCCTCACGAGGGGTTTTTGTGCACAACTACTGGCTAATGCACAAGCTGCAGCTGCTGATAAAAACAAGGTTGGCTATAATTTCACTTCTCAATAGTGTTTAGGAGTTGGGACCCATTATTGTGTTTTGCTGTATATTTGTTCTAAAGAATTTGTCCTGCCTTCATCTTGATTTGGTGCAGAAATCTATTGCTGTGAATGTGGGTGGAGCTGCTGCAAATCAGGCAGCTAAAGTGCCTAGAAAACAGCAGCAGCAGCAGCCTGCTCAGAAGAAGGTTACTGTCAAGCCCAAGCCTGAAGCTGTGATTGTAATCAGCCCTGACACTGAAGAACAACAAGAAGAGGTGAAGGAAAAGAAGAGCCGCAGAAAGGCAGCTGCTGAAGATTCATCTAGAAAGACTTATACTGCAACTCTCACCGCTCGAAGCAAGGTTCAAACCTATTCTCTTGATCTGATCTTTTCTCTGAAAGTCTTTTGTTTCTGTTAATTGAATGACTGAGTTTTCTTTTGGACCTTTAGGCTGCTTGTGGTCTGAACATTAAAAAGGAGAAGAAGATTCAAGATATTGATGCTGGAGATTTGTACAATGAATTGGCAGTTGTGGAGTATGTAGAAGACATTTACAAGTTCTACAAGGAAGCTGAGGTGAGGATTTCCTGTTTCCTGTCTGTGGCTTTCTCTTAACTTCTTCTGTCCCTAATTTTCTGATGTTGATTGTGTGATTGTATCAGAACGAAAGCCGGGTTCATGATTACATGGATTCCCAGCCAGAGATCAATGTAAAAATGAGAGCAATCCTGGTTGACTGGCTGATTGAAGTTCACCACAAATTTGAGCTCACATCTGAGACACTCTACCTCACAATCAACATCATCGATCGATATCTGGCAGCGAGGTCCACATCAAAGAGGGAATTGCAGTTAGTAGGCATTAGTGCTATGCTCATAGCCTCAAAATACGAGGAAATCTGGGCACCGGAGGTCAACGACTTCGTGTGCATTTCAGACAGGGCTTACAACCATCAACAGGTGCTGGAGATGGAGAAACGAATCCTCGGCGAACTCGAATGGTACCTCACAGTCCCCACCCCATACGTCTTCCTCGTCCGCTTCATCAAAGCGGCCGAGGCCGATCCAGCAATGGAGAACATGGTGTACTTCCTTGCTGAGCTGGCGATGATGAATTACGCTACAATGGTGTATTGCCCCTCCATGATTGCCGCCTCCGCAGTCTATGCTGCGAGATGTACACTCCACAAGACCCCCGCCTGGAACGATACGCTCAAGCTCCACACTGGCTTCTCTGAGGCGCAGATAATGGATTGCGCCAAGCTTCTGGTTAATTACCATTTCGAGGCTGCAGCGAACCTCAAGCTGCAGGTGATCTACCGGAAATATTCCAACCCTCAGAAAGGCGGCGTTGCTGAGCTGCCACCTGCCAAATTTCTATTGGCTCCTGCGCCATAGATGCATACATATCAGCTGCTGCTTGCTGCTCTCTCAGCTGCTAATCATCATCATCTAGTTGATTCGTTTGATTCTTCCTTCTTTTTTCATATGTTTGCATTCAAGTGTTTTGAACAGCTCTGAGATTTATCTTTAAACTCTTTACTATTTTTTTTTAATGAAATCTCTATGAACAAATTTAGTATAATATAGAAAGTTCATTCCCAAAATTTCTGTTCGTTTGAAAACGAAAAGAAGAATTCTCTCTAGTCACAAAGATATCTTTAATCTACTCCGTATTATTTTACGATACGGACATTGGTCATGAGTCAATGGTCATGATTTAGTTCTTTTTTTAAAATCAATGGTCATGAAAAGACGGGTGCGATTTACAAAAATAGAAAGATATTAAAGAGGGAAAAATCGGCGATAAAAGTTAAAATTTGAAATTCCCGAAAATATTTTACGGACATTGAAACAGCCGCGAACCCTTCTTCCTTGTATCACCGAACCAAATCCCTCTTCCTTAGCTGCGAAGACACTGTTCCGCCGCTTCTCGAAGCTGAGATTGAGAACTTTATTGAGCTCCTTAGAGACTTGCGATCCTGCTGGCCTGCCTGCTAATATGGTGAGAAGTCTGTTTGAAATTCTTTTTTTTTTTTTTATTATATGATTAGTGTGTGTGTGTATTATGTACCATTTAAGAATTTCTGCAAAAAGTGTGCGTGTTTATTGAACCGGTGAATATGGAAATAATCCTGAAAGTAATAAGAATCACATGCCTGTAGTGTTGTATGCTTCAATTTATGGTCTCTGAAAGATGCAGATTGATGTAACTCTATGTTCATATAGGCCAGTAAGAAGGTAAGGGCTCGAGCCAACTCCATGGCTGACCATGGCAACAACAATTCCAGCACTGCCTTGCCAGACTGCAGTTTGCCTGGTGATATAATGGAGGAGATACTGTTGCGTCTTCCAGTGAAGGTGCTGCTCCAGTTCCTGTCGGTTAGCAAGTCATGTTACGCTTTCCTCAAAGGTCATGCATTCACTAAAACATACTCTCTTAGCAATCTGCATCGTGCTGATTTATGTGCCCTGATTTTGGATTGCCGCTATAGATTTCCTATGGATTGCTTTCTTTTCAATCTATCTGTTCTGTGTCTTGATGCTAAATGCAGTATTTCTGAGCTCTCAGAAATACCTTTGCCAATGTCCAAACCAAGATTTGTTTGTTCCAGCAATGCCTTGGTATGCCTTGCTTCAGATTGTGGGTCCAATGTCTGTCTATGGAATCCTTCAACTAGGAACTGTAGGTCCATTGCAGTCCCTGATTCTAGTGCTCTGTCTTCAACCTGTATGAAACTTGGATATATTCATGAAATCAATGAGCACATGCTTTTGAAAGTGCCAATTGGTCGGGGCCATGGGGCTGAGGAGGGTCCGAAATTGGTTTGGGTTTATACGTTCAGTTTGAATTATTGGAGGCGTAAAGAGACCACTATCCCGCCATTTGAGTGGAGGCTTATGGAATCTTCTGTTACCCTAACCTTAAATGGGGTTATGCATTGGTTTAAAAATTATGATAGAGATACTATTATTTCATTTGATTTGATGAATGATGTATTCAACTCCATAGCTGTGCCAGTCTCTCACTGCTTCCCAGATGGAGATTTCTTTATTTCTAGAGATCTTGTGGTTCTTGAGGGATCCCTTTCTGTTATTGCGCATCCTGAATACAATGACTATGCTCCTGGTGGTTATGAGATATGGGTTATGAAAGAATATGGGATTGAGGAATCTTGGACAAAGAAGTATTCCATTCCACCCTTTTCCACATTCACAAGGCCACTGCGAATCTGGAAAGCCAATAAGCTTGCCTTCAATAGTTATTGTGGGATTGTTGATGATGGTGATGAGCCTATCCCTATTTTGTCTGAAGTACTCTCATATGATCTTGTTACTAAAAGCATCGAGTATTTTGAACTTCCTAGGCAACTCAAAGGATACAGTCACTATTACACCAGGGATTTTGTTGAAAGCTTGTAACATGAAAATGGAAGAAATGGAGTACAAGCCAAGAAAATGCAATTCCTGACAGGTAGTTTATCTTCCTTTTGCACACCATGCTTTCAAGTGCATTTTTGCTAGTGACTAGTGTATAACTGTATATACATATTTTTCTGCATATAGTTGTTGAATGTTCTTTAGCACAGGACAATAGACATCTTTTGTTGCTTCAAAGCTTCTGATTTTGATTGATATCCATGCATAGAATTAAGTACAGTTTCTAGTGTATTTGGGTTTTGGAATATGCATGTTTTTCACTTTCTTGTTCCTTAGACTGCTAGCCAATCAGGGAAGGCTACTGCATTTTACATGTGATTAGAAGCAAAGCTTGCATGTTACATTTATGTGTGTATGTGGGGTATAAGAATTTCTGAATATTACTCGTATCATATAAGAAGACAAGAATGTTGAGGAATACTCTTCTGTGCTTGCATAGGTATTTATGGTGTGATGATGTTGAATTGTTATCCAGTGGCCTTTTTTGCAGTCCACGGGAGGTGACTTCCAGAAATCAGATTTTTTTTTGGTTGCTGGGGAATACACTGAACAGGTGTTGCTAGTTGTCTGACTCATTTTGCGGTGCCTGTAAGTTTTAACTGCGCATAGGGAATTTATTTTGCTGGAAATTAATTGACATGATGATGATGATACTGATGCCTCCACAGATACTTACTGTGCTAATTAATTGCATTTCTGAGTCCAAACAAAATATATTTAACCAAGTATTGAGACTAAGTACTCTTTCAATTTCATTCTCAATTGCTCTTTCAATTTCAATTTCTCATTTTCAACCCTAAACCCAAAAGTACAAAACCATGAAACCATAAAATCATAAACCCTAAATCCCAAACACTAAAACCCAAAACACCAAAACCTCAAACCCTAAACCCTGAAATCTAAACTCCAAAACCATAAACCCTAACCCAAAATCCTAAACCTGAAAACCCTAAACCCCAAACCCAAATCCTTAAACCCTAAATCCTAAACCACCATTTATATACCACATATGTTTCATTTTACCTAGTCTATTATATAAGGGCGCTCTTACCCCCTTTTAATATCATCATTGAATCCTCATTTATTTACCTAGTCCAGTGGTCTCTTACCCACTATTTCAACTAGTAGACACGAGTTCAATTCCTATTGAGTCTAATACTAGTCTTAATCCCTTTATTTGAGCTTTCCTATTGAGTCGATGTATCCGATTTATGATTGGCTCAGGTCCCTTACAATCATAATTGGAATTTTCTATAGGATCTTAATCTCATTTGGGGAGTGCATGCAATTAGTGTAGAGTGTAGACCATGCATGGGGTGATTTATTCTTAGTTTATCTATATACACATTTAGCTATTAAATTATAAATTTATCATACAAAACTTCAAACTCCATCAAAATAAAAAGACTTGATATAAAAAGGGTGTGGTTGCATAATAATCAATTATCTTCCATTCACCCCAGGGCTTAGAAGTCTGTCACCATCCTCACCAACCAAAAGCCGTTGCTGCAACCTACCGCTAAACTGTAACAACCAACCCTGCCGCTGTTTAACAAGCAATCCATAGTTTCGTATATGGTTCAAATAATAAAATTAAAAAATTAAATCAAATTTTAGCAGAGAATTACCCACCAACTAAAATATTTAAATTCCATTTCATGATTTCATAATTTTTACTGCATTATATGATTAAGTGTCTTATTTTGAAAGATTTTAGATATATTTGTTATTAATTCATTAAAAAGAATTAATATTTTTGTTTGATATTAATTATTTTCTTATTCCATGGCGGAGTGTGTATATTTACTTCTCACACTACTTATTATAATATTTTAAGAAGTTTCTTAATAATAAACATTTCACAGAGAGGTAAGTGGAAAACTGGAAACTATGGTCTGAAACCGGGCACGCTTCAATTTCAAAGGGAAAAAAGAAAGGATCTTCGTGGAATGCAGAAATATAGTAGTGTAGTAGTAATAGTCACATGTATTGACACGTGACACTCACCTTCTCAATCTCCATTATCCATTCCCTAATCCCTACCTAACCCAAAAACTGCTCTTAATCCCAAAACTCGCCAACAGTTCTCAAGGTTTTCTTGTCCAAATAAAAAAGGCAAATAATAATAATAATAATAAACAAAAAGGAAGGTGTCACTAATTGGCGATCACTCTCAACGCATACAACAAGGGCGTTATACACAGACATTACTTTTTTTTTTTTTTTTTTTAAATGAAACTCATCAGCAATAGTGTGAGAGTAAAATATTTCAAAGTGAGTGAAACTCATTGTGCGCGATAAGCAAATGTATAATCTCTATGTTCAGTTGAGTTACCATAATTTACATTCGCATGCTCTGTTGAGCTAGGGTGTGAGGATTCAACATTTTTATGAAGAAAAAAAAATCTAAATTTGCTCTTAAATTCTCAAAAAACTTGATTGAGTTGATGACAAATTTAATTCTTGTTAACACATTTTAAACCAGATTTCAAAATTCAAAATTCAAAATAATAGTTATAGATTTTTTAGTCATTCAAAAAATAACTCTTTTTTTTAATACTACTAACTCTATTACAATGCAGTATCTGTTAGGCTCGAACCCACCACTTCCCGTATAAAGGGAAATGTTTGATGCCACTGGACTACAAATAACTCTTAAAATCATCAATATAATTATTTTTGTAAAATCATGAGTTGACTATATAGCTATTCACAATTTACCTCCTTTAATGATTCTGGGACAAAAATTTAGGAATTATCTAGTCTAAGCTGAGACACAATGCATTAAAAAAAACTGCATAAATTTTTTACTCAGTAAAAGAAATTTTCCAGTATGAAGCAATGAAACAAGTGGACAAAAGAAGCATATCATAACAACCACCTTCCTCCTTCCCATGTCGTCAATATATATATATAAATGCACCTTCGTACCATTCTACAAAATGCTCTAAGCTCAAAACAACCACCTTCCCATTGCCGCCAGCGCCACCGTCTCCGATGGCTCTACCTTTACTACCCCTATCAATCGCTCTCCTCTTCCTCGCATACAAACTCTACTACAAACTACGCTTCAACCTCCCGCCGGGGCCCCGGACGTTGCCGATCGTCGGCAACCTCTACCACATAAAGCCCCTCAGGTTCCGGCACTTCGCGGAGTGGGCCCAAGAATACGGCCCCATATTCTCCGTCTTCTTCGGGTCACAGCTCAACGTGGTGGTCTCCACGGCGGCGCTGGCCAAGGAAGTTCTCAAGGACAACGACCACCACTTGGCCCACCGCTTCCGGACTAGATCCGCCTCTAACCTCAGCCGGAACGGCATGGATTTGATCTGGGCCGATTATGGGCCCCACTATGTCAAGGTCAGAAAGCTCTGCAATCTCGAACTCTTCACTCCTAAACGCCTCGACTCTCTTAGACCCATCAGAGAAGATGAAGTGAGTGCCATGGTTGAGAACATCTTCAGAGACTGCACTAAACCAGGTATGATTAGGCACAGAGTCTATTGAATAATTTAGTCCAACCAAATTACATAATGCCTTTTTATTTTCTAACATGGCAGGTAACAGGGGTAAAAGTTTGTTGATGAGGAAGTACTTGGGGTCAGTGGCATTCAACAATATAACAAGGTTGACATTTGGGAAGAGGTTTATGAATAGTGAGGGGGAGATTGATGAACAAGGGCAGGAGTTCAAGGGCATTGTATCCAATGGGATCAAGATCGGGGCGAAGCTCCCAATGGGAGAATATGTTCCATGGCTCCGTTGGGCATTCAAGGTTGACAATGAAGCTCTTGAAAGCCAAGCTTCTCGCAGAGACAGACTCACCAGGAGAATCATGGAGGAGCACACTGCTGCTCGCAACAAAACCGGTGATACCAAGCAACACTTTGTGGATGCCTTGCTCACTCTTCAAAACCAGTATGACCTTACAGATGACACTGTTATTGGTCTTCTTTGGGTAAGTATGTATATTCCTTGTCTTCAATAGTTTTACCTAATTGAGACTTCTGTCAGTTGACTGACTATAGAGATGACTAAATTGGGTATTAATTTCATAGTACGTGTTCCTGCACAGGACATGATCACAGCAGGAATGGACACCACGACTATATCAGCAGAATGGGCAATGGCAGAACTTGTTAAGAACCCGAGGGTGCAACACAAGGCACAAGAAGAGCTGGACAGAGTAATTGGGTCAGATAGGATAATGACAGAGTCTGATTTCTCTCAGCTTCCATACCTTCAGTGTGTAGCCAAGGAAGCCCTCAGGCTCCACCCTCCAACTCCCCTAATGCTCCCCCACAAGGCCAGCGCCACCGTGAAGATCAGTGGCTACGACATCCCAAAGAACTCCATTGTTCATGTCAACGTGTGGGCCGTAGCTCGCGATCCGAGCGTGTGGAAGGAGCCTCTGGAATTCCGACCTGAACGGTTCGTGGAGGAGGATGTGGACATGAAGGGGCACGACTATCGGCTCCTGCCATTTGGCGCGGGGAGACGCATATGCCCCGGGGCACAGCTGGCCATCAACATGGTGACATCAATGCTGGGGCATTTGATGCACCATTATACATGGACGCCCCCTCCAGGAGTGAAGGCTGAGGATATTGACATGACAGAGAGCCCTGGAATGGTCACCTATATGCATAACCCATTGCAAGCGGTTGCTACTCCAAGATTGCCTGCACACTTGTACAAACGTGTGCCATATCAAATGTAATTCCTTTTCGTTGCTTTTGCATTGGGACAAACAATAATGACACACTTTTCATCTTGAGAAGTGGTATTTACTTTCCTGTGTTTATAGAGCAGCCATAATTTAAGTAATTTTGAGTATGTCTAATCTTGAACCATAATTTCTTTAACAACACGTCTGGTCCACCGAATGAATTTGTATGGGAATAAGAATGCTATTATGATCTAATAGAAAATTACTCTGGAAGATAATAGAACCCGAGATATTTAACAATGTTGCATAGTTGAATGGAATTTGTTTTACTGTTTTTTTTTTAAAGGAGGGCAAAATGTGAGAATACAAAAGAAGAGAGAGGTTGGTTCATAATTAAGCAAAAGTTTGCCAGTAATGATGAATTCAATCTCTGAGCATCAAACTCAAATATAACGCATGGAAAGACATAACGTCCCGCGGGGCTGTCTTCTCCCAAGCTCACTCCCTGCCATTGCAATCTCTCATCATTTCTTTCTGTTTTTCTCTTAACTGCCTCACGTTACTCCTGCTCTGTTTCCGCTTTTCTCCGTTATCAACGCCAACACGCATTTTAATTACCTCTACTCCGCCCCCCCGCCATTAACACTGTCTCAGTTGCAGAATAGAGAATACAGAAGCAGAGTGCATTAGGGTTTAAGGTGGGAATTGTTTCTGATAGTGATGCAGGAATTGATTACTTTCGCTTTTAGCAACATGATGAATAAGGACATTTTTTGTTTTTCATGTTCACGCTTGGTGATTGTTTATGAAGCCTTTCCAAATTCGAACTGTTGTTTCCTGCAGATCGGCTTCGTGCTATGGACGTGAAATGTAAACAAGTGGCTGAAATAGAACAGAACACAGACGTAGATTCCTGGATACAAGAGTTCTTCACCCCCAACTGTAATCAAGTATATGGGAATGCAGGGTATTCTTCAATATGTTTCTGTAAATTCTATTTTAGATTTTAATGTTCATTTGGAATCGAATGTTAGTTTATAAACTGCTTGAGAAAACAAAACGTTCTGGTGTTTGATATTTGTGAAATCTGTACATGAACTATGGTTACTATACTTGGAACTTGGAATGATGCTTTAATTTGTTGCATGTTTCTGTTAAATGCAGGTCCATTATGTGTTATAAAAGTGTTTATGCTTATGTACTTTAATTAATGTGGCTGCTGAAATGGAAGCTTGATTAATAATATGTTGAGGATTTAAGAAGAATGTAAACATCATTGCTTATCCAACTGTGATATATATATGAATAAAGCTGGAGATCTTATTGTTTGTCCTTTGGATTTAATTTTTGGTTTCTTAGAGGTAAACTATTTTGGGAGTTGTCCAGTTGTTGAACATGAAAAATTACATTATAGTTACAAATAATTGTTGAGACAATTCAATGGTACAGAACTGAGGGAAGGACAAAGTTTTTTGGATTGGATGCTGATTATGTGTGCCCACTGAATGTAGCTGGGTGTTCAATGGACAAGTCTTCTAGCCATGCTGAAACCAAGGTATACCTTGGAACTCAATAGTGTTATTAACTTGGATACTGGAATTACTTCTTTAATATGGAATTAGAGCTGATTTTTAAGTAGCTGATGTCCTTTTGTTCTCAGACAGGTTTTGTTCCTGGTTTACCTTGGAACTCAAAGCCCATGAACTGCAATTCAGGTAACAATATGTTGTTGTGTTAGTGCTGGTAGGATCTGTGTATATTTTGATTTATTCCATAAGAAGATCTGGCAAGCAGATTGAAAATGCATTTTTATTTGTCTATCTTGTAATTCACCTCCTTTTTCTTATTGGTTTTCAATTTTGTTTCTGGGTCATTTTTGCTAGAAATCACTTTAGAAATGCATGAGAAAAATGTTTATCTTACCAATTAGTACTCTGCTTTAGAGGGCTCCTTATACTCTTGTTGATAATGATTTATATGTAATATTTCTATGATTCTCAACTACACTGAGATATAGCTTCCTTTTAACTTAATCATATTCTTAACTTATAAGGATACCTGTTTCTACTATTGCTCATGTGATAACATGCCTTCATTGTCTAGGGCAACAAATATTTTTAATGCTATATCAGACCTCCTTGAATTATACTAATTGAATTGGATTTAAAATAAATGGTATGATATCTTGTAATTAACTTATTTAATGGCTATTTGCATCTAATGTATCTTGTGCCATAGATCCACAACAGGCAAGAACAAGTGAGGCCCCAGTTCATATTTCCCACCTGCAGAGTAAACCTTCAAGATCGCTTGATCCTTATAATATAGTTGAAAGCAGCATACATTTGAAGACTAGTTTAATGTCATATGGCAGTCAGGTTTCAGAATCACTGATGCCCCAACCAAACCAACTGCAGCATCTCCTGAGGCAGGTCTCACAACAACCCAATAATCAATCCTCTGTAATGCAATCAAGTGCTCAAAATTGCAGTCAGATACAACTAAATAAAGAGCAATATTCCCAGCATTCTTTGTCTACTACACTTGAAGATCAATGGCCAAGGGATTGGGTAGGTAATAATACATCAGTGCTGCAAAAAGGCCTCCAAGATACACACAACAATATTGCTGGAAAGTGGCAGCATCTCCAAGCATTTCAACATGACATGATTTCTTCCCGATCACAGCCTCAGCATACAAATGGATTTCAGTCACATTTTTCAAGCTCGCAAGCTCATCCTTATCCATTGGATATCCCTTGGCACTCTTATCCAACGACAATTCAGAAGGACTTTCTGCATCTAAGGAGTTTTCAGAGTCAAACTGATTCATCACCACAAGGTTCAAACCAAATAATGCAAACATCTTCTCTCCTTAATTCTCAGAGTCCCATGGCTGGGTTTTCTCAGAAGCCAATAGGAAATTCACAAGGCAAACTGGCAAGAGGCTCATCAGGTAGCATTCAGCCTTTGGTATTTTTAAATTGGAAAAAGTTATAAGGACACCCCCTTAGCTCGAATAAATAATTCATCATCCCCTAACAAAACATTACACTCATCAGGATCCACAAGTTCCACACCTCAAAACAAACTGACAAATTCTACTGAATGGAGTGACCATGCCTACCAACAGGTATTTCCATCTGCTATTCTTTGAAGCATTCTTTCCTAGTTGACTTAGAAATGTTCTTGGGACCCTTGAAGTTTGCTAAGTTATCCTGGGGTTTATGTTTATCTTCCCCCAATTGGTATCATCAATTCTGTCATTTCCTTCCATATTTCTAATCAAACAAAAAACTTTCGTGAATGTAATTTGGGGCATCTTTTTCTTAGGAAGATTAATGGATGATCATCAACAGGTTCTAACTTTAAGTAATAAATTGGGAATCAAGGAATGAATTTGAATCCTTTTGTTTTTCCCCGGTTATGTAGACACTGAAAAATAATACGAGTACGAATTATCAGGTTGTTTGGTCCTCCATTCTTGGCAGAATATATAACAAGTTTTTAGTTTGAGGTGGATTCTTGTGGGGCTTTATGTTGGTGCATTGCGTATTAACTTTAATTTTGTTACATTGAATTACTACTATATTATTGATAATATTAATTTTCAGCTTCAAGTAATGAAGGAGATATACTGGGTTGAAGTTATTAAACTGTATAAGAAAGCAAAAGAATCGTGTCTTGAGGTAGTATCTAATTTGCCATTTTATCAAGTTCTCAGTTTTTCTCTTCACAATCTAGTCTGCACTAACTCAATTATATAATTGTTTCATGCAGCCACCAAATGCTGAGCTTTCTGTGAAATATGAAAACACCAGAGTGTTTGTGGAGAAAATGATCAAGTTCCTTCAAATGTCTAAAGTGGATTTTATTCAACATTCAAAGGAGAAAGTTTGCCAATACATGAACCTTATAACAAATTACCTTGATGAAGTAAGAATGAAGAATTCTGCTACATTGCAGAAGCATCTGCAGCAACTTCAGGTACCTAGAACACCTCCAATAATGCATCAAACAGGAAATGGTGACTTCCAGTTCAATCAGTCAACGTTAGGATTATCTGGCGGCACTCCTCAATCATCATCACAGCTAGAGCTTTCCCACCCAAAAGCAAGCCTTCTCAATTCTTCTGGAGAGGTTTCTATTAAAGGCTGTGAAGCTGCAGAGACTTTATCAAGAAGTTCAAAGCGGCCTATGCACCAATATATAATAAGCTGGCAACAAAATGCAAACATATCTGCATCGTCGTCTCAATCTAGTTCTCAAAGTGAACAGGAACAGAGATCTTTAAGATTGCCAGGGTCAGTGGCAAATCTGGACAGCACTCTATCCAATCGTGGTCATGCAACTTCCCTGCCTGCAAATACTGTAAATCCCTTTGCTTCTGCATTGACACTATCACAGAAAACGAAGCAACCTATGTGGCAGGCAATTTCCTTGTTTACAAATACTGCTAGTGCCCTTGGCTCTCCATTGACACAATTACAGAAAGTAATGCAACTTGAGGGTCAGATAGTGACTGAGCAAAAGAAATTGACACAGAAATCTAACGAGGTGAATGAATCCAAGGTAAAACACATGGTGAGATCCAATACGCAAATGCTTCAGCATAATAACCAAATCAGTAAACACACTGAACATTTATGTCAAATTTCACAGTCAAATTCAAGCCAACTTCAGCCTGCATCTCCTCAAAATTCTCAGCAATCTTTTCCACTATCTGCAATATCTCCATCCATTGCTCTGTCACCTTTAACCCCCTTAACCCCCTCCTCTATGTCTGAGAGTCCCCAGAAGGTTTCTTCAAGTTTAGGACTATCATTATTTGCAGAAGGCATAAAGGCCCCCAAGATACAGTCTGAGCCAGACAAATTGGATTTCCAGTCAATCAATACAGTTGGAGCGCATAACATGCCCTTAGTCATGAAGAGAATTCACTCAGAAGGCAATCAGCAGCCTAAAAGAGCCTTTGAAAGATTGCTAGATGCGGTTTGTATTGCTTATTTTGCTTGGATATGCTGAAAATCATTGCATCCATGAATTTGTTTACATGTGCATCTTTGGAAATTTACATAATTACATTAATTTAGTTATAAGCTTTTGTTATATTGTTGTGTACTTGTATTATGTTCTTTTCCTGTGTAATGTTGAATCTTTATGCAGATAGGATCAATATCAAAAGAATCATTTTGTGCATCTGTATGTGACATTGGTAATGTTGTCAATATGATTGACATGAGAGCTGGAACATTGTGCTACCCAGACTACAGAGGTTCAATTGGTGATGATCTGATGGATGATGTTAGATGTTTTCTCCGGAAAGCTAAGCTACGTCGACATGGAACTATGATGGATGATAAGATGAAGCGCAATATAAATGCCACTGATTCAACTGCATTTTCTAGATCACTTCAGGGAAGTGATGGTATGGATTGGGCAAACAACATGTCACCAGAAATTGTGGCCAAAGCAACTTCTATTATCAAATGCCCAAATGCAGAGGTATGCCATTGGCGATCACATGTCATTAATACTACAATGAGTTGTGGAAATTTTTAGTTTTCTCTAGATCAATTTGCTTTTCACTACTTGCCATTTTGGTTCCTTTCATTAATGTAATCACACCTTAGTTTCATATGCACATTATTTTGCTATTTAATTCATATTTGTACTGTACCCCTCCATCTCTTGGCAGCTCAAAAGTAGAGTATTAGAAGAAATCAAAGAAACAAATCGAAAGCTTGTTGAAACGCAAGTAGAGATGGTTGTTGATAGCAGTGAAGACAATGTTCACAGACTCGGAGCCGAAGAAAATATCACCATTAGGTGTTCATACTCTCCTATGGGTTTCTGTGAGAATACACTTCAACGATGCACTTCATCTGGAATAATGGTATATCATCAGCTATCTTTTTTTTTGGTAGTATTCAAAAATCATCAGCTATCTTTTATAACCAATTTATTACCCATATATATAGCAGCATAGATTTTTGTTTATGATTCACCTTTGTCCATTCTTTTCAGTTCCCAGAGATGCTAGTTCTGCAGCTGCTCGTCCTGGGCAACTATCCTAAAGTATCACCTATAGTGTTGGACAAGTCACCTGACCTCTTTAGGTAAGCAAAGCAATTTCAGGGACATATATATATATATATTTCAAACCTCTTATTTAGCAATTTCCTGACTTGAAATCAAACTGTGACAGCACTGAAGAAGTGAGAAACGGATACAGGGAAGTGAAGCTAAGGTTCAACTTGTCTCTCCGTCAACTTTCTGAACCCATGTCGATTAGAGAAATGGCGAAAACGTGGGATATTTGTGCACGACAAGTTTTTGCGGAGTTTGCAGAGCGAATGGGTGGCGGCAGCTTCAGCTCAGTATGCGGTGTGTGGGAAAAATGTGAGGCAGCAGCTACCTAAAGAGCTGGGTAACAACTAATCTTTCCTTCTTCACCGTTACACAGCTTGCATCCTTAGCTTCTTGTATTATATGTTCAATTCAGTTGCTTTAGGCCATCGCAATACAAGTTTTTGGTGTGATTTTTTTTAGAAAGTAAGGCTTATGCGGAGGTGAGCGGGTGAAGAGAGAAATATAAAACTCTCCCCGCAAAATATTGATTTTTATCATGTGTGAGATCCACAAAGAAAAACAAGTTTTTGAGCCCATCTTGCCTAAAGCGCAACATAGCACCCATCACCCCACCAGTGCGTTAATGACTTTTTTTTTTTTTGAGGGATTTTCAGCTTTGTTTTGCTTTTTCTTTTTCCTTTACATTTTTTTTTCTAAGCACACGTGTAAATACTCTTTAAAAACTGAGTGCTCTTCTCACTTAAAACATGCTCTTCAGCTACGTCAGTGCGCATATGTTGTACAAGTGGAGCTTTACAGGGGTATTGGTAGGCTTGGTTAGAAGGTGTTATTACCAATTTACTAAACTGGGAAATTCTATTTTATAAAAATCGCATACTAAATCAAATTAATATTCAGTCCCTGTATAATTTCTGTATAAACAATTAAAAAAACTTGATTATTAAAGATAAGTGTATTAGAATCAAGTGAAATATATACAATTTTTCAAAAAAAAAAGTGAAATATATACAAGATACAGTAGACGTGTCTTGATTAGTATGAGCCCACAGTAAATAATAACAAAATATACAAAAATAACATCACTAAGGAAACGATGACTCAAATATTGAAAGAGGGTAAGGCTATCCTTAACCCAGAAATTTCTCTCACTTTCTAAAATGGGTCTCACCTCCACATCATTAAATTTATAAATTCTTCACTATTTGAAATTTACATATTATATTATAAATATAATAACTAAATAATATAATAGGAAATAAAAAAGATATAAAAGTACACAAATCAAATTTATCATGCTTTTTCTCTCACTTTTTCATTCTCTCTCCTCTTGCTAATTTAGCAATTTCTCTCTCCTATTGCAACACACATGGCATTAAATAATAATAAATAAAAAAATTATATCTTGCCACATAGATTAGACAGAGGGAGATTGGCAGGGTTGAGGACAGCCTAAAATAAATCTTTTTCTGTCAAAAGAGATTTTCAAAATAGAAATGAGTCGCAATTCGCACGAGAGAGGCCCAATAATTGCCTGATTTATGCCCAAACTTGACAGTAGTAATACCGTGGGACCCATGTCCACCTTGCAATGTGGAACACAAACTCTACATTTACATACACTATACTCTACATTCACAATTTGTAAATTCCACATTCACACATTACAGGATTATATGTTTAGTAACTATATTACCACTGTTATGCATTCACACATTCAAAACTCTATATTCACAGGTCATATACTCCATATTCACAACTTGAGAACTCCACATTCACACATTACAGGGCTACAAGTTACTAAAACTTCTTAACTCTATTACAGATTCACACATGCATAACTCTACATTTACGATTTCTATACTCTACATTCACACTTTGAAACCTCTATATTCACACATTTTTGGACAACTCTATATTCCAGCAATATGTTTACTAATTTTTTTCTTAAAATAAATTAAAAAAGACAAAACGACGTAGTTTTGGACCCAGATCCACCTTGCAAGGTGGACCTGGGTCCACGGCATAATTTGCCAATCGTTATACCCTGCACCACGCCACGTACGTAAAACGACGTTGTTTTGGTGTTAGTAGATGCGGACTCGAATGACTCAGGGAATTCATTATCTATAATACACATAATCATTATCTATAATACACAGAACGTTTGCCTAGAATACACAGAATGTTTGCCCAGAATACACAGAATATTGACACAAAATACATAGATGTTATTGGACGCGAATGACTCCAGGGAATTCATTATCTATAATACACATAATCATTATATAGAATACACAGAATGTTTGCCTAGAATACACAGAATGTTTTCCCATAATACACAGAATATTGACCCAAAATACACAGAACTCATCCTCCTAACATTCGAATGCACAAACACATCATAACTTGTGTTAATAACATGAATACACATAATATTTACACAAAACACACAGAACACATCCTCCTAAACATTCGAATGCACAAACATATCACAACATGTGTTACTAACATGAAATCACAACATGTGTTACTAACATGAATACACATAATGGTTGCCTATAATACACAGAACGGTTGCCTAGAATACACAGAATGATTGCCTGGAATACACAGAATATTAACATAAATACAGAGACCGGCCGAAACGGGAAACGTGATTTCCAAAAAAAACGGACGATTAGTTTATAATGCTCAAAATGATGTCGTTTAGGTACGTGGTGCACATTGCTATGTGCACCGTGGTGCACAGTATAATTTGCCATAATTTGCGCAAACTTGGTTGGAGAATAGGCTGCAGTGAAAGTTGGGGTAAATTTTGAGTATTGACAATTCAAGTAGGTCCAATGCAGTATGAAGATAATAGAATGAGCTGAAGTAATTATTTATTTTGTATTCACGTTCCATTTGACCATAAAGCGAGAGAGATAAACTCTACAACGTCCCTGGTTTGAAATGACGTCGTTTCAATGTTAATAGGCCTGGACCCGAAGTCTCCAGGGAATTCATTATTTATCACACAATCCTTATTTAGAAATTAGAATACACAGAACGTTTGTTCAGAATATATAGAATATTGACACAAAATACATAAAACTTATCCTCCTAACATTCGAATGCACAAATTCACCGTTCAGGGAGTAAAATATCTTATTTATTCTTTACCTGATTTAATCAAGGGAATAACTAATTATCATTGCTGGAATTACCATTTCCACTTTTGAATTGGCAATTGATAACTGGAATGTTCCAGTTCACTGGAACAAATTCCTGTGAACTGGAATGCATCTGAGTTCGGTTTCTTTTTCACTTATTGCCTATTTATGTTCAATTGCACTCCTTTTTCACTTATTGCCTATTTATGTTCAATTGCACTCCAGGTCATGGATCCAATTAGAGAATGCTAAATTGGACCAATATTATTGAAGAAACAAAGGCTAAAATTGCAACTTTAGAAAAAATGCTAGAAGATGCTAAGAATGTTTTAGCTGATCGGGCTGAGCTGATTTTATCATTGACACGTATAAATGGCCTTGGCCTGCTTTTTGAAGTGGATGGCTTGCTTCTTATCCTCCTTGGGCCAGGGGATGGTGCTCTTCCACCACCCCCACCTCGAACATCACCCCACCAACTGTTCCGCTTTCATCATCACCTCACATGTTCCGCCATCATCATCACCTCCTCCACTATCCTAACCTGTTTCGTCGGCATCCTTACATCCTCTACCCTTCTAAGATTGATACTGAGCAAGGCAGGCCGCCCAGGGCCCATGCTTGAAAAGGGTCCATTCATTTAACTTAGAATCACTAATAGAATCACAATTAACTACTCTGATACTAGCTCTAATGTGCTCTGATCCTTCATGTAACTTAGAATCACTAATAGAATCACAATTAACTACTCTGATACTAGCTCTAATATGCTCTGATCCTTCATGTAACTTAGAATCACTAATAGAATCACAATTAACTACTCTGATACTAGCTCTAATATGCTCTGGTCCTAGCTCTGATATGCTCTATATATACGTTTTATTTGCATATTTACTTTGTACAATTAACAGTCTGGAAGCTTTGTGAGGAATGTTGTTGGAGATGTTTCTATAGCTTTAGATATGCTCTAAGATTAGTGTTTGAAAGACTAGTAAAGAAACGAGTTATTTAACACCGGTCTCCCAGTCTCCTTCACATTCAGCTCTCCTCCCCTAGCCAGTCCACCTTCCTTAATTATCAACTCCTCTTTAACCCAATATTATTGAAGAAACAAAAGCTAAAATTGCAACTTTAGAAAAAATGCTCGAATATGCTAAGAAGGTCCGATCGCGCATTGGGGAATTGGATGCATATGTCAGAGAGCTGGAGTCAAAATTAAGCACAACTCAGGAGAAGATATCCAAAATGGAAGCCACTACTAAAACTATTGTGGCCAAACTTTTGAAGGCTGGAAGCATAGTGAAGGATGCTGCTGCAGATGTTACTTTAGCATTAGATAGGCTTTAGAACAGGAATGACAGTTTTATATTCTTTTTGCACACCAATGGTGCTTTCAAGTGCATTTTTGCTAGTGACAAGGGTATACACATACTTTCTGCATATTGTGATTGAATGAATGGGTTTTTACCTCAGGACTTATGCATCACATAATAGACATGTTTTGTTGCTTGAAAGTTTCTGATTTTGATTGATAGCCATGCATCTTAGCAGCATGCAGTAGAGAATTAAGTCCAGTTTCTAGTGTATTTGGATGACCTGAACCAAATGACCCTAAGTGTTATATGTTATTAATTCATTAATTAAAAAGAATTAATATTTTGGTTTGATATTATTTTCTTATTCCATGTATATTTATAATTTTTATGAAGATGTTAAAACGTGTAAAAATGTTACGTAGTATATTTCAAGAATATAAATTAATACGGAGTGTGTATATTTACTTCACAGTGTGCTCCCCATTGCGGTTACGACATGTTGACATCCCCAAAAACTCCATCGTGCACGTCAACGTGTGGGCCGTAGCTCGCGATTCGGGCGTGTGGAAGAAGCCTCTGGAATTCCGACCTGAACAGTTCGTGGAGGAGGATGTGGACATGAAGGAGACTAATATCTTCCACATTTTCAATGGTAGAAAGAAACAAACCAAATTAAGTAAATATTATTATATTTTAATTTTTACCATAATAAAAGATCATAGAAAACTATTGAGGTTCACACGTTTTTTAAGGTTCTTTTCAGGTTCACACGTTTTTAGTGGCAATGGTGATTTCTTCGTTTTGATGCAAAATTAAAATTTATTTAATTTTTGGATATTTCGATTCTCTAATATAGATATAGATTGACTTTTATATAATTTGTTATATATATATATATATATATATATATATATAGGTTGGAGTAATATATCATTGGTAATCTCCAGCATCTCACTATCGTATTGCATGTATTTCTATATCAAAAGTAACCTACTTTCTCTACAACAATTTTAAATTCTTAATCCCTATATTTCAGATCTAGATTGTGCTGTTTTTTGTTGTTGGTGGTGGTTTCTCTATTCCCTTCAATTTCGAATTCTTAATTCCTGCATTGTATTTCAGATCTAGATTGTGTTGTATTCTTTTCTGTTTCTCTATTTCAAATTTGTACACTGCATTGTATTTTAAATGTAGATGGTTCATATTGCAATTTCGAATTCTTAATCCCTACATTTTATTTCAGATCTAGATTATGTTGTATTCTTTTCGGTTTCTCTTGCAATTTCAAATTCTTAATCCTTGCATTCTGGATGTAGATTGTGTTGTATCCTTTTCAATTTCTCTACTATAATTTTGAATTCTTAATCCCTGCATTTCGATTTCTCTTATGCAATTTTGAATTCTTAATCAGTGCATTTCAAATTTAGATTGTGTTGCATTTTTTTTTTTTTGTTATATTCTGTGATTATATATTTTACTATTTGTGTTTGTATATTTGTACGGTTACGTTTGATTGAATCTCTTAGGCCCTTCACATTAATTGTTTTTTAACCAAATTTTAAGAAAAGTTGAATAAAGTGGAGGAGGAGGAGAAGTGAGAGACTGGGTGATATCCTTGCTTTATTTATTTTTTTAAGTTTCATATTTTTGTTTTGTTTTGTTTTTTTCCTTTTTCCTTCCTCTCCCATTTTCTCTTTCCTAATCATAACTGTAAAAACTTTTCGAAAACATTCTATTAAAAAAAGTCTTAGGCTGGTGCACAAAATATTTTGCTTCGAATTTGGACATTTTTGAATTATTGAATCAGTTAATTGGATTTAAAATTCTACACTTCTTTCCGGGTAAGGTTATGGCGACCAACGAAGAGTTGAGTTAGAGTCTTATATAGCGGATTGTTTGGACTATTCAAATAGCGGAGAAGGCGAATGGTTGTTAGCGGTTATCAAATAGCGGATTGTTTGGACTTCCTCTTCTTTTATATATACATTGCCTAGTAACTTCTTTGGACTATTGAACTTAGGCTAGATTTGGAGAACTTTGACAGTATAATAAAATATAATTGCACTATATTACAAATATTTTATATTAAATTTTAAAAAGTTCAAATATAAATTCAGAGTTATAAAAATTTTAAAATTTGTTTTTTCTAAATCTTCTTATCTATTCAAGGAACGAGAAAGAAACAAATTACATGACAAATTATAGGCTACGTTGAGTTAACAAGGTTGGAAAAGAGCAAGGCCTCACGTTTTCTGGGGTTAATTCAAGACTAACAGGAATTGGGAATTGTGCAAGCCAATCCAAACCCTAATTAGTTGATTTGGTTTGAATCGATTCGATTTAGTTAAAAAAAAAAAAAAAAAAAAAAAAAAATTGTTCGTGTGTATATGTTTGAAACTTCAATTGTAATTATATATGAACTCTTTCTCTGGAAAACTCTCCTTGATATTTTCAATACTAATTTTTTTCCCTTTAAAATTTATGATAATAAAATTTTGTATTTAAATCTCTAAAATGGAGAGAATTTTTTTCCATAGTTGAATAACTTGTAATCAAACGTATATTCTGATTAAAGCAATATAGTTTGGAAATTTAAAAAAAATAAAAATAAAAATTGTATTACTATGAAGAAGGTTTGATTTTATTTTTTTATTTTTTTGAAAATAAAGGGAACCTTCATTAACGTAAGCAAAAACCAAATTCGAAATACAACTCAAAGGAACGAAATCCCAAACACCAAGAACAAATGAAGAACCAGTCGCCCGTACAAGCACGAATGTCCCTTGCAATAAAATGACATTGCTTAATAAGTAGACCACCATAAGAAATATCATGACAAGAAAATTTAAAAGTAGTGCATAAATTTTTTTTTAGACTAGTGAACAATATATGTTAGACTTTTTTTTTTTTTGAAAAAAAAAAATGGTTTTAACCATTTAGGGATTCACTATTTTTAAATTTACAATTTTTTGGTTTTAGATGGGCCATATCAGAATGAAACATGCTGGTGGAATTGTGGATATCAGATGTTAGTGAAAACAGATCAGAATTCCTGCAACATTCAATCCGAATGAACACTAAACAAAGCTAACCACTGGGCATGGAAGATGATAGAAACAAAAAGTGCATCGTTTTATACATTTTGCTAGTTTCATTTCATTCCCTCCTTACATCTTATGTAGAAGAGAGATCATACATAACAGCGACGATGCACATCATCTCAGGCCCGTCACCTCTGTGACTTTGACCCGAAAATCCATCTCGCTGCTTAAGTTTTATCACATATTTACACGCACAAAACACATATATATCTACTCAAAAGTGAGGGGCATGCCCTTTTGGCATCGCTCTCGCCTGCCTGCAAATTCCCTCCATTGTGTTGAACTCCTTTCCCAAATACAGGAGGTGAATTTGCTGAAGAAAAAAAAAATTGCTTCTCTTTTTGCTGCTATAGATGTAGCGCAAGTAGAAATGGAGGGAGAGCCCATAAATTTGAATAAAGAACTGTGGATGCTGCAAGAAGAAGCGCATCAGCTTAACTAACTTGTACCAATAAAACCGATTAAGCATAAGGAGAAATGAAAGAAAAAGGAATAAAATAGACTTTGCATTGGTGAAAAATAAGCATTAGCTTATGCTGCCGTTACTTTTCTGATAAGATTACTGTACTCACCTGATGATGGGATGTGCGAAACTAAACGCAATTTGTCAGGAGGCTCTGCATCAGAATTACTTCCTGACGGGGGATGAACACGGGCATTAACTACATTTGGCAGTGGGATTGGGCTTGGTGTAGGAACTTCGTGTGGGCTAGGTGTTGGAGCCTCTCGATGTGGTTTCAACGAGGAAGCGGGAGCAGCATTTGGTGCATATACTGGAGGTGCCATATGATTTTGTTTATGTGTTTTACTTGGAGGTGTCCCCTTCGGGCCAAAAGGACAAGCGGGAGGCTTGACCTGATGAATCTTATGTAAGTGTGGAGAAGGCACGGGGGCAGGTGTAGGTGTAGGTGATGGTGATTTCTCCCCGCTCACATGTCCACTCTTCCCAGTTTTCGAGGAAGGTGAAAACGCAGGAGCAAGATTAGTATCTTGGCGGTGGCTATGGTGTGGCAGAGGGGCCGGAGAAGGTGAGGGGCTGCCAGCATCGGGACCCCCAAGTAAGCGCGTCCAATTTGAAGAAAGGCTCACTTGTTTAACTCTGCCAAAAACAGTGTTATTGAGGCCAAGATTTTTGGCATGAGGGCCAGTAATTGTTTGAGCCAACTGCTTCATTCTCGACCTTGAAGGATTAATCCCAACTGCTAAAAGAACTTGAGACCGAACAATGGTGGGAGGATCAATAGTTGAACCCCTTAGATTTGTCAAGCTGATATATAAGTTCTGCGGGCACAAAAAAAAACAAATAAAACTCTAATTATCATGCCATATATACCATGTGAATGTAAACAATACTTCTTGATTAGACGGAATAAGATAGTGAGTACACAAATGCATTATCACAAGACAAGACAAGGATTCCTTCCATTATGAAATGTAGACAAATATACATCTTCTAAATTGCCTGGTGGCCTGCAACTCGTTGCTACTTATCTATTCCAAGAAGCCATAAGTTGGAGCAAACAATGGATTTTACAAAGTGCTTTTTGGAGTAGATAAGAGGCCATTTGCCTCTTCTCTATGAAACCCCAATTTGAGACGTTTTTTGAAAAGTTCCTTTTGATCAGACACTTATATAATGAAAATATTATACTCCAAAACTAGCTTTAATTTATTCTAAATAATCATAGAGAAATATATTTTGAGAAGTTCCTTATTATAAAATAAATAAATAAATCCTCTTGCCCCTCGTTTACTCTGGCCAAACAAGCACTATGTTAAAAATGGAAAGAGCTTCCTACAAATGTACAAGGTAATTGTAATTTAATTACTAAAAGAAAACAAAAGAAGAAAGTTAAATCTTGAAGAGTCAGCAAAAGGCCATTATACTGAAAAAGTACTAATATTTTTTGGTGCATCTTATGGGGGATGTGGGGTAAAAATGTAAAATGTATATATTTAACTATGTTCCAATGTTAGAGAAGAGTAAGAGACTAGGAGTACACAGTAAAACACAGACACAGACATATATATATATATATATATATATATATATATATATATATAGAATTATATATATATATATATATAAACAGGCAGGGAAACTCATTTAATTATCTCTTCCATTATTACGCAAGGAAATAGGTAGAAAGAGAAAAGTATTTGTGTTATAACAGCAATAATAGAAAGAATAAAGCAAAGAATTTAAAGAAAATTTCCAATCAAAATGAACTGCTTATAATGGAATCACCACAAAACAGTGCACACAAATTAAAGGTGATGACAGACAGACCTCATATGCAGTAAGATGCAAGCCCGATGTCAGCTGCCCCCGTAGCTCATCAAAATTATCTTGTATTTCCTTAATGGAAAAGTTCAAGGTGAAGTTGAAATGGAACTGCTGATTTTGCATGAGGAATGCACTCTGCGTCGGACTCACAGTAATCCCTCCTTTGAACTTCAGCACATCAAAAGATACCGGATCCCCAAACAAAGATGCAGTAGTTAAGCGCAGATTTGATTGATGAACAAGTATAGATTCAAAATTGGCCCTGACTAAACTCTGAGCTGTCTGAGAGACCCTCAAAGTTTTGACATCAGAATCAACAGCAAAGATAACTGTTGTTGTGTTCGATCCGGCTGAAGTTTCAAAAGATATTATATCGACCTGTTATAAGAAAGCCCTGAGATGAGAATTGGAAGAATACCAAAACTGACAAGTACAAAAAGGAAAACAAAAGAAGGGTTGCAGGGAATACTATACTTTTGTCTGAGCAACATTTATTTCATCAAAAATATCATCTTCAAGTTGCAAGATATAATCTTCCAAGAACCAGTCTGGTTTATCAAGCATGAACCTAGCTACTATGTCATAACCTGGAAAAAAAGTACAATACAAAAACAAATTACTAGACAAAAATGAAAAAGCGAATACCTTCCGAATTTGAAGAATGACAAATTAAAATGGGATACTTAAATGAAGTAAATGCTTCGATCAGTCCTACTTGTGGTTATGTTAACTCCATTTACACGTCCATGCCAGTGATGACATACGAATCAGAGTGTTTTAGGGTATACCCAATTACCCATACAAAGAAGAAATAATGTACTTATGTACTATATTCCACCACCCAAAGGCAGATGAAATTCAGGTCACAGCAGGAATAAACTCCAGGAAAGAAAACACCATTAATGGTCATAAATTGGTATCCAATCTCATTAGCAATCTACAGATAATTATCACTTTGTTTGACATGTTTTGTTAAAAGAAAGGTGAAGCAATAAGAACATTAACTACTTACATCCAACATCATCAGGAAGTCATTTATCAATATATCTTAACATCACCAGAGCAGTGAGCTATGCATTAAGGTTACAGGGCTCCATATCACATTATTTATGTCTCACTTACCTTCTTTCATGAGTCTGACTTGTCACTGGGGCTCTAAGGATGTCTTCCTGAGGAAGATGAGTGGGATTGAAATATTACATTACTTTTTTTTCTGAAAGGAATGGGTTAAATATTGATTTTCACCATATCACCACAACCAAGAACTCTTGGAGAAGAGTACCACGATCATATAGTCATGCAGATATCAAGAACTGCTAACATGATAAAGTTATAAAAATGAAATACCTTATTGCTTGCACTAGTTAGTTAAATCCAGCTTTATTATTGACATTCAAAACCTGTGGGAGTGAGCATACATCACTCGGGGAACCTAAAGAGTGCCCAGTTGTGCACTGCTAATAAATCCACCAGTGAAGGCAGAAGAAATTCTGGTAATATCAAGTATTAAAAAACAGATAAAATATCCCTAGCTGATTGTTGAGTGTCAAATGAAACTTAGAAGCCAATTAAGCAAAGGGTCAAAATGAAATTTCGCAAATGTTTCAAATTTGCGTGATCTATCCTATTTATGTTTAAACTTCCACTCACAAGATTTAATGGTAATGAAGAAAAATTAATGTAAGATAAGCTTTAATCCTACATTCACATGTCAATTTCAAATTTCAAGTTGGCCAATTTTCACTTTTGGGAAATCATACCCTGTTACAATATTACCCTCAAATATAGCTAAAGGGTTAAGAAACTAAGCAAAACCATTATAGAAACTATCCTAGTCAATTCCATTTCTTGAAGCCCAGCAAAAAGCAATCCACATCTAAATTCGTACCAAATTAGAAATAAACAGCTAAAACACCGACAAGGTTTACCACTTCAAAACCAGCAAAATTGACCTAATTTATCCGACTAAAACAAACTCAAAATTCAAAATGCTCTGCTTAACCCAGAAAAGATCAAGAATCCAACAGCAAAACTGATCACTCCAAATAGCAAGTAAATTAAATGAATAAATTAGCTAGCATTTGTAATTTAAATAAATACCCAGTTACCCAAATGAAACCATTAAAAAAAGAAAGAAAGAAAGGAGATCTGTCGGTGCATACAGTGTGAAGTTATGGAATTGACAGACCAAACAATCAAGAAAAAAAGTGGGTACCTCCAAATCTGGAATCGGGATCCGGAGGCCCAGGATTTGAAGAGCGGAAGAATGGGAGCAAGAAGACGGCAGAGATAAAGACGGCCAGAGAAAGCAGCAGAGCAAACACACATCTGAAGCTCACCCACAGCCTGAATCTGCTGCAGCTATTGTTGGATGCATTCGACCCCGTGCCCTGCTGACGCACTGCTGCTGTCGGCAATGACTGCTCTTCATCTACCTTCCCCATTGTAATGGTAATAGCGGCAATGCGGGTTTTTGTTAGTCTCCATAGCTGTTGTGGTTTGGTGAGAGACTCTCCATCCCCATGCCTATCTTCTCGACTCTTCCTTCTCTTTCCCTTTTGCCCTTTTGTGTGTTGGAGGAGAGAGAGGAAAAAAGGCTTTTCTTGGTGAGAAACTAAGAATAACAGTCCTTGTTGGGTTAGAAATGAGGAAGTTGGAACTAAGAATGGTAGAAGTAACTCTCTCTACTGCTGCTAAGTGCTAATCTTTGGACATAAACTTCAAATTTGTGTGTTTTGTTTTTCTCAATTTGTCATGAAATACACGCCTTGATTTGCCTCTTACAACTGACAATTGTTTAATGTTTTAATACAGACCTCCCCATTTTGAGTGAGTTAAACGGATCACATTTTCAATCTCCCTATTAAATTACATTTTTATTACCCTATCCACTTTTTGAATAAATACTCAAATTTATTCGTTATTAACTTCATGTCTACCCTTATGCAAAAATAAATAAATAAATAAATGTAAGTAAACTTTTTACTTTGTGGTGTGAATGACATTTTGTTATTTTTAATATGAAAGGTTTTAGGTTTATGTTTTTTCTGCCAAAAAGATCTTTCATATGGAAGGTTTCAGATTTATGTTTTTTCTGTCCAAAATATTAAATCTCCAACCCACGTGCCGGTCCGACAAAGCATATGGAAATGTAAATATAAACATTTGTTTATATCTCTAATATTTCTTTCCAAATTTCATAAGTGTGACCAACTGAGTTGTCAACGGGAAAGTTTTAGGTTTATGTTGAATAGATACTTGAATTAGCTAGGTTAGAGTAAATGTAAAAAGAATCTAAAAAAAAGAAAACAAAATTTATTATATTTGCAGATAAATCTTGCATTATATGATGTTGCAATGCAAGATTTGTCTGTCTATCAATATACGTCCATTTACTTTAATTTCATGTCTCAGAATTTATATATTGCATTTATGAGGCAATAAATTGTAGTCAAGTCAGTTTGACTGTAGTATTTGTTTTTTCAAATTTAGAAAAATGGAGACAAAATGGGTCTACTTGTGAATAATAAATGAAAGTTAAAAATTTTTTAAAAGAAATGTTAAGATGAAGGAATTGGTTGTGCGCTATGCTTTCTGATTTATTGGTTTACCTGCAAATCAGTTAGGCTCACAATCGAAATCGAAATCGAAAAGGAGGTGTGAGTTGGTTGAGCGTCCGCCTCAGAATAAATACAAAACTTGCCATAGCTCAAAGTCATATCAATTTTATTAGTATTTGTTTATTTGGAACTTCACACCTTAATCAAATTAAATGTCAACCAATCAACCTTGCTGCATACTGCTTGCCTTGCCAATTGCCAGTGCCGGATATTGCTTCGGATAGATGGCTAAGTCTGATCTGATTAATAAGGATTGATTATTGTTATCATGTGAATTTATAGAAAAAGTGTTTACATCACGAACTTGTGAGAACAAGACAAAGTTGAAAATATAAAATAAGAGCACCAAATATTTCCAGCAAATAGAACGGTTGAAATTGCTTATCTAAACGGTTGAAATGTAAATTATTCAAATGAAAGTTTTTGGCAAATTATACTCAATTGGGATTTACTTTACACTGTGAATCATGATTTAAAATGATATGAATCTTGATTTATGTGTGTGTAAAAAATTAAATGTGTATAAAATGTTAACTGCAAACACATAATATATTAACTAGTTAAGATATTATATGTATGCAGCTTATATATTATATATTTGTAGTTAGCATATTATATTTCTTCAATTTTTTTTTGAAAGCTATTTCTTCAATTTATTTATATGAATATAATTTATTAACTGAAGACACATAATATATAGTAACTATATGTGTATAATTTTTAGACCATTGTGGACCTTAGTCCTTGGTAAAACAATTGCACATATCTTGGTGAATACGGGATGGCCCAACTAAAGTGTATAACAAGTGCACATTTCATGGTGAGTACGGGCTGGCCCAACTAATATAATTGGGCTTGATTGGTATACTAACATTTATCGGACAAAACGGTGCGGTATGCGTAGCTCCCATTTTCTTTTCTTACTCCAATCCACAGTCCACGCGCGTCCTGGCTACGTGGTCACCGCGTATATAGATAGAGATCCAGGCCGAAGCCCGAAGGGATTACTCTTACTAGGGTTTTAGGATCGTTGTTGTCTCCTTCCTTCCAGTCTTCATTTGCGCTCTTGCCCACTCTCTCTTGTAACCATGACTGCTCAATCTCAAGAAGAGCTTCTTGCCGCCCAGCTCGAACAGCAGAAGATCGAGGTGAGACCTCACTCTATTGCCGCAAGCTTATGTATGCATGTTATTGTGTGTGTCACATGACCCTAGGAGTGAAAAAAAGGTTGAATCTGGAGGTTTCCGCTACTGATTTAAGAGCAATCTGTTAATTGGGTTCGATTGTTTTGCATATTTGCTGTGAATCGAATGTCATTTTAGTTTTCGTTTGATTTGTTGAAGTAATGTTTGTTTTACGGTCACTTCATCCTTACCTAAAACTCCGGACCAGCTGAATATCAATAGTAGTGAGATCTAGGATGAATTTAGAGTATAGTTGGGAAGATTGAATAAAAAGATGCAGTTGTTTGTTTTGTTTGGAAAATGATGATTTTGGTGAAGCTATCAGGGATATTTAACTCTCTTCTTGTCGGAAATTGAACTGATTGGGGGTGGGTGGTGAATGATTTTAGTAAAATTTTCTGCTATATCCGTTTAGGCTTTCTCTTGAACCAAAAAAAGTACTGGAAAGGATGTTAGTGTTTAAACAAGTAATGACCTTTCTTAACAATATTAGTTGAAAAGGGGAAGTAGAAAGAAAGAGCCAATGATTGTTGTGTGAAAATTTGAGAGGGTGTACACAAATCTGTGATAGTATCTGATATCAGAATAATATAATTTTAGTTTAATTATTTGACCTTACACTTATTATAACAAGTGCATATTTTGTGCTCCACATTATAGTTTTGCATAGCAACTCACTTGTGTAATACACTTTTTGAGAACCAGATGTTAATATCATGTAAGTAAATAAATTCAAAGGAAAACAATGCATCATAGCATTCTGGCATTGTGTGCTCAATGAACTTCTTTAAGGATCTTTCACACTTGGTAGTTGCAGTGAAAGGATGACAATATTATGCATCCAAAGGGAAATTAACAGGAAAGTATGACATATCAGATCTCATGAGTTATACATGAATGACCACTAGCAAGTAGCAACTTTGAAAGTTTAAATTTTTTTTTTTGACAATATAGGCATTAAGTTTAATTTTTTTTAGATTATGTACTGAGCATATGTCATGCAGACTGAGGTGCCAGTTGTGGAGGATGACGATGATGAAGATGATGATGACGACGACGATGATGACAAAGATGAAGATGAAGGTAAGAGTATGATGGTTTATTGACTGTTTGTATCTATTTCAGTAATTGTGAAGTGAGAATTTTACCTTCCTATTGGTTCATATAATTTAATGTTGATCGGTATGCTTTGTTTCAGTATATATATTCATTCCCATTATTTCTTTATTCCCATGTAGCTTAATTTTAGTTAAGTGTCTTTCATTGTTGGCAGAACATGGAGATGGTAGTGGTAGGTCAAAGCAGAGTAGGAGTGAGAAGAAGAGTCGTAAGGCTATGATAAAGCTAGGAATGAAGCCCATTGCTGGTGTCAGCCGTGTCACGGTCAAGAAGAGCAAGAATGTTAGTTAATTATTTACTTAACGAGATGACATATCTTTCTTGGTGATTAATTCTTATTTCATGTTATTTTTCAGATTCTATTTGTCATCTCAAAACCAGATGTTTTCAAGAGTCCCACTTCAGACACATATGTTATATTTGGTGAGGCGAAGATTGAGGATTTGAGCTCACAATTGCAGACTCAAGCTGCCGAGCAATTCAAGGCTCCTAATCTCAGCAATGTGGTGTCAAAGCCTGAGCCATCAACGGCAGTTCAAGATGATGAGGATGTAGATGAGACCGGTGTAGAGCCCAAGGACATTGAGTTGGTTATGACCCAAGCAGGTGTTTCAAGGGCAAAGGCTGTCAAAGCTCTCAAGGCTGCTGATGGGGATATTGTTTCAGCTATTATGGAGCTTACAAATTAGAAAATCCCCTTTTAGTTTTGTTTTTATAACATTCTGAGTGATATTTTCTTTTTATATAATATGCTTGGATCTTTGAATTTTGAACTTATGAATTTCTGCTCTTGTGTTTGATATCTATTATGGTTCTTGTGTGTTGGTAGAGATTAAATGTTTGGATTATCGGTATTTATAAGGAAATGTAGAAAATGTTGTTGATAATGATATTTGTTTTAAGGTTATAAAATAGTTGAACATGAAAACAAAGAAAGATATATGTTTCTAAATACTCATATTAACGATTTTAAAAGTCTGGTGGTATTCTTTTTGATATAGACTTTTAAAGATTTAAAGTAAATAAATTATAAAATAGTTGAACATGAAAATAAAGAATGATATTGATATAGACTTTTAAAGATTTAAAGGAAATAAATTATAAAATAGTTGAACATGAAAACAAAGAATGATATTGATATAGACTTTTAAAGATTTAAAGGAAATAAATTATAAAATAGTTGAACATGAAAACAAAGAATGATATTCTAAATGTCACCCTAAGATTAAAATTTAAATTTATAAATGTTTCATATACTTTTGTAGAGTCTTACAAATTTTAAAAGATTTAAATTTATAAATGTTTCATATACTTTTATAGAGTCTTACAAATTTTAAAAGATGCTATTAAGGAACTCATGAACTTAGATAATAATATTTGTTCAAGGTTATAAAATAGTTGAACATGAAAACTTAGATAATGATATTTGTTTCAAGGTTATAAAATAGTTGAACATGAAAACAAAGAAACGAACTTGGATAATAATATTTGTTTCATATTTATAAAATAGTTGAAACACGAAAACAAAGAAGGATATGTTTCTAAATTTCACGTAAAATTAAAATTGATTAAATGTTGGCAGGAATGGCAGCTGGCTTTATTACACATGATAGTGGCCCATTATCGTTTAAATGTTTTGTATGTATAAATACTAAAATACCAATTTATTGTATTGTGCCTTGATCGATTAGAGGAGATGAAGAGTTGAAGAGCTTTTGTGTGCAGAGTGTACATTTAAGAATGGAGGCTGATAGACGGGACGACTCACTTCCTTCACAAAACTCAAGAATAGTCTAGAGTAAGTTGAGTGTATCAAAAAAAAAGTTTAAACATAGAGCTCTAGGATTCTCATTTATTTGTTCAGCCTTTTATTAACTTTTAAAGATGGAAGTATCATTGCTCACATGCTTAATGAAACAGATCAGACTGTAATGCTCAGTTGATCACATGTATACATGTGCAAATGATTCCAAAGGTAAAGGATTAGACTACAAATTTTGCAAGTAAAAGTCCAAAAATGTGATTCTAATCTAATACTATATTATTCATATTTATATTCTTCAAACTTAATGGAAAAATTGTGGATAAGATTGGCAGCCAAGAGCTTGTCTCTAAAGCAATGAAGGTCCCTTTTCAATTTTCATGCCAGCGAGCCTTTAAATCTTGACACACAAGTAAGAATGGGAATAGTTTGACCATATGCTTTTCCCAAGAAAGTGGCCTTTGGTTCATCAAACATTGCCTTATTTGTCTCTCATGCTGGCACATATTTGACACCAAATACTACCAAATAAATGTAAAAGCAATGAACAACATGAAAGGGAAAGGGAAAGGATCACAAGCCTGGCAAAGAAGTATGAGTTTAATTTACTGGGAATCAAAATTAAACGACAAAAAAGAAAATACATGTATCCATTGACAGCATGGGAACAAGGAGAGTTGTCTCTACCATTAGAGACTTTGTTCGACTAAAGGTACAATATTATTATCACAACAAAGAATGCAGTATACAAGAAAGTTTCATGCTGACCAACCTTGCTATTCAAATGGCCAATTAGAGTACTCGCTATAATGACGATATTCCTGGCTGGTCTCTACGTTGGTTTCAGGCACTGCAACTGCAGTGTGGCGTGCATGAGAGCGAGACGAACCAAAGGGCCACAGGAAAGACCATGGTCTCCTCCTCTCTCGGTTTTCGCTAGTGCTCTCCCTCCTACTTTCCCTTCTGTCAAATCTCCTACTGTTGCTTCTATTCTGACTCCTGGAGTTCTGGCTATGGCTATTACTATCGCCCAATCTCTCGGGAGTCAGCTCCCGGCGACAAACTGGGCATGAATTGCGTTGTTGTAGCCATGGGATGATACAATCAGAGTGATATAAATGCTTGCAAGGCAGTTTTCTTACTTCTGTCCCCATTTCATATTTCTCTTTACAAACAGGGCAGTGAAGATCAGACCGGACATGTTTCCTTGATATCTTGACTGTAGGAAGGGATTCAATTGAAGATCTTGAGGCCGGGGGAGGAACAGTTCGGTTCGTACTGATGATATCGTCAAAGAATTCTTCCACTCCTGGACCAATAAAATAATCACCACCATGTTCTCTTCTGAAACCAAGAGCCTCGTTGAGAAACTCAAGAACTCCTCCATTGTCAGGTATCATTACTGGCATATCACCACTGAAGATCAGCAATGGATTCCACGAGCTATTGTGCTCAGGCTCCCTATCCGATATCCCCCTATTGCCAGAGCCACTACCTCTAACTGATCTTTGCCGCCTCAAGAAACTGGAGATAGCTTCCATGAACCTTGGCCTTTGGTTCTCATATTCAGGGTTCGTCGTCATTATCTCATCAAGCTCTTGCACAAACCCTCCATGGCAGTTAGGGCACGCCACATTTTCTCTCGTAAGATATACCGGTTGTCTACAGGTATAGCACCAATGGCTGCATCTGTCACTCGACATCCTTATTCCTTACTCGCCCTAGCTCTGATTTCGCTTGATCCAAGTTCCTCAGCCCCAGATGTATTCTCGAACCCGCTATCTGACATGCATCTCAAAGGAAAAGAACAGGAAAGAATCATCACATTGAGTTCCATCAAGATTAAAGGGAGTAGCAAATTGAAGAACAATAAAGCCAGCACAAAACATTACAATACTTGAAGCTACTAACACACATTATTCACTATCTTGATCCATCCCAGATGGCATCTAGTTCAGTTAAAGATCATAGATTATTTCCTTTTTTTTCAATATTATTCTTCCTAAAGACTAGATAGATATGTAGAATAATATCTAAAGCAGATGTAATAGCAATTACTAGCTGTTTTCAGTCATTCATGAATCACGGAACCAATCACAACAGAAACTCTGTACTTTCACAGATTCAAAGAAGCTAACAAATATAAAAAGAAATGGAAAGAGGATCAAGATTCAGCATTTGGAATAAACCAACAAGAAAGGTAAAAAAATCCAAGAAGATTACAGTATCATCTACAGCACTTTAGGATTTAATAAAATCCCCCAAACTTCACTAGCATTTCATTTCTCAAAAATGCATCAACCCATCACCCAAAGACCAAAGCTTTTTATGCCTTCATAACAAAACATCAACAAATCTGAAAGCTTAGAGGCTTGATTCACTAGTTACTTCATTATCATCGGAGTACCAATTTTGCACCAAATCTAAAGAATAACCATATACTAAGAATCTAAGAGACCCACGAAAAAAAAAAAAAAGAGTAAAGAAATGAGGGAAGTACTAAAAAAAAGGTAAATGGCATATATAATATGGATAGCTATATACCTTTAATTAAGATGCTGAAATTTCAAGTAGAAGAACCCAGATTGAGAAAATGCATACACACAAGTAGAGAGAGAGGGAGAGAGAGGGAGAGAGAGAGAGAGAGAGAGGGGATGAGTATGGAGATGTGAGAGTGGGACGCAGACAAAGGGAGTGAGTGTGAGTAGGCAAAAGTTATCGGGAGAGTAAGTGAGTAATAATGATGATGATACGGTTGTTTGGTGTTTATTATTCATTTTTTAATCATATGCATTGCTGTTTGGGCACTCCTATCCTATCCTTTTACTGTTTCTACCCCAATTATGTGTTACTTTTATTGAATGAACATTTTATTATACGGAGTGATAAAATAGTTAATTTAGTCCCTAAATTATTTGTTTGGTGATCATTCTTTCTCATCATGTAGCTATTAAAATTAACCGTGATGGAATGAAATGAATTTACTTATTTATCCTTCCATCACCGTTAATTTTAACAGCTATTTGAGGTGACGGGCTAAAATGACCGCCAAATAAACAATTTAAAGACTAAATAAGTTCACATGTATAATTAAATTACCTATTCTAATATAATTGAGAGACTAAAATATAGTCATTCTTTCTATGTATACATAGAATGCACTCTCAATCAGTAATTGTGAATTTTTTAGTCATTTAAAAAAATATGTTTTTATCAAGTACTTTTATAAGTTAATTTTTTAGTCATTTAAAAAAATATAAGTTATTATCAAGTACTTTTATAAGTTGAAACCTAAAAGTATGATGAGTACAAATGATAATTTATTAGAGTTGATGTAATGTATAAAAATTGATTTCATTTTTTACGCCCCCACGCTAGTTTTATTTTATTAGCAACACTAAAGTATCATTTTAATTTTGTTACAATTTTATTTGACAATACTGTTACAATTTTATTTGTTGCATGAGTTCTATTTTCTGGTTTCATTTTTCACGCACACTAGTTTAATTATATAACACTGAAGTATATATAATTTTAATTTTTTTGTAAGTATATATAATTTTAATTTTTTTTTGGTAAATTCAAGGACTCTTTCTCTAGGTACACCCACGTTCGCTCCGAGAGGCACAGAAGCTGGCCCAGGGAAAATCGTCCCACAAAGAGAGCTCACTTAGCTTGCCACTTGAACTACCTCATCATTGGGTTATATATAATTTTAATTACACTTCATGTTCATTTGACAATATATGTTATTGGGAGTTTTGATTTTTAGTTTCATTTTTCACACACACTAGTTTCATTATAGCAACATTAAAGTATCATTTTAATTCTATTATAGTTTCATTTGACTTTATTGTTATTACATGAATTCTATTTTATAATTTCATTTTTCACACACTAAAGTATCATTTTAACTCCAGATTTCACTTAACAATTGTATTGGACCGTGATCCACTCTATAACAACTCACCCACCACGGGTAAAATGGGCTAAATGTTCTAATTAGCTCTTTTTTGACAGTTCAATTACTCCGTATTATTAAGGGTGAGCTACTTGATCTACTTATTTGGTTGACCATTTTTTTTCCTTGGTATGCATACATTTGTTTAATGTTATAGCAACTTTAAGCTCTAGGGCCAAGGGCCTTGTGGTCCAGTGGCATCAAACCCTTCCCTGTATACGGGAGGTGGTGGGTCCGAGCCTCAGTGCTATACTGTAATAGAGTCAGTAGCATTCAAAAAAAAAAAAAAAAAACTCTAGATATTATATATTTTCAAAACCTTCAATTTTTTACTTTTTGTATATAGAGTATCTATCATTATAAAACTAATTTGAATTTAGTTCAAATCTTCCCGTTCAAGTTTTACTTAGGATCGGAAAATATGGTAAACATGGCTAATTAAAACATCCTTTTTCATCTTCATTCAAATCTCAGTTCTTCACTTGGAACTTTGGAATAATTCATATGTTTCACGTTCAAGGAAAAAGGCGTGTATCAACATATTTACTTTGGGATAATCGCAGATTATATTATAGTATTTGATGAAGTTGAATTTGAAATTAATACGCAAACGATGGAGTTTAGTTTATGGGTTTAAAATTAATAAAATGGTACGACATTGTGGGTTTAAAAGTGAAATTAAATAACATAGTACATATATAATCGCAGATTATGCATGTTATTTTAAACCTGAGGCATGTTTTTCATGTTCATGGTATCTCCATTATATTTCTCCATCTGGTCCCTGCAAAAAAAGGGAGGAATAATTCAATCAAAGGGTTCCAACTAATCATTGCAGTTCTTGCCCAATATAATCATCATGCTCTCTCATTGCTGCAATAATAAGATGATTTTGATGGCGTCTGCCACGCTGGCATCCGCCTCTCGTCCGATTTTGAACACGAATGCAGGGCTCAGGTTAGTTATATATGTTCTTGATGATATACTTTTAACTCATGAGATTGTGAAGAAAGAAGAATACATGCATGCATGTTCTCATTGGGAGTATGTATCTGAATATGTAAGTAATAATGGTTTTACAGTGTTGTTAACAAAGGCTGCAAACTCGTTGGGTGTGGCTCTGCTGTGCCAAGTTTGAGAATTTCGAACGATGATCTTTCAAAAATGGTGGATACTAACGATGAGTGGATCTCAACACGGACAGGAATTCGACATCGAAGAGTTCTTTCAGGTCAGTCTTTGTAAATTTCGCGCATTATTATTATATATGCTACTTGACATTAGTATCTGGGACTGGGTAATCCTGTAAAAAAAAAAAAAAAAAAAAGTCTTTTTATGCATTTCAATTTGGTAACATATACTATCGGTTTGTTTAGGCAAAGAAAGTTTAACATCTCTAGCTGTAGAGGCTTCGAGGAAAGCTCTTGAGATGGGTGAAGTTGACCCTGAAGATGTGGATCTAATTTTGTTGTGTTCTTCCACTCCAGATGAACTTTTTGGTAATGCCCCACAGGTATATATATAATTTTAATACTCTTAGGCCTGTTTCAACTTTCAAGTACTCTTATCCTGGACATAATTAACTACCTATATACCTTCTGGTTATTTACTTTTTCTTCTAAGTAATGTTATTCCCAATGTCTATATATGTGTTCAACACTCAGATACAAAATTTGTTGGGGTGCAAAAGCTATCCATTATCTTTTGATATCAGTGCTGCTTGTAGCGGGTTCATGCTGGGATTGTTTTCTGCTTCTTGCTATATAAAAGGTAGATAATTATAAGATTGATGAATATCATGGGATTTTTTTCAATTCCCAGAGCTGAAAAGAGTGTTATAACAATTATGCCAAGTGAAATTGAAATCTCAAACTTGAGATTGGATAAATTGTATTCTTAGCTTATTGACCCATCAATCCTTACATTCTTATTAATTAATGTCCTTGAACTGATAATAGATATATGTTCATTACTATAAAATACAATACAGCTGGTGGCTTTAAGAATGTTCTTGTAATTGGGGCTGATGCTATTTCCCGGTTTGTTGATTGGTCTGATAGAGGATCCTGTATTCTCTTTGGTGATGCTGCAGCTGCTGTATTGATTCAGGTAGCTATTTCCCAACATTCAAATAATCCCCCCTACCTGGCACTCATCTTGAATCGCAATCTCATGAATCAGAATTTTTACTTTTTACAGGAGTGTGATATAAGTGAAGATTTTTTGTTTAGTTGTGACTTCCATAGTAATGGTGAAGGTTTAAGGTAAATGCAATCATTCATCTCCTCTTTCTGTATGTGATGCAATCTCACTATTAGCTTAAAGTATTAGTTAAGATGGAACGTACCGTGGGTGTTGCAGGCACTTAAGTTGTCCTCTAAAAGAGGATGGAACAAACCATTCTCCAACCACAAATGGTTTTCCACACAAAGGCGGCTTTTCTTATTCCCGCCTGCAAATGAATGGTAAGGAGGTTTTCAAGTTTGCAGTTGGCGTCGTGCCTCGATCCATCAAAGCTGCCTTGGGGAAGACAGCTCTTGCTCTCTCCGACATTGATTGGTTACTTCTTCATCAGGTTCGAGTCTAGCTATTTTCAGTAGGTGTGGCCATCATGAACTGAACATATATATGAAATGAGGATTTGTTGTTGAATATAATGGTGCAGGCAAATCAAAGGATTATTGATGCAGTGGCGGCGCGCATGGAGTTCCCAGCAGAGAGGGTGATATCAAACTTGGTGAACTATGGAAATACGAGTGCTGCTTCTATTCCATTGGCATTGGATGAGGCTGTTCGAGCTGGGAAGATACAGGCCGGCCACACGATTGCTGCTGCTGGATTCGGAGCCGGCCTTACCTGGGGTTCTGCAATTATCCGGTGGCGCTGACCACCCATTCTCCATCTCCGGCCGCCCACCCACCGGTGCTTGCTTGCTTGTCACTGTAGATAAAGATTGTTAAAATACCCTCAGTTAGTTACTATATAAGCTCATGAATAATGTAAACAAGTGGAGGGAGGACAATCCAGAATATGACATTCGTTTTTTCTTCTCTTCTTCAGCTCGCCCAGCTCTCTGCAACTCCATCTCAACCCTAACTGTTACACTCACTTGTAAACAACAACTGAAATGAAATGCTCCGAATAATTTATCAAAAGGCGTTTGAAAGGGGTTTATACTTTATATTGTTCACGGGATACAGAAATCAGTAAAGAAATATGATTTAATTGTGCACCTATCAGAATCTACAGAGGTCCACACAACATAAATCCCAAATTTCCACTATCCAACATTGGACTGTGACTAAGCATTAGATTAAAGCACAAGCTCATCAGGATCTTATTAGGGAACAACTGAATACAGGTATGGTAAGACACTTCCAAGTGGGATGGTTCAAAACTTCAAGTGTTACTATTGCCACCAAACTGCTTCTGAATGTCCTGAAAGGATACTGTGGCAGAGCCTCTACACTTGGCCTGCTGTTGAGAAGGATGCTCCCTCCACCCAGTCATGTATATGACCTTTAAAAAAAAAAAAGAAGGAATAACAAGATTTATGCAACGGTTCATCAAAGAAAAGTATTGCATCCCTAATGTGTAGGTAACAATTTTACCCAATAGTTTTGCACTTTGTTGTTCAACACAAACTGGAGGTTAAGAAAATTACTAAATAGATTAATGAGAATGCATTTACTTTGCAGTTCTCTCTGCCAAGAGAAGAAGCATGAAGCAGTGATAAAGGAAGCCTAACACTACTGTAGGAAGAGAGGCCAATAGAAAAGCCAAAGAAACACATCATTTTGTAGACTTCAAAAATATTTGGTGGAAAAACTAGGCACAGGCATATACAGTTTCTTCTCCTTGTATTCTTTTGTTTTGTTTTTGGTCTTTGTTAGAGGAAAAAGGTTTAGTTGAGAGAATCACTCTCAACTCTTTGTTTAAATTTTGAATCCTATGGCTATGTACAGTCTTTAGCTTGTATATATAGGGTCTCTTCCAAGTGTACTTAACACAGTAAATACGAACACATATATTACCTACTAGCAGTGGTGTGTGAGTGTGTCTAACATGGTATCAGAGCTCCGGCAACGGTGAGGAGGTGGGTGGTGGTCGGAAGAAGACGGCGACTCTTCGCCGCGGTGTTGCGACGCCACCGGAGCCTCCACGCGCCGCCACGCGCCACCGCCACAATCTGCTCGCCGACTCACGCGCCGGCGCGTGAGGGTGTTTCCGGCGACCGTTTGCGACGGCGACAGCACCGGCGTTCTCGCCGTGAAGAAGGTGGTCGACCTAGGTGGAGAGTGAGAGGCGTTGGTCGAAGTTTTCTCCACTGCTCTCCCGGTCTGCGTATTCTGCGTATCTGCGTAAGCCGATCTGCGTATCTGCGTAATACTAAGGGGTGTTTGGTCTTCCAGGTTGGTCTCTTTTCTTTTTATTATGGCAGATACAAGAAATATTACGTGTAATGTTGTATCGACCCCATCTAAGTTAGTTGATGTGGTGCTTGCACCGGATGGGTCTAATTTTGGAGAATGGAAGTTTTTGGTTGAAATTAATTTAGGGGGTATGGGTAAAGATGAACACCTGACTGGAACATGTCCAACCGAGCAAGCTAGGGTTGAAGAGTGGAAAAGGGATGATAAAGCTTTATTATCCCGTATAATAAATTGTATTGATAGGAAAATAATTCTGTCTATGCAACACTGTAAAACCGTGAAAGAAGTTTGGGACTTGGTAAATAAGTGGTTTAGTGGAACAGATAACATGAGGAAATTGTACCAATTATCTCAAGATGTTCATCGTCCCTCTCAAAATGGACGAGACATCCGAGATTATTTCTATGATTTCAAAAGTGTGAGTGAAGCGTTGTGTGCTGCTATGCCGGTCACAAATGATGTGAATAAAATGAAAAAACAACGAGATCAGTTGCATGTGTTTAGTTGGATTTCGGGGTTGGATAAGGAATATGATGTCCTTAAGTCTCAGTTGCTTGGGAATAAAGAGTTAGATTCGATAGACCAAGTTTTCACTATGGTCCAGAATGCGTCAGGTACAAGTAGTGGAGTCTCGGAGAAACATGTTTTTATGACACAGGGAGATAATGGAAGTGGGGGTTCCAGTAACCGCGGAGGTCGGTTCTCAGGACGTGGTGGCTTTGGTAGAGGACGTGGAGGAGGTCGAGGAAGTCAGAGGTTTTGTTATAATTGTGGAGATCCCGGTCATCTGCGCAACCAATGTCCAAAACCACTCCGACCACAGAGGTATGCTAACTCTGTTTCCAAACCAGAAGGTAATGTAGTTGTGATGACAGATGAAGAGTTGGCTATGTTCAAGCAAATGAAAGTGCCTACCCCACAGTCTCTAGACAATCAAGAGTCGTTACCATCTCCTTCAGCCACGTTTGTCCAAACAGGTAATCCTACTGCTTGTGTCTCATCCTCGTCCAGACAGTGGGTCATTGATTCTGGAGCCAGTGACCATATGTCAGGTAATCTAAATATCTTTTCTAAGTATTCCCCTTTTCCGTATGGTACTACAGTTACCCTGGCAGATGGTTCATCCACCTCTATTTCGGGTAGCGGTAGTGCTAGTGTAACCCCCTCAATGTCTCTCTCTCATGTGTTATACCTCCCTAAGTTTCCATTCAACTTATTGTCGATAAGTCAAATCACCCGAACTCTAAATTGTTGTGTCATGTTCTTTCCTGGTTATTGCTTGTTTCAGGATCTTTTGACGAAAGCGATTATTGGTAGAGGAAAGGAAACTGGTGGGCTATATGTGCTGAAACAATTCGCTTCTAATCCTGAAGGTGCTCCGGTTAGTTTATTGGGTAGTACATCTCCTTTCCAGGTGCATTGTCGGTATGGTCACCCACCTTTGTCTGTTTTGAAGAAGTTATGTTCAAATTTAGAATCTGTGTCTGTCTTGCAATGTGAGTCTTGCGAGTTTGCTAAGCATTGTCGGGTACCATATCCTCCTAGAGTCAATAAAAGGGTCAAGTCTTTATTTCAGTTAGTTCATTCAGATGTATGGGGGCCGTGTCGAGTGCCATCTAGGTCTGGGTTCAAGTATTTTGTAACCTTTGTAGACGATTTCTTGAGACACACGTGGCTATATCTGATGAAATCTAGAGATCAATTATTTGAGATCTTCTGTAATTTTTGTTCTATGGTTAAGACACAGTTCAATAAAATGATTCAAGTTTTACGGAGTGATAATGGGACTGAATATTTCTCCCATAGTTTTTCCAATTATATGAGTCAAAATGGCGTGATACACCAGTCATCTTGTGTCGGCACTCCCCAACAGAATTGTGTTGCAGAACGTAAAAATCGCCATGTGTTGAAGGTTGCGCGAGCCTTATTGTTTCAAATGAAAGTTCCCAAAATGTTCTGGCCAGATGCTATTCATACAGCTTCTTTCTTGATTAATCGGTTACCCTCGAGAGTACTCCAAGGCCAGATTCCGCATCACCTTGTCTATCCATCCACCCCGTTGTTTTCCCTTTCTCCTAGGGTGTTTGGGTGCACTTGTTTTGTTTAGGATGTTCGTCCTAATAGGGGGGAAACTTGATCCTAAGTCTCTGAAGTGTCTTTTTTTAGGGTATTCTAGCACTGAGAAAGGGTACCGCTGTTATTCTCCTGACTTACAGAGGTACTTAGTATCTGCTGATGTGTCGTTCTTTGAGGACACCATGTTTAAAGAACCTCTCACCCCGTCTGATTATAGTTCAGTCTCAGATGACTTTCTTACATACACTGTTACCATTCCTTCGATGGGTAGGGATGAGACTAGGCCGCCTATTACACAGGTTTATCGCCGGTGGTCGAGAGAAGTTGAAGCGCTAGTAGGTCCACCAGCCAATCCTTCCTTACCAGAATCGTCGTCAACAGATCTCGAACTTCCGGTTGCCCTTCGTAAAGGTAAACGTGGTTGTGTTCATCCCATTACATCATTTGTGTCGTATACCCATTTGTTTTCTTCTTCACGTGCTTTTATATCTCAGTTAGAGTCAGTTTCAGTTCCAACATCTTTGAAACAAGCTATGTCTCATGATGGCTGGAGGCGTGCGATGGGGGAGGAGATGGCTGCACTTGAAGAGAACC
>CP025644.1:24906527-24925016 GCA_003576665.1 Ipomoea trifida
GATAAGTCAATTTTAGGAAAAATTGAAATGGCCATTATAGTAACCTGGAATGTTGCTGGAATGGTGCCATCATCTGCAGCAAACATCGATTCGTAAATGGCTGCTGTAGCAATAGCTGTGTCCCTCTTCAAGATCTATAACCCAAATGGAAGATTGAAAGGATCAAATGCAGACAGCATAAAAATGGGATCTTTTTATCACATTTTTCAATTTTTTTTCTTGGGAGGAGGGGGGTTTGACCGAGTGGGAAACATACATTGCTTCTTTGTAAGAGGGCATTAGTTTCACCCATAGCACGAAGATGCTCTATCAGCTCCAAAGCTACCTCAGGCATAGAGATGGGAAGATGCATTTAGTAAAATACATGTAATAGGAGAAAAAAAATGTAGTAGACATGATCAGGAGTCACCAATATCAATAGTAAAATTATATTCCACTTTGCTTGAAGATTTTTCATGGACTAGGGCATTTGGAATCAATATGCAACTTCAGATTCACTATAAATTCCACAGTTCTGTCAAATTTACAATTGAACTAGGGCATTTATAAGCTGTAAGCAACTTCGCATCACACATTCATTCACTCTTTGTGCTTTTACATAATTTTTTCGAATAGTGTATAAAATTTTTAAATAAAACAAACTTCTGAGTTTTGTAGATTGCGACATTGCGTAAGCCAATAAGAGTACAAAAAGAGGAGAGGAATTCCTTACGCTCAGAAACAAAGTTAACTTCCAGAGGTGCACCCACCACGGTCCAAGATCAGTTATTCACAATTGTCATTTCAATGGACAGCCTATATGTTTATTGATTTAATGACTAACAAGATGACGCGCTTTCTCAATAATAATTGGAAATCTTTACAAAAGGAATAAGAAGATAGATGACAAGGAAAAACAAACAAATTTTCAAATCACTCTGTTTGTAAATATTAACTCATGTTTGTCGTAACTCGTAACATAATCGTCCTACTCATTAACACGAATTTAAGTTCTAAAATAAAACCAACAGCAAGATCAGTGACTCACCACTCTTATATCTGACAATATATTCATCAACATCTACACCAGGAAGAGTGAAGCCTGCCCTGGTCAAAAGATTTCCAGCATCCCGCACCTATACAAACAATTTGCGAAACATGGAAAATAATAGATCTTATTTTCCCAAAGAAAAAGTTGACAATGTGTTACTATTGGAATATCATTGAAGCAGCAATAGCACTTGACCACTACCTGGATCTATACTAAGACAAAATATGGCACACAGTGTTTATTGATAATAATCAATAAAAAGGATTGGAATTCTAGATTAGCATAATCTCTCATGTATCAACCATAAAACTGGAATGGAATGCCAAAGAGGGATCAACAAATAGAGAAAAATACATGTGCCAAAGGTGACATCCGTGGACTAATGCCTCCTTCACGTTCCATTTGAGCTACAGTGCATGCTATTCTCAGCTCCCTACATATATATGGAGCGAGAGAAAAAGAATGTCAAATGATTTAGAAACAGCATACTTTATCAAAAAGTTAAATTAACTTAAACAATAGAAACAACTTTAATGTTTCTCCACCAAGAATTGCTGCCAAGAATAGACCATCGGGCTTCAGTGCCAATCTACACTGCCATAGATGCAAAAAACATGAAAATATAAATACCTGATAATTTCCAGTGCAGAACTTCTGTAACCAACATACCGATAAAGTTGATAAAAGTTGAAAACAAGACTCTAGGTAAAAGAAAGAATATCAACATAAAAGTGAAGTAACTGCAATCCGCTTTCAGAAAAGTAAATAAATATGGAAAATCAATAAGCTCATACCTGGATCATAGCTCCAGGAAGATCATTTGTCCAATGTAGTCCCAAGCTACTAATGACGAGATCCAAGGAACTTTTACCTCCAAAATATAAAGACAATGAATAATCACTTCCATTAACACACATTCAGGTGCACAAATTCAGGTGAAGTGTCATAGCAAAGATTTCTTAATCCATTTTATACTTATAAACACACCTTTCTTTGATAGGCAAAAACTCTTCATCACCAACAATAAATGATGTTTCAACATTCTCATTGGGGTTATCTTGCTGAGCATCTTTACATACTTTGATCATGTCGGATGATGAATCCATCATAATTAGTTTTTCAATACCGCCTGGGAAAGAAAAAGTAGTGCACCTATTGTTATACTTTGACTTTAGTAGTATGTTCAAATAAAGGCAAAAATCATTACTGAAGGATGAAGGACCAAAGGGTCACCATGAGGCAGTATTACATAGTTATCCAAATATGGAAATTATCATACAATGATATACAACATGACTTTTTTTGAGATCAAGACTCTGTCTTTCTGCAGGGAAAAGAAACACCTCACATTCATCCTTGAATATGTTCATGTCGTTAGAGCATAGCCAATGATGTGAATTAATTTTCTTATATTAGTAAGTAATGAAACTTAAATGCTTCAGCCTTAGGTAGACAGTAGATAATCTAAGGAGCACATGTATTAGGATTTAATAACTGATACGGAGTATAATTTTGCACAGACATATTTCTCCAAAAATCCATTACATGCATAAAAATACTAATCTTCTTTTCAATAGTCCCATTGTGTCAGAATCAAGTTATTGTCACATATAACTAAACAGCATGGAAAAGTATAAGAAACTCAAGTAAGATTTTATGTCTTACCACGCTCGCGTAACAAGCGCCTAACTGCTTCATGGGAGCCTCCCATACACAATGCCGTAGGAAATGCTTTTTTGCAGTCCTAACAAATGCAGAAGGACATACCATTCAACATCTATAAAAGCAGAGTGATCAACCACTAACTCATAACAAGATAATTTTTGCAACACTGGTAGACTTACAATTGACAGCAGAAAATGAAATAACAACAAGAACAATACTTAATAAAACTAAAAAAGAAGAAACACTTAGAAACTTAGCACTTACCTCCAAACGATCAAGCAAATTCTCGGAAACAGTATCAAGCAAGGAATCATTGGGGCGCATCAACCATGCCGCTCTATCACGCTGTTCAGACATGGAAAAAATCCAAAAATTCAAATTAAATGAAACATAAAAAAGAAAATTACCGGAAATATACAAGTACCTGTTTGCGTTTAAGCTGGCGATCAAAGATTTTAAGTTTAGAGCTCTGTAATCCATCGATGTTTTCCGTGCAGTATGATCTGAGGCCCCTCCGACATAGAGCTATGGCATTCGCACCTCTCCTCATTTCCGGTGACAGCTCGCTGTTCAGAAGCTCTACACTGTGCTAGAGGTAGCAAATGGAATGGGCCTAAATCAGGGAGTGGCAATTTGAATAACAATACAGCCAGCACAAAACATTACAACACTTGAAGCTCTAACACACATCATTCACTGTCTTGATCCATCCCAGATGGCATCTAGAAGTTAAAGATCATAGCTTAGTTTCTTTTTTCAATATCACCCTATGAATTCTTCTTAAAGAGTAAAGACTATAGATAGATTTGTAGAATAATATCAAAAGCAGATGTAATAGCAATTACTAGCTGTTTTCAGTCAGTCATGAATCATGGCACCAATCACAGCACAAACTCTGTACTTTCACAGATTCAAAGAAGCTAACAAATATAAAAAGAAATGGAAAGAGGATCAAGATTCAGCATTTGGAATAAGCCAACAAGAAAGGTAAAAAAAAAAAAAAAAAAAAAAAAAAAAAAAAAAAAAAAAAAAACAGAAGATTACAGTATCATCTACAGCACTTTACGATTAATGAAATCCGCAAACTTCAGTAGCATTGCATTTCACAACCAAAGACCAAAGCTTTTTATGCCTTCATAACAAACCATCAATAAATCTGAAAGCTTAGAGCCTTGATTCACTAGTTACTTCACTGTCATCGGAGTACCCATTTTGCTCCAAATCTAAAGAATAACCACATACTAAGGGTCTAAGAGACCCACGAAAAAAAGAGTAAAGAAATGAGGGAAGTACTAACTAAAAAATGTAAATGGCATATATAAGATGGATTGCTGTTATACCTCTAATTAAGATGCTGAAATTTCAAGAAGTAGAAGAACCCAGATTGAGAAAATGCATACACACAAGTAGAGAAGAGAGAGAGGGGAGAGGGGAGAACCATCAAACATGAAAATTAAAATGCTACTCTGTAATAAACACAACATTACGAAAACAAAACCAGAAAATTAGAATGCACATGTTGAAAATATTAAAGAGGAAGAAAAAGCAAAAAGACAAGGCAATTGGAGTGGCCCAGTTATCTACAACTGAATAATCCTAAATTCCTAATTAACCAAATCCAAAGAAAGACTTCATTGAATTAAGAAATGCAGTGTACTAAAATTTAAAAAATATTCTCAAAAAAAAAATTAAAAAATAAAAAATGAAAATTGCAGATGAAACCAATCTACGGAATAGAGTAGAGAGATCAAACTTACATCCTATCTATTCCTTCTCCAACACAATGTTAACTTTTCCAACTCAACTAAGTAAATCATATAAAACCTAATTGGGGGGGGGGGGGGGTTTACCAGTACAAGAAGGCAGGAGGAAGTTTTGGGGGAAAATTGAAGGCTCGTTGAAGATGAGGGTAAACCCTAGCAATCAATTCAGCCAGATTTCCTTCGCGCCAGCATTGTTAGGTAGTCGGCACAGGCGGATGGAATGCAGGGAGCGATGTTGCTGTCTTGCTGATTCGTTATGATTTTTGTTAGAGACTTACAGTTAATTATAATAATGGCCCTCCGACTATTTTAATTTTTCAAAATTAGTCATCGTCTTTTAATTTAAATGAAAATACCACTTTACTTTTAAATTTGTTTCAGTAATGATCTTTCCGTTTAACTTAGTTAGTTAGGGATTAAAAATGGTCTTTTCATTAGCTACCCTTCTTCTTCCTCCTTTTTCGGTTGTTGATAACATTGCAGTTCATATCCACGCCATATAATTCAATAAGGATAAAATATGGCAATAAATCCACCCACCTATCTGCATTTGCTTTTTGTCGGTTGCAATATATCCTTCAACATTGCGAACAATATCTTTCTGAAAGTGCTGTGGAACATAATAACGCATATATAAACTTTCTTCAAACATTAGCTATAAGTAGGTTGAAGTTGAGTAAGAACATTCATTTATCAAAATAAAAATTGTATGAAAATTTTCAGGAAAATGGATTATATTGTTTGGTCGGTTGAAAATAAATTACTGAAAATATGGATTTCATTATTTGTTTGAGTTTTGAAAAGTAAAGAATAATGAATATAAAGACCAATATGCTCCTAAAAAGATAAATGAATAAATATGTGACTATGTAATTAAGAAACATTCATAAAAGTAAAATGATCTAGTCATCACACTTGTGTGAGACTGTCTCACGGATCCTTATTTGTGAGACGGGTCGGGTCGGGTCAAGGCGCCAAACAAATGTCATACTTATGCACTGTTGCAAAAATCCCCGCCTAGGCGCTAGGCGCTCCTGAACCGTGGCGAATCGCTCCCTAGGCGTCCGCCTAGGTGGTCGGCCGCCTAGCGCCTAACTCGGCCGACTAGGCCGAGTTAGGCGGCCGCCTAGGCCGAATTTGGCCGAGTTAACTCGCCCAACTCGACAGAGTTAGCCGAGTTAACTCGAGCGAGTCGGCATTGTTAATTTTTTTATTATATTTATATATATTTAAATTTATTTATTTATATAAGTAAGAAAAGTAAGAGATATATATATAATATATATAATATAATATATGACATACAGCCACACACATGAATTAATTTTTTGTTTTTATAGGTCGCCGCCTAGAACCGCCTAGGTACCGCCTAGGCGCCGCCTAGACCGCTTAGGTGCTAGGCGCTAGTCTACCGCCCGACTAGCGCCTAGCGCCTACTGCAACCATGTACTTATGTGCTCAAATATAACACTAATCAATAATACAATTTTTGTTACTTATAGGATAAAAAATAATACATTTTTCATAATAAATAATGTTGACAAGTGATCCTTACTTATAAGGGCAAATATAATATTTTTGAGGAAAAATGTAATACTTTTAAATCGAAATGTAAAAGTATTGTATTTTCTCTTAAAAGTATTACATGTACCCTTATAAGTAACAGAAATTTTATTCCTGATTAGTATTACATTTGAGCATATAAGCATGACATTTGTTCATATAAGTGTTACACTTGCATATTGACCCGACCCGTCTCATGGTGAGACGGTCTCACACAAGTTTTTGCCTATTATTTTTATTTATTTTATTTAAGTCTTGTGGAGAATAAAATCCAACCTCTTTGCAAAGAATTTATTTTTTTTTAGTACTAGACTCGATTATAATATAGTATTCAACAATTTTTTAGTACTAAAGGTTCGATCCCACTCCCATCATTTATGTGAGAGTATAAACTGGGACATCGGGTGCCACTAGACAACAAGGTATTTGACTAAGAAATTCAATCCAATAGAAACTATTTTTCAAACAACTTAAAACAACATTTCTCTCACCTTTTAAGAAAACATTTTTCATGAAAAATATTTTCTAGCAAATGCCAATTTTGGTCCCACGATTATTAGCAAAATGACAATTTTGGTCCACATGTTCCATTTCTATCAATTTTGGTCCCACGACTGTTGTTTAGTACCAATTTTGGTCCAACGACTACTGTTTTAGTGCCAAAATTTATCGCGCCGGTCACCTATTCGTTTAAAACATGCCGAAATCTAAAATTTTTGAATGTATTTTCGTCCTTTTCAACTCAATGTCCTAATTTGAGCATGAATAAAGAGATTTAAGCCCTAAGATCGATCACAAATCACAATTATCCTCCTCAAATTAAGGTAAAATGAGGAGAAAAACTGTGAATTTTGATCGATTTTAGGACTTAAATCCATTTATTCATACTCAAATTAAGATATTAAGTTGAAAATGATGAAAAAACGCTTAACAATTTTAGGTTTTTGCACGTTTTAGACGGATGGGTGACCGGCGCGATGAAAATTGGTACTAAAACAATAGTCGTGGGACCAAAATTAGTAGAAATGAAACATATGGACTAAAATTATCATTTTGCTAATAGTCGTGAGACCAAAATTGGTATTTGCTCAAATATTTTCCGACCCTAAACCCCCTAACCCCTAATTATTATCTTATTAAGCGAAGCAGCGACCAGCCGACCCTAAATCCCCTAACCCCTAATTTCCTTATCCTTAATTCTGCCATTTCTCCCTAGTCCCTCTGATTCTCCCAGCGAGTAGCGAAGCAGCGACCGCCAACCAGCCGACCACGAGTCCACGACCAGCGAGCCGACCACGACCAGCACAGGCGCACGCGCACAGCCGTAGAACCACCAGTGCGCACAGCGGCTCTGGATTTGGATTTGTAAGAACAATAGGTTCCTTGAGGAGTTTGGTAATTCTCTTTGCTAATTAGCTTCTTCTTTAAAAAAAAAAAAAAATCTTTTTGTGTTGCACAACTGAAAGATGGCAATTTCTCTATACAGGTCAGTTTAAATGCTTTTCTAATTAGACTGATTTTGATTGAATTTAACCACAGAACATATTTGCTACTCAACAGCTGCTAGGACTTCAACAGCAGGTCAGTCTTTTTTGTTTTTTCGTTCATACTAGGTCCCCCCTCCCCCCAATTTTCTACATTTTTTTTATTTATCAAATTTATACTTGTTTTTTTAATAGATGATCTGTGTTATACATGTTTGGATCAGTTCTTGCGCAGGAACATTTTGATTTGCTTGGAGAGGATCTAGAGGAAGCAAGGAAGCATTTAAACAATGTATGTTTTGTGTTGATTACAAGCTACAATTCTATTGCTACCATTACTGCCCAAAGTTTAACTTGTCATGTGCTATTCTGTTGGAAACAGATTGTATTTTTTCTATTCAATCCATGGCTTGTGATGATGTGATTATTTAGCATCTCTAATGTACAGCCAAGAATTTGGTGCATTTAGAGAACAGCTTCTTCAATTCCATTTTTTGCTAGAGTAAGGTGAAATTGTTATAGGCCAAAAATTACTGTAAATAATTCTTCTAAAAACTTCACAAGTAAATGGATAATGTCTTCAACTCACTGCTTCATTCAAATATGATATAATTTCTCAAATCATCAAAATTCTTTAGAGCGTGCTTGATAACTTATAAATTCTTGCTTTCATATGAGCATGGAACTTGGGCAACATGCTTCTTATTATAATTCTTGCAGTTCGTAAAGAAAAAGGCAGCCCATTTCTACAGGAGCACCTCCAAAAGTAGTTAGGGGGTTTTTAAATTAATTAATTTATTTAAAAAAAAAAATTGGGTATCCGCGACTTTTCTACCTTAGTTAGTTATGTGAATGTTGGAATGTTTGAATGATATAATGGAGATATGGATTTATGAACTTATGTAGTTAATTAGTTATGTACTTATGTAAAGATTTTAAACCTTTTCTATTCGTTTCTATTTTTTTAATATTTTTTGGTAACTACAACCTAACATATATATATATTGGTGGCCAGAACCTTGCGCACTCCTAAATACAGCGCAACATTGCATAGGCTAAACCATGAACCCTAGCTCTCCTTACCGCCACGAAGAACAAGATGACGATGGCGAGGATGTGTTCCTTGATGAAAGCGATATCATACAGGAAATCCCCGTGGATGAAGAAGGTAAAATTTTCCCTTGTATCCAATCTCTTTTCACCTTTTTTTTCCTGTTCTGAAATAATGGTTGATGAACTGAAGTGGTTATGTATTGTAATAGAGCTTCCAGATGCTGATGATGAAGATGGAGATGAAGATGATGGTATTGAAGGAGCAGTAGGTGTTGCATTTAAAAAGAACTTATGTTTAATTTTACTCAATTTTGTGGTTATCCAATTGTTTTGCTTTCGGATTTTATACTTGTGTGATTTTCATTTGATGCATTTTTACTTTTTTGATTACTAAACTGGATCCATTTGGCATGATGATTTCAGATGAAGAAGATGATTCAATGCATATTTTCACAGGTCACAATGGTAGGCTACTTTGCTGCTTATTAGTTTAATAATTAGATGGCAATTGTGGAAACCTTTATTCAATGTAACCTCATATTATGCAATGAGCTCTGGCTCTTGTTTCATTTATGAGCCATTCATTACAGAACTGCTCATTAGTATAGTGTTCACCTATTTGAACTAAATATATAATTATGAACTGATCATCATTCTTTATGTAAATATTCTAGTATATTTGTCATCACAATTGAATTAAATGTTTATCGGAAGTCATGTAGCTACACAAGCCCAACTAATGGCATACCAACTGCGATTAACTTTGTAGCTTTCTTAACCAGTGATATCTAAATTGAAGTTGAACTTTTTATGTATGCAAAAAACTTGAGAGACCTCTAGCAATTTTATGTTTATTATGGAGTCATTATTTCTCTGCATTTGTTGGTTGACCTGGTATACTTCATGTTTTTCAAATGTGAGCTTTATATAGAAGTAGACTATGAACTGGCAGAGGCTTCATTCTAGGAGGTTGAGGTGTTCATTCTTTGTTTCTTATTCTCTTTCTTTTTGGTGCTCATTTTAATGTCCACACTCAGCATGGCTGGTTTTTGGGTTTGATGGTGGAGTCTCCATCACTGTCTACACTTTGTACAGCATCAACTGTCTTGTAGTACATTATGTTATGTGACTATTTCTTATTTTGAATGCTTCTGAATCAACATTTTTAGGTGAACTTTACGCTGCATGCTGCAGCCCTACAGATGCTACCTTAGTTGCAACAGGGGGTGGAGATGATAGAGGATTTATGTGGCGAATTGGTCAAGGAGATTTTGCTTTTGAGTTACAAGGTACATTCCAATCTGCTGATTCTACACCTTTGTTTGATTTTCTAGCATCTTTATATGCTTGCCAGCTTTGTTAATATGCATTTGCCTTCATCATATCATCATAATGGTTGCTATTTGATATTTCTTTACTGAAGTATTTTGGGATCTTGTTGCAGGTCACAAGGATTCAGTATCCAGTTTAGCCTTCAGTTCTGATGGACATCTGCTTGCGTCTGGAAGCTTAGATGGACTTATCAAAGTTTGGGATGTAGATTCCAGAAATCTGAAGTGCACACTTGAAGGTCCTGATAAGGGAATTGAGGTGAAATTTCTTTCATATTGTTTGTAACAATTTCTGTGTTTCAGAATTAGCTTTTTAATCTTGAGAATTGTGGTTTCTCAGTGGCTCAAGTGGCATCCAATAGGGAAATTGATCTTGGCTGGTTCAGAGGACGGTATTGTTTGGATGTGGAATGCTGACAAGGGTGCTTCTCTTAATATGTTTACAGGTCATGCAGAAAGTGTGACCTGTGGTGATTTCACACCTGATGGTACTCTCATTTTGTTATATGAAATTTATTATTGTTTCCATTTGGTCAAGTATATTACAAGTGCAACTCTGATGTTGTATCCTTTCTTGCCAAAGGTAAAACGATTTGTACTGGCTCAGATGATGCAACTTTGAGGATTTGGAACCCACGGAGTAGTGAAAGCATTCATGTTGTGAGAGGTAGATCTTATTAGTATTTGTCAAGAGCATTGAGTGAGTGAAAAGTAAATGTACTTGAATAATCCATAATTTAAAAAATAAAACTAAAATCAGTGCCAAGTATGCAGGACCTTCTATAGAAGTGTTATGAAAACAAATTCTAACTACCTTACCTCATAAACTGCACCTTATTGAAAATGATATACTGAGATAGTGTGAAGGACTTAGGGTGCGAATATTGAATTCTTGTTTCAACTTTCAAAAATAGTTTCCAGTGGAGTTGTGCTGAATTTGTGATGGCTGAGGTGGGTAAATCATTAGGAGCAACAAACGGCTAATTTCTCTTGCAGTTGAGACACCTTGTTACTAGATTGACCAATGATTTGTTAGCTGATTGGTAATTATAACAAATCTTTACCATTCTAGGTCATCCATATCACACAGAAGGGCTGACATGCTTGGCAATCAGCAAAGATTCAACACTTGTTCTCACGGGTTCAAAAGACGGCTCTGCTCACATTGTGAACGTCAAGACGGGGAAGGTTAGGATTTCTACCATGATAACACCACTGGAACCTTCATTCCCTTCCAATTTTGATTTATTCATATGAATAGGATTTTTGAAGTCATGTTCTGGAATAACTAATACGTGCTCTTTTTTATTAAAAAAATAATAATAATTCTCAGGTTGTCAGCTCTTTGAATGGTCATTCAGATTCAATTGAATGTATTGGACTTTCAGCAAGGTGCAGCCTAGTCTTGACACCCCTATTGCTCTCTATCTCTTTCTAGGCCTTTAGTGAATGTTTTGTTCATTTGTCTAATAAATGAAAAGGAAAAAAACAAGATTTAACTCCTCAAAATAAATATTAGTAGTAGTAGTTGATTAAACATGACCAGAGAAAACCATACATTCTCATTGGTTGTATTGCAATAAATATTAGTAGGAGTTGTAGATTAAACATGACCAGACACAGCCATACTTTCTCATTAGTTGAACTAAATAGTTGACATGATGAGGCAGGATTGCTTAATTTCTTTTCATAGAAGCCTACTTTGTTTTAAAAAATAAATTTATAAATGTCAGTATGCCACTCTATGATTGGCAAAGAATCTTGAACTTTGTTCTATGCATAGCTTGGGTATGCATTATGGCCTTATTTTCATATTAATAGTAGTAATAATATACTCCGTATTAATATAGACTTCAATATGATTGGTGAAACTTGAAATGACACTCTTGGCAGCTCTCCTTGGGCTGCAACTGGAAGCATGGATCAGAAGCTCATTATTTGGGATCTACAACATTCGTTGCCGCGATGCACATGTGAACATGAGGTTTGTTCCAACTACATGAACTGATTTATATGATTGTATTATTCTTGCGTTTGGCATCAGTTTCTGTATGAGTAAAGTTCACGGTGGTTTAACTAAATGCTCACAATATCCCCCCCTTAGATGATCTTTTTGTTAATCCTTAATTTGTGCAGGAAGGAGTCACATGCTTGTTGTGGTTAGGCACATCGAGATATGTGGCTACAGGTTGTGCTGATGGGAAAGTACGGGTATGGGATAGCCTTTCAGGAGATTGTGTGAGAACTTTTAGCGGACATTCTGATGCCATTCAATCACTAGCTGCATCTTCAGATGGGAACTTCCTTGTTTCCGCTTCAATTGACGGGACCGCCCGTGTGTTCGAGACACCAGAATTCAAGTAAGAAAACACCTACTACATTGGTCTTCCTGAACTCTAATGTCATCTCATCATGACAAACTGTGGATCTAGCTTGGTCTGCTTTTGCCGCCTGTAGTATTATTTTGTTTGTTCCGGAGTTTCACATCAACTGGATTCCCTATAACTGAACTGGCCTGTTGCGTTTCTTTACTCATCTGATTTATACAAAAAGAAAGAACCAGCCATATGGCAACGTTTGTGTTTTAACAATTAATGGAGCCACTTCAAAAAATATGATTATCCTGTTTGAGGATATGAATATTTGCAGTCTCAAAATTATGGTATGCTAAAGTTATGTAGCGGATTGGGAGCAAACTCTTATCTCTCTTGCCTTACATTAGTAATTTAATACTACGTATAATGCATGCATCCAGGGATAAATGATGCATTCACAATATATTACTCCGTAACTGATCTTTAATTTTTTTTTTTGAAGGTTAACTGATCTTTAATAGTTACTAAGAAAAGAAGGAAAAATTGGGAAAAAAGAAAAACAAAAACAAAAAAAATTATATAAAAGAATGTTGAAAAACATAAAAGAATACTTACATTGAAGTGAAAATCCATAGAGTAATTATACATTTCTAGACGAATAGCTTGTCAGCGAATATCGTATATCACATCCATATTGAGGCTTAGCCTCATAACCTATCATTTAGAGATAATCACTACATGTCACTTGACCACAAAATTATTGACATTGTATTTTTATTTAAACAATATAAATTATAATTTCTTTTATCATTATTATAAAAAGATCGTTTAATAAAATTTAATTAAATATATTCATGTTGAATTAATTCATAATAATAAATATAGTCACGAGTTTAATTTTACTAACTTTTTCTCGTTTGAGTCCATCACACAATGTCTTCTTAATGCGATTCACAAAATTTACATAGTGTACACCATCTGTAGTGTTTGCAATTTTCCCTGTAACATAAAACAAACATTAATTATTCAACTATAATAATTTCACTAAATTATGATTTGATAGTTACATATTGATTTTAAATTAAATTAAATTACTTACCACAATTCTTTCATTCAAACTTTCCCCTTTTTGTTTTTCATGAAAAAAAAAAAATTTGATGATGGTGGGGTGTTTGAAAAATGGATTATCAACCAAAAAATTGACTTGCTTAATCAACTTTAACAATCTAAAAGAAATTATAAAAATAAAAAGTAGCTTTAAAAAAAAAAAAAGAAGGCTATGGAGATTTAAAAAAAAAAAATTTAACTATGTGAACGGATTTAAGAGTGGGTCACACTTGTGAAAAATGTAATACTTTTAAATCAAATGTCAAAATATTGCACTTTCCTATATAATTAATAAATATTTTATTATGATTAATATTACACTTTTTTTGTATAAATATTATATTTAATCTTGACCAGATATATTTCACGGATAAAGATTCGAAAAACAGATTCATACAATCTTTTATGATTAATATTACACTTTTTTGTATAAATATTTTTTTTAAACTTGTATAAATATTATATTTAATCTTGACCAGATATATTTCATGGATAAAGATTCGAAAAATAGTTTCATACAATCTTTTACCTTTTAAAAATTGGTTAGGAAGAATTAAAAAAGAAATGATTTTTTTTTTGAAAACAAAAAGAAATGATTAAACTCTCTGGATTAACGGATTAATTTATCCGTTGAGACTTTTTTTTTTTTGAATAATATCCGTTGAGACTTGAGAGAGTCAGTGATATCTCCCGCTAGTCCGCCCCTCGCCACCTCTCTTTTTCTTATTCTAAATATAGGGCCTGCTGTAAAACCCGCCTTCCTCCCTCATATTATCTCAACTCTTCTAATCCGGCTTGTTCCTTGGCTTCTAGATATAGAGAAAGATCTCAGATAGAGTTGGAAGAGGAAGGTATTAAGGCACTTGAAAATTTTAAAAAACAGTGAAAACTAAAATTACATCTAAAAAACTATTAATTTTAAGGCATCAGAAAGTAAACTAATGGTAAAGAAGGAGAATTAAGGCACTTGAATTTTTTATTTTTTTTATTTTTTTAAAAAAACAACCAAAAAACGGAGACGAAAGGAACCAAGAAAAGAAGGAAAAATTGGGAAAAAAAGAAAACAAAACAAAAAAATTATATAAAAGAATGTTTTTTTTTTAATACTACTAACTCTATTACAATGCAGTATCTGTTCAGAATTACTTTCTCAACCTATTGAAGCACAAGAGTGAAAACAGTGAAAACTAAAATTACATCTAAAAAACTATTAATTTTAAGGCATCAGAAAGTAAACTAATGGTAAAGAAGGAGAATTAAGGCACTTGAATTTTTTTTTTTTTTTTAAAAAACAACCAAAAAACGGAGACGAAAAGAACCCAAGAAAAGAAGGAAAAATTGGGAAAAAAAAAAACAAAAACAAAAAAATTATTTAAAAGAATGTTTTTTTTTTTTTTTAATACTACTAACTCTATTACAATGTAGTATCTGTTCATAACTAATTTCTCAACCTATTGAAGCACAAGAGTGAGTATCTGTTCATAACTACTTTCTCAACCTATTGAAGCACAAGAGTCAGTATTGCCTCCAGTATAAAAGGAAGGGTTTGATGCCACTGGACCAAAAAAGAATGTTGAAAAACATAAAAGAATACTTACATTCAAGTGAAAATCCATAGAGTAATTATACATTTCGAGACGCATAGCTGGTCATCGAATATCGTATATCACATCCATATTGAGGCTTAATCTCATAACCTATCATTTAGAGAGAATCATTACATGCCACTTGACCAGAAAGTTATTGACATTGTATTTTTATTTAAACAATATAAATTATAATTTCTTTTATCATTATTATAAAAAGACTGTTTAATAAAAATTAATTAAATATATTCATGTTGAATTAATCCATAATAATAAAAATAGTCACGAGTTTAATTTTACTAACTTTTTCTCGTTTGAGTCCATCACACAATGTCTTCTTAATGCGATTCACAAAATTTACATAGTGTACACCATCTGGCATCTGTAGTGTCTGCAATTTTCCATGTAACATAAAACAAACATTAATTATTGAGAAAATGACTATTTTTCCCTCTATTTTATGTGCATATAGCACTTTTTCCCCTTGTGTTATTAAAGTGGCAGTTTTTCCCCTCAGTTATTTTTAAAAGTGGTAGTTTTTCCCCTGTAATGTTAAATTGACATTTTTACCTTACAATAATTATTTCATTTATTTTTATTCTCCAACCAAGTATTACTAATATGTATGGAAGATCATGGTTCGATACGAACCTAATCGAACACTGTAGCAATTGAACTTAAATAGTATGGACGGTTACGGTTACGATTCAGAATCGAAAAAATAAAATAAAATAATTGTAGAATTTAGACTATTTTTAAATAAGAAATAAAATTTAAAATAAATAAATAAGTTTTGATTGGCGGTTCAAAATCGAAATTGGAATTGAACCGTACCGATTTATCAAAATAAGTGTTTGATCACATGCGTGAGCATCGGTTGAGGCTGAACCCCAAGAAATGCACCTTCGCTGTGCAGACCGGAAAGTTTCTTGGTTTTATGATGACCCGACGCGGAATAGAGCCGAACCCGGCGAAGATCCAAGCCATCTTGGATATGAGGCCCCCAACCAACATTAGGGAAGTCCAGCAGCTTACCGGCCGATTGGCCGCGCTCAGCCGTTTCCTTTCCAAGCTGGCCGATCGAGCCCATCCTTTCTTCAAGATCTTGAAAAAGTCCAATGGATTCGTTTGGGACGAAGAAAGCCGGGCAGCCTTCGAAGATCTCAAAGCTTACTTGGCGTCCCCGATCGTCTTATCAAAGCCTGAACCCGGGGAGGATCTGGAGGTTTATTTGGCTGTTTCTGATCGGGCCGTCAGCGCGGTGTTATGCCGACTCGATGACGAAGGGGTACAGCGCCCGGTATATTATGTCAGTCACGCTCTGCAAGGACCGGAGCTCAGATACACTCGGCTAGAGAAGGTTGTGTTCGCGCTTGCCATTGCCGCTAAGAGATTAACGCCATACTTTCAGGGTCGGAATATTCGAGTGCTGACAGACCAGCCGATTGGGACCATCCTCCGAACCTCCACTTCGTCAGGACGTCTAGTGAAGTGGGCCATGATGTTAACGCAGTTTGCTCTGGAGTATAAGCCCCGACCGTCTATCAAAGCTCAGGCACTAGCCGACTTCATGGTGGAGTGCACCGCTCGGGACACCGAGGTGGATCCAAGTGATCCCCAAACCCCGGAGTGGTGGGAGGTTAGTACCGATGGGTCCAGCGGGAAGAAAGGGGCAGGCGCGGGGATAGTTGTCACGACCCCCGAGGGTTTCAAAGCGTATTATGCTATTGTGCTTCACTTCTCGCCGACCAACAACGAAGCTGAATATGAAGCTTTGATCGCCGGATTGCTGAGGGCGAAACAGCTAGGCGCGAAGGCAATCCGAGCTAGAACGGATTCTGCGCTGGTCGTCGGTCAGGTCAATGGTGAGTTCGTCACCAATGGTGATAAGTTGATGGTCTACAGAGATCAAGTGCTGGCTATCTTGCGGCGTTTTGAGGCACACGAGCTCATTCACATCCCCAGGTCGGATAACGCCGATGCCGACATGCTATCCCGACTAGTGCACGAGGCACCCGAGCATATATCGAAGATAGCCCGTATCGAGGAAGCGGTCGCGCCCTGTATCGACGCCCTGGAGATTGAGCCGGTTGAAGCAGAACAAGACCAATGGATAACTGATCTGAAGGCATACCTCCAGGATGGGCTGTTGCCGGACGACGCAGATCGGGCCCGCAAAGTAAAGCTCCGAGCTCCCAGATTTCAGATCGTGGATGACCGTCTTTATCGGCGATCCTATGGAGGTCCATTGATGAGGTGCTTGAATGCTTTTGAGGCAGAGATCGTCATGAAGGAGCTGCACTCGGGATTGTGCTCGGCTCATCAAGGAGGCCGATCGCTTGCACGTCGGATCATGCTCATAGGGTATTTTTGGCCGTCCATTCAGCTTGATTGCGAAAGCCTGGTGAGGACCTGTGAGGCTTGTCAGAAGTTTGCAAAGACGCCTGGGCGACCGGCGACCTATTACCAGCCGATCAGCACGGCTATCCCTTTCGCTCGCTGGGGGGTCGACATCATAGGTCCGTTCCCGACCTTGGCAGCCAGGAAAAGGTTCGTGATCGTGGCCATCGACTATTTTTCGAAGTGGATAGAGGCGGAAGCCTTGGCGACCATAACGGCCCAACAGTGTGCACGTTTCGTGTGGAGGAATGTCATCGCCCGCTTCGGAGTCCCCGTGCATTTGATCACGGACAACGGAAAGCAGTTCGAGAGCCAATACTTTCAAAATTTTCTAGCTACGGTCGGCGCGAAGTCTATCCGATCATCCGTGGCGTACCCCCAGGGGAATGGGCAGGTCGAGAATGCAAATCGAACGATTTTGGAAGGTTTGAAGAAAAAGCTGTTCGACGCCGGACGAAGCTGGGCGGATGAGTTACCTTATGTATTATGGGCATACCGAACGACCCCTCGGGAGGCGACCAAGGAAACTCCCTTCGCGCTAGTCTACGGAGCCGAAGCTCGGCTACCGATCGAAGCCTGGATCCCGACCTCTCGAGAACGAGCATACGATGAAGATGGTAACGAGCGAATGATGATCGCCGAGCTTGATGGTGTAGAAGAAAGGAGGGAGGTTGCGGCCCGAAGGATTGTCGAATATCAGAAAAGGATTAAACAATCCCGCGACCTTCGAGTTCGGCCGAGATACTTTCAAGTGGGGGATTACGTCCTCCGAGAGCGGAAGGCCAGCCGTCCGAATGAAGGTGGCAAGCTTGCACAGACGTGGGAAGGGCCGTATGTGATCTCTGCGGTGATCCGACCTGGCACTTACAAATTGGAGACGACTACGGGAAAGCCGGTCGATCGGATTTGGAATTCGGAGCATCTGGTCTTGTTTCATCAGTAGAGGATTAGAGGTTGTAAACCCTCAAGCGAGGGGTATTGTAATCAGGCTGAGAATAGCCCCTATTGTATCAGAAATCTCATTAATTAAATGAAGAGCTTCGGCTCAGTTTGTTCGGACATTCTCGCTCCGGTTTGAGGTTTGGTAGGCCGACGGGAGTAAGGAGCCCGATCTAGTGGTCAGCCGACCTTATGGCCCTTTGAGGCTGATGGGAGCAAGGTGCCCATCTCGGGAGCAAGGTGCCCGATCTGG
>CP025644.1:24927023-24938706 GCA_003576665.1 Ipomoea trifida
GGGCGCGAGAGGCCGAACGTCGTAGAGGAAGTTGAACAGCTCCATCGTGCACATCAGCCCGTGCCGAGTGCAGATCTGGGGAAAGCACGCGATCATCCGATGAGCGTTCGGAATGATCTGCCCGGGCAACACCTCATAGTACCTCAAGAAGGCGAGGAGGAAAGGTGAGAAGGGGAAGGTCAGCGGCGCTTTCAAGGAATCCAAGTGGATCCCGAGCCAGTCGCCCGTGTGACGGTCGATCACGTTTCCGAGCGTCCGGCTGACCCTATAAGGGATCCGACCGCGTAGTAACGCGTGGATCTCATCTACCTCCGCCCGGGTGAGAAGACACTTCTGCTGCTGAACCACCTCGCTGTTTAGGAAGACCATCTTCTTGCGGGTCGCAGGCGAAGCGTCGGCGGTCTGATCGGCCTCGGGCACGTTCGGGTCTGACGATCCAGTGGCCACCGGGGCGGATGCTGTTGATGATAGTCGGGGGCCGGGCACGGAAGAGCTTGCCTCACCCGGGACGGGAAGCGTGCGAGGTCGGGACGGAGCCCCGAGGGATGGCTTTTGCCGACCGTGTCGTAACTCCCGAGGGATGGCCTGTTGAGGAAGGTCGGCGCCCATTTGCTCTGCTTCGTGAGGGGAGAGTTGAGGAAACATCTTCGAGAGCACGACCCGGGGCGATTTGCCCGGGCCGTATGAACTCACGTCTTCAGAGGAGGCGGAGGGCCGTGCCGACCCGTCTTTGTCCTCGGGGAAAGGAGAAACGCGCTCTACTTCGTCGATCTGGTTGAAGATAGAGCCCCCGGTCGAAGGAGAGGAGCTGTTGCTGACCGCCTCGTCGCCTTCGTCATAATCCCGGGCCGACGCGTTTTGGCTGTCCGAGTCCGACATCCTAATTCCTATTTAAGCGAAGGGATTGGGGTTCAGCTTGGGGGGCGTAGCCGACCTAAACTACAGGGCCCTATTATGCTAAAAAGAGAAAGAGATGGAAAGCTTACCGAGTATGAAGATCGGCGGAGGAGGAACGTGCTGTAGCGTGGCGCGGTGTGTTTTCCTTCGATTATGCTCGGGAGGCTCTGATCTCCGGCTAGCTGAAGGCGAAAGTGGTGGCACGGTGGAGAAGCGCGTATTTATAGAGGGCGTCCGCAACGGTTCAGGTTTCGAGGGTTTTCCCGCCGAAAGCGTTTTCCGCCGTGAGTGAGCCCTCATTGAGTTCCGGTACACCCGCGCAAAGCGGTCGGCAGGATTTCGGCTTGTTCACCCCGAAGGACTCCTTCGCGTCTCTTTCGCTCATCGCGCTTCGAGGTGAGGGGGCTATGTGATAGTACATATACTCCGGAACCGGTCGGCTATACCTCGGGCCCGGTTTAAGGGCTTACGGTCGGGCGGTCGGACCAATGAGGACGGTCGGCTGGAAAGCTGGACGTCACGGACCGAACAGTACCCCGATGGGCCCCGATGCAGCGCACCGGCGACCGCCACGTACCTTTCCCCGCTTGGGCGTAGAAGGAGGTGAACGCATGTCCGCCACGTTCTCGTCATGCCGGAGGGCCGGCAAGTGCGCTTTACGCTCCTATAAGTAGCGCATTTATGAAGAGAGAGAGGATCTTTCGGCCAATATTAGACTAAGACTCAAAGAGAGCTCGGACAGTAGGAAAGCCCACTGCCGACCCGCCGAGCCTTTGAGCATTTCTCGTGTTGTAACCGGGTTTTTGATCCTTGATATATACGATCGTGTTTTCCGGTTTACTTGGTGCTCGTATTTAGCGATATCATTCACTATATATGATTGTGGTCAGTTTCAGTTCACGGTTGATACAAAATATTTTATTCCAGGGGTTAAATCGATGATTACGAGATTAAGGAACAACATTGACAGTTCGCGAATAATTGAGGGACCAAATAAGTGATTTTACCCAAAAAGAAATGATCAAACTTTCTGGATTAACGGATTAATTTATCGGTTTTCAAAAAAAAAAACGGATTAATTTATCCGTTGAGACTTGAGAGAGTCGGTGGTTCAAAATTTAATTATCGCGGCGCATTATATATAGGGCCTGCTGTAAAACCCGGCTTCCTCCCTCATATTATCACTGTCTCTCTTCCCCCAAAATTATCCGGCTTGTTCATTGGCTTATAGATATAGAGAAAGATCTCAGAGAGAATTGGAAGAGGAGGAGGAGGAAGCACTGCGAGATACCCGATTTTCCGAGGTATATTTGAAAGAATGGCTTCAAGACCCGTGGTTCAACAGCAAAATAGAGGAGGTAATCATATATCTGGGTTGATAATCTCGCTCGATTGATGAGTTGATAAAGGTTATTTGGGCTTCTTGATTTTCTTGCTTTTCCGATTTTTGGACTTGTTTCACCTAATCTAGGGCTGGAGAGTTGTGTTCTTGACTGCTCATGTGGTTTCTTGATTGGGGTTTTTTTTCAATCTTTCTTTTCACGAGTTACTAAATGTGTTTCTGTGTTATGTATCCAGTTTGTACCAGAGACCATAATGTCCCGGCGGTTGTTTTCTCCACCCCAGGATACTCCGGCAACCTGTTCCCCGATTTCTCCGATCTGCTCATTCCCCTGTACCTAACGTCCGCGGGAGATCGACGGCGAAGTACAGTTTCTGGTCACCGACAAAAGGCCGACGTTGATAAACAAGTTTAAGGAAGTGTTGTCAAAACACGAAATCATAGACCTCGACCGGGAAAAAGACGGCAAAAACGTCTTTTGTTTTCCAAGAATCATAGCATTAAATATTGTCTTCTTGACTTCACTATGCTCATCGATTTTCATATTCTTTACAGAAAAAGAAAAGAAAAACCCAGCTATAGATGATGCTAATGATGAGGAGGAAATCAACAAAAAAGGGCATCTGAATGTTGTATTCGTTGGACATGTTGGTAAGGAATTGTTTCCACTGTTTACATGTGTGTGTGTATACATATTTTGATAATTGAAGGAAAATGCTACTTCTGTCTTAATGAGCATCTGGTTATTACAAGAATAAAGTGATTATGCAATTTCTATCTTTATGGGTTATGATATACATGGTATTTAATGCTTGGTAAGTTCACTACATGTATATTTTTTTGTAGTAATTTTCAAGATACTTATTGTTACATAAACATCTTTGCAGTAAAATACTGTGGACATATATAGTTAAATTTGTAAATTGTAACTTGTAAGATACAAGCTAATATTTGGCATTCTCTTGTCACTTGTAATTAGTTCTTTACCTTTCTCTTTTGTGATGCCTATAGATGCTGGGAAGTCAACTATTGGAGGGCAGATACTGTTCCTTAGTGGACAAGTAGATGAGTGTACAATCCAGAAGTATGAGAAAGAAGCTAAGGATAAAAGTAGAGAGAGCTGGTAAATCTTGCTTGATTTTTCTGTTCTACTTGGCTAAATTATTATTAATGGTTTTTAGCAATCCTCTAATGGATGGAAGTTTTTATGGAAAATTTTGTTTGACTTCATCCAGTTTCTAGGCCTCTCTCAATATTGTATCATCGATGCACTAGCTCCCAACTTTTTGCATAGTTCACTTGATTTTAGGATGTAGCCATTTAGCTGCTTGTGGATAGGTAGCCATTACGTCTTAATGAATAAAGGTAGGAGTCCTCTTCATGAATTACAGATCGCTTCGGATAATTTTGGATTTATATATCATGAAAAAGACACCTCGGCATTATTGTATTGTGATTCACAAGTTATTACAATTGTTCTAGTCTTCTCTTCTAAAATTTTAGATTCTCAAGTTGAGCTTGCAGCTTTTGCCTCTTTTAATATGCGAGGTTTGAAACCATTGTTATTTGTTTGTCTGGTTTGCAACAATAACAACATACAAATGAGAAACTTAGAATAGGTGGCAATCCATGCCAACTAGATCTGAATGTATTCTGTTTTGGATTAAATCACCTATGCAGAAGACATTTAAAAGTTCTACAAGGAAGCTAAGGAAAATCACCTTCTATGATTTAGGGATCATTTACTAAAATGAAACAATGAAGGATTTTCTGGAAAAATAGGGAATTGGATAAGTGGAAGAATGGAAAATGGAAAACATTGGTGAACAGTTCTATGCTAACCTGGAGGTCCTAGGTTTGAAACCTGCTTGGTGACTCACTTCTTCCCTACTTTTTATTGCCTCTTCTTCTATTATTATTTTATTTTTTATTGCCTATTCGCCTCTTCTTCTGTTGTTGTTGTGATGATTATTATTATTGTTATTGTTATTATTATTACTATTATCTTTATTATTATTATTATTAGTATTATTATTATTATCTTTATTATTATATTTATTATTATTATTTTCTTTATTATTATTATTATTATCATTATTATTAATATTTTCTTTATTATTATCTTTATTATTATTATTATTATCATTATTTTCTTTATTATCTTTATTATTATAATTATTATTATTATTATTATTGTTATCATTATTATTGTAATTATTTTCTTTATTATTATTGTTATCATTATTATTGTTATTATTATTATTGTTGTTATTATTACATCATCATCATCTTGTTGTAGAAATGTACAAATGCTATATGCCTATATGAGATGATTATATTTAATAAAATCAAAAGATTAGTGAAGTGGAAAATTGGAGGAATGGAGAAATAGAAAACTGGAAATGGAAAAACAGAGGAATGAAGTAAACACCCCTACACCCTCTGATTAATGAATTTGAGCTTCTCTAAATGTTAGATGTGTTTACTGTATAGTGCTAGATTCTATGTTTGATTGCTGTATTAATTAACATTGGCTGTTTTTGAAATTACTGTATTGGGTTGTGTTTACCTTATAGGGCTAGATCAATGTCAGTATTCATTATTGGGGGTCTGTTAGTTTATTTTATCTGTTTTTCCCTTTTCTGAAGGTTTAAGTTAACTGATGCATGAAATCAATGTATTTCGGAATGATATCGCATGATTCACAGAAAGCTAACATTTACTTTTTTAATGCAATAGAGTACAAGGTGCATTCGTATAACCGTAATGGCTTATGTGCGTTGGGTTTTATGGATGATCCCTACCGGGTTTGAAGTGCATTTTCACTGCTAAAATCAGGTAATATATTTTCTATTGCTGATTTTGTAATTTTTGTGAGAGAGGTTTCATTTCATCAAGTGTAGATTTTTATGTGCACTTTTTATATTTATAGGTCGTGGATGAGTACCAAAAAATTTTTTGTGACACATGCAGATCTGCTTAATCTGATAGTACTCAACAATAAGCTCTAAATAAATTTCAGGTGTCTAGTTAGTTCATTTTTCTTATTACCAGATTAATGTCATCAGTGATAACTAATTTACTAATTTCAATCTTGAACCCTTTGCTTGATTAATTTAGATCAGTTGCTGGTAAGATTAAGTTCCTTTCCTTTCTTAATCTTCAGAATTCTGCGGAAGCTGACAAGCTGTTGAAAATTCAACTGGAGTTGGATGAAACAAAATTTTTTCTTGTAAGTAATGTGCTGTAATTTTATTTTCTTTCTCATTTACAATCTATGTCCCTAGTTGATCTGTAATGCTTTCTGTTGGTTTCTTACAAGCTAACTGTTAACCTATCAGTTCTCTGTGATTCTGAGAAGGGCTGACATTAGTTACATTGTGTTATTTTCTGATTGCCACAGTTATTGTTATTAGAGGAAATCCTTGTTACAGAACAACTAAAAATGCTTTTGGTATTTGAGTTTTATTTTGTCAGATAAAATTTATATTGCAGCATGACAAGGAAGAAGCTCTTCCCCACCTCCTTGCCTTTTTAATTGTAAGAATGAGTTAATACCATAGCGTTTTTGTGTTATATTGCACATTATAGAAGCTATAGGAAGTGAGTCTTCTTCAGTCTTCCTATCTCTTATGCATATTGGAGAACCACTGATAAATGATAATACTTTCAGGACATTTGAAAAATACTACTTGAAGATACTTTGACTTGAAACTTCCCGAAAGTGGCTATTATGATACTCCACAATGTTATTAGGGTTAGCTCTTGGCTGTTAGCCTAGGTGCATGGCAAAAATTGATGTTTGGCCGTTTGGGTGTTTGTCTTTTTGATGTGTGCAAGTGTGGCTACTGGCTAGCATATTGAAAAGCGTTACTGATAGTAGTGTGAATTTCCAACTGTTCATGTATGGCACTTGCACTTCTGTATTTGCTCTGGGGGCTCAATTAGTTTTATATCAGTATAATCATTTCAACCATATTACCAGGCAATTTAAGCTTTCATAAATATCTTGAAATCGTCAATCTGTCACACTTGTTTATTTGATTGTCTGCTATGCCTATATTATTAGTATACTTGTTGAGTTGCTTGACCTTAATCATAGCAGAGTTGGCATTTCTTTCTTATTTCAGAGTTGTTGCACCTTTATCAAATTACCTAGAGTTTTTAATTTTTTTTTTTTTATATATTAGTTTCCGTGGTTATATCTAAGTGAGGCTAGTTTGTTATTGGATTCAACTTTCTCATGTTAAGTAAGTCTCCCTGAACCTATTGCCGTTGAGTAATGACTTTGTTTTTTTTTTTTTTTTGAAATAAGTAATGACTTGTTCTTTTGCTTTCAGTACTAGACAATTAACAGTGTTCTAGAACGTGGGTGAGAAGCTTGGCAGTTTGGTTGAGAAGAGTTCAGATCTCAGTGCAGCTTCACAGGTACTCCATACTTGTAATAGATTTTTGTTGATTATCAATGATCTTAAACAATATAATGGAATGGAGTGGGGTTTATAAAATGATTTTAAAATTTTTAATTATCCTCTTTAGTTTAGAAAAGAATTTTCAAAATTTTGAATTACTCTCTTTAGTCCTTTTTAAAAATTTTGAATTACTCTCTTTAGTTTATAAATAGATTTATAAAATTTTCAAATACTCTCTTTAGTTTATAAATGGATTTCAGTCCTTTTAATTGCTAACATGCCTTTGTTCTAGGGTTATGTTGTTTTAAGTCCATCTTGGTGTTTAAGGTAACTCTTTTTTTGTTATTAATATTAAATACTAGGAAGATACTTTCATGGTCATCGTAACAATGCCAAACACTAAAAATTATAAGAGATGTGATATATTATATAATTTGAGAAAATTAAACCCATTCCTTCAATTTTGTTAAATTATAGAATGTATCACATCCCTTACAATTTTAAGCATCTAACATTGTTACGATTCATATGGTAGATTTTTTCTTAAAAATTATTAAGAAATAATCTTTCATGACCATCACAAGATATTAGTACATAATATTCTTTAATTTGACAAAAATTGAAGGAATGGGTTCAATTTTGTCAAATTATAAAAAATATATTTTTCTATCATATTTTTAGTTTTCGACATTCTTACCATAAACACTAAAGTGATTCCTTAGTAGAGAAGTCTGTGCATGGTGACTCTTGCTATTGGAAGTTGCTCTTGTGTACATTTTAAATTAAAGATTGATCAAGAAAACATATCTTAAAATGCATATAACTTTTTTGTTATAACTTTCTAAGGTTTTACCAAATAATGTTTTTAAAATTAATTTGATCAACCTTTTGGGTAGGATGTAAGGGGTGGGGGCTTAGCATAACGTCCAGTCTCAAATCCATCGGCATCCAAAAAATATTTAGCTAGTCCCTAACTGTGAGTTAGGAAGTAGAATAATTATTTGAACTTTTTTCATATCATTTATTTTATTCAACCTTGTCTTATTTTCCTCTTCAATTCATCCTTTCTTGTTTCCCTCTCTTTTTCAAACTCTCTTTTCTCTTCTTATCTCATGTCATTTCTTCTACTCAACCTTATCTTATTTTTCCTCTTCAACTTCTCCTTTCTTGTTTCCCTCTCTTTTTCATCCTCGCTTTTCATTTTTATATGGTCTTTCTCCTCGTCACTTTCTTCTACTCAATATTATCTTATTTTTCATCTTCAACTTCTCTTTTTACCCTCTCTTTTTAATTTTCCTTTTTCTCTTTCTACTTTTAATTTTTCTCTTGGTCTTTCTTTATTTCTCATGCCATTTTCTTTTACTCAACCTCATTTTATTTTTTACTTTTCTGTCTTCATCTTCTCGTTTCTTGTTTCCCTATCTTTAATTATCTCTTTATTTTTTCTTTTTACTTTTCATTTTTTTCTTGGTGTTTCTCTATTTCTCATGCCATTTTCTTCTACTCAAAACTAATCTTATTTTTCCTCTTCAACTTTTTTTTTTAATAGTGTTACAACTTACAATCAAGTTATGTATACTCCTAAGCACCCTTCTAGTAACTCGGGTATTAGCTAGATGCTCTAATTTCAAGAAAATTCATGACTTATGATTTCTTGGGACTACTTATTTACAAGCTTTTGTTTCAGGGCTCATGATTTCTTGGGACTATTTATTTACAAGCTTTTGTTTGTAATATATAAGCTTGAATCATTATCAATTCCATTCCTGCATTTGGAAATTGGAAGATCTACCTGCTGACCTATCTGAAGACTTTGATGTAACTGTGGACTCAATTTTTGGGTTTTCAGTACATGGTAATAATCCTTTTCAAAATTTTTTGCTTTTTTATTCTCAAAATTTTTTTTTTTGCTTTTCTTATTTATAGAAATTTCATTTAGTTAGGAAAGAGATTAAATGTGAGGTTATATTTGAATTGTATGAGGCATTAAAGTAAGTGTTTGAGTTCATTGGAAAATATAATCTCTGGTTATTTAAGTCATCTACTGTAAATCACTGTTTATTTTCTCCATTTTCCCCTAGATCACCTTTTGATGAACTTATTCAGAGATTGGTGTCCCTAATGAATCTCCGTGCTCTACAAGTAGATTTTACCACAATTTGATGAACAAAAGGCTCTTGCCCTACAAGTAGGTTTTGTGCATTTTTTATTTAATATATATATACACACGTGCGCACACACTTCAATACATGGTAGTTGATTATTTATTGTTTTTTTCCATATTTATTTCATGCAACTCAAACTCATAATAAGTTGATTATTCATTGTTGAAGCTGCATTCTCTGCTTTGTAAATTGATAAGCTGTGATTTTTATATGCATTGAATTGTGAATTTGATATATTGTGACAAGCTCCGTATATCAAGAGCATATATTTGTCATGAATTTCATGGTTATGCATAGGCCATCATCATTTAAGGTAATTCTTTCTTTTTTTGCTATTAATATTAAATACTAAGAAGACATTTTCATGGTTAACGTAACAATGCCAAACGCTAAAAATTATAAGAGATATATTATATAATTTGACAAAATTGAACACATTCCTTCAATTTTGTTAAATTATAATGTGTAGCATATCCCTTACAATTTTAAGCATCTAACATTGTTACATGATGGATTTTTTTTTAAATTATTAAGAAATAATCTTTCATGACCGTCATAATAACAGTCATAAGAAATTGGTACATGATGTTCTCTAATTTGATAAATATTGAAGGAATGGATTCAATTTTTTCAAATTATAAAAAGTTATTTTCCTATCATATTTTTAGTTTTCGACATTCTAACTATCAACACTAAAGTAGTTCTCCTTAGGTGAGAAGTTTGAGCATGTTGACTCTTGCTATTAGATGTTGTTCTTACTTACATTTTAAATTAAAGAACGATCAAGAAGAACAGGAACTTTTATGAGCAAATAAGGTCACTTTTTTCTTATTCTTGTCCTCATACTCATTTTCTTTCTTCTTATTATACCTCTCTTTCTCTTCTTCCTTTTCTTCTTCTTCTTCTCTTTCTCATCTTCCTCTCTTCTTCTTTTTTCTTCATGTTTTTCATCTTTTCACTACTCGCATAATTCTTATAATTTTCACTTTTTATTATTATCCCATCATCATTCTTTTTTATCTTCTTTTACTTCATTCCTTATTGTTATCTACTCATCATTTTCATCATTCACACCTATTTTTTCCTCCACCTATTTGACAATTTTATTCTTCTTTATCTACTTTTTTTTCTCCTCTTTTTGACTTTCTTCCACATTATTCTCTATATCTTTCATCTTTTCTTATTTTCTTTTTTCTCCTTTTATATATCTTTAATTTTTATCCTCTCTTTTCCTCCAAATTCTCATCATCTTTTCTATTCATCTTCCCCTTCTTTCTCCTTCCGTCTTTAATTTGTCTTGTTATTTTTCTGCTTTTTACCAATTTATCTTTTTTATTAATCTTCCCTTTCTTTCTCCTTCCATCTTTTATTTGTTTTGTTATTTTTCTGCTTTTTACCAATTTTTCTTATCTACATTCCCTTCTCATTTGTGCGTGTTTATTTTTATAATGGTGTGAGGTATTATACTTGTCCTCATATTCATTCTTTTTCTTCTCTTTCCTTCATGTTCTCCATTCGTTCCTAAAATAATTCTCATACTCTTCCTTATCTTGCTAGTACTTTTCCCTTCGTTACTTTCCTTCTCATTAGAAGAAAATGGGAGTAATGAAGGGAAAAATAGTAGCTTGATCTCGTCTTAATCTCCTTTTCTTCTCATTCTTCAAATTCTTTTCGTCTTTTTATTAATCTTCCCATTCTTTCTCCTTCCATTCCTTATTCGTCTTTTTTTTTTTTTTTTTTTTTTTTTTTTTTTTTTTTTTGTTGCTCTCTACCCCTTTTTCTCATCTACATTCTTTTCTCATTTGTGCTGTTTTATTTTTATCATGGTGTGAGGTATTATTCTTTTCCTTTTTGTCCTTATATTCATTCTTTTTTCTTCTTTTTCATTCATGTTCTCCTTTTATTCCTAAAATAATTCTCATACTTTTTTTCATTCAATACTCTTATAATTCTTATTATTCTTTTTATTATTATCCTCTCATCATCCTTCTTTATCTTCTTTTATTTAGTTCATTCCTCTTATTAGTCTACTCATTCTTTTCATCATTTCGCCACTATTTTTCTTCCTCCTACCTATCTTTCACTTCATTCTTCTTTATCTGATATCATTTTTTATTCTCCTCTTTCTCTTTTTCTTTGCATTATTCTATATCCTTCCTCTTTCTTATTTTCCTCCTATTTTTTCTTCTTTTTCTTTTCCGCTTCTAATTTGATTCACCTTTTCCCTTATATATCTTTAATTTCTATCCTCACATTTTCTTCTCATTCTTCAAATTCTCTTAATTTTCATCCTCATCGTCTTTTTCTTTCTCTTTCCCTTTCTTCTCCTTCCATATCTTATTCGTCTTGTTATTTTTTTTTGCTTTCTACCCTTTTTCTCATCTACATCCTTTCTCATTTGTGTCATTTTATCTTTATCATGGCGGAGGTGTTATTCTTTCTTTTTATTCTATCCATTTTTTTATTTTTCTATTTTCCATCTCCCTTATATGTTTTGCTCTTTCTTTCATTCTTTTTCCTTCATGTTCCCCATCCTTTCTTAACCACTCTTTATTCCCATTCACTTCCTTTCACTTTCAATCTCTTATATATCCTCATCCACCCTCTTCTTTTTCTTCCCTTTATTCATTGAAGTGTAATGTTTATCTTTGTCTCCATTTTGACTCCATTCTTCATTTTCCATATTTTTTCATCTTCTCTTTTTTTTTTCTTGTCCTTGTCCTTTTCTTCTTATTTTTTTCTTGCTCTTTCTCCTCGTTTTTTATTTATATTGCTACTTTTTCTTCTCCTTCATGTCCTTATATTCATTCTCTTTCTTCTTATTATACTTCCCCTCTTTCTCTCCTCTCTTTTTCTTCTTTTCTTTT